>OX235264.1:11323605-11404008 GCA_944472135.2 Trichobilharzia regenti | reverse complement strand
TCTTGCTTCTTCGTGAAATTCTGGACTACTTATGTCCAATACCGCATCTACTGCTTTATTTCACAAATGAGATTCAGGTAGCATATGCACTAAGCGTGTATACTCAAACACGCTGATGAAATTCAATTATTTTAGGAAATATGAACAACGCTTTCTCTATTTTCTTTGCGCCATCTTTGCCTCTTTGTGATGTTTGGAGTTTTGACTATCCCATGGAATGCTGTTCAACTTTTTGTTGTAGTTATTTGTATGTAATAATGAGACCTAAGCTGAAAATCTGGTCTCTTAATAAGGAAACTTTGGTTGGAACAGATTCCCTTTCAAGCATCATTATTCGGCTTCACAAGTATAATTTTCTCAGAGCACTTTTATTCCCGACTTTGACTACTGATTTAGGAATTATGCGGTGAAATATTATCGTTTGTTTTGTGTCTATTTGATGACACTGTGATCGATCAACGTTCCCTTAATTATCTATGCATATGTGTGCAGCTATAAATGGGATCAGGAAGTGTAGGTGTCGATATACCACAAATTCATAATTCACCGTAACTTCTTATTTACTTTCACTTCGTGTGTAAATGTTCCCTTCCTGGTAGGACTGGGTGAGTTTGCGGTTTTCATGAAACCAGAATAATAATATGACAATTTTTCTGAAACATTTAATGAAGTCGACAATCATCTTAAATAAGGTAATAAGTAGATGCTAAAAAATAAAGTAGCACATTAGATACTTCGAGACAGGAAAGTTTAACTTAATAGTTTTAACTAAGTCTTAAATATTGAAAAAAATAAATGGTCATTTTGTATATGACGCATTTTACCGTCATATTAAAGCAAAATTTAGAAAAAGCATGTGAATATATACAGTGCAATGTTTGCTGAACAGAAACTGTTTTGTGCTTATAGCTGAATAAAATAGCCGTTATTTACTGAATAGAGCACGGATATTTAGTCCGTGATACCGCTGGAAATCTTTGAACAGTATGTAAAAATGGATTAGTATGGCCATCTTCACTTCGTTTGTAAAAAATGAAGTAGCTCAAGCAGCAAAATACGCGTTTGTTAACAATTTATTAAAGTTCACGAACTAATCGGAGAATTCGCAGTCAATTCAGGATACAGTTTTCCCAAATAAACTTCGAGGAAATTATTCTAGCACCTTTATTCAGGAGCACGCAGCGAAATATCTCGCAATAGCTTTCAGTTTGTAATGATTGAACGAAAGCGATTTAATTGAAATGTCTGACGAAATGTTTTCCTAACAGATGTTTTTTGTGGTAACTGTAGTGTGTTACTTTGAAAGTGATGAAATTAAACCTGACGAATAACCAAGCAAAGCTTGTTGACTATTTTAGTATCAAACCTCTTAACAGGCAGTGGAATAGGCTTGCAAAGTATACGTAAATAGGAGGTTTGAAGCCTTTTAAAATTGTCCATTGTTATGTGACCGCTCCCTTAACATTTCTCTTGTAATGTAATAATAAAAGAATGATAACCACTGTAATGGCCAACAAACAATCTAAATACCTGAAGTTCTAAATCTCTCACAAAGACACAATATTTGAGACTTTCATCTTAATGCTAAACCTCCTAATATCAAACAGAAATGGGACAGATTACGCAACTTATTTATTTATCTACTCCAGCAGATCTCAATCGTACGTTTTGATTCCGAAAAACACATATATAAAGTGATATACGTATATGGTGGTACGGCAAGTTGCAACCTATCATCAGACAGATTAGCTTGCATACTCGACGACTAATTTTATACATGAAGGTATTCTCCATAATTATTTCTTGTAGATTACATCACAGTTAATCACTATTACTTGCTAGATGATGTGTTAGATGAAATTTAGTAATCTTAATCAAGTTTATAATCATAGTGCTATTAGTGCTGAAGTGAAATACATTTAGATGCACACGTAACGTATAATCTGTGATTCACATTTCCTTGTTTTGTAACATTTCCTAACATAAGATTGTATGTTGGCCTGAGATTGCCTTGAATTTTCGACAGGTTTTGGAAAAACAAATCTACAATATTCATTTCTGACTGACAAATATTTCGCGTCTCAATGATTTCTACAGAAGTGATTCAACATGGTTCCCATAAGAGTCAAAAATTACTGATGAGTTAACAGATAGCGCATTTGATGCAATGGATTATTGCTTAGTGAATTTTGCATTTATTCAGATGAGTTTCGTAAGTGATAATTTCGAAACATGGTGCGCATAGAGATTCATCGAGCAAGACGAAGAATATCAGGGATTATTACAGTAAAAGAAGAGAATGTCAGTTAGCTTTAAGGTCAGAAGTGTCACAGTATCACAGACAGCCTCTAAACCTCCATTCTGTGTTCAAAATCAGAATGATTGCGCTTACATCGACAAGCTTTTACTTCGATTATTTTATTATTTGAGAAATAATGAATGTCACGGATGAATAATGGCTGAGAATTCATGCAAGACTACTCAATGTAGGTAAATTTGTCCTCTATAATTTCTTTGACAAAATATGCACATCAAAACCTGAACAATGCTCGAAATCTCACTGACGGCCATTGACGAGGATCCCACAAGATTATCCAAATCAAGAGATGTACTGATTCCACATATTTAATGTTCTAGTTACCATTACCGATGATGATACACCGGAAACGATTAACTGGTAGAATGTGCAATGCTTAAAATACAGTCACTAATTTTCTGTCCAGTGAGTTCAGGATTTCTGCCTTTTGAGGAAGTGAATAGAACCGGATGTCATGTCACATGTGAGTGTTTCTACTGGCAAATTTAAATATTTGAATTAAGAAGTATCAGGAACATTTTGATTACGTTTTGAACAAAACAACTTCATAATAGTTACTTGAACACAGGGAGAACGGGCATTCAGAAGAATATAAGTTTTCGCACATGTTAAGTTGTCCTAACCCCTCAAATAGTATCCATTCTCAACAGATTAAAGTCTATAAATTTGACTCTAACTGAAATAATCGAATCCTTTTACGTATAAAGTCTTATTATCATAGTGCCAAGGTTTCTCCTGGAAAAAGAGGTAGTGATGTCTGTTGTAATTTTACTTCCTTTAAGAATTCTGCATGATAGAAGATACTTAAAACTTTGATAGCTTTCATCACTGGCATCCCTTGTCACTTCAGTAACAGTGTGTAAGTTATTTTTGTATTTGACGCTATTGTTTTCGGCGGCATTAAACGAGATAAATTATCGGGTATAGACTTGACAGCGCACTGCACGGTGATTCAAAGTAAATCTATATTTTAATCTCAAGGGAATAGGATGTTTGGGAGTATCATTTGTTAACATGAATGAAAAGAGAACCCTGAATAGAATTTCCTTATGTCTTCCACCAAATAAATCCATTCAGAACAGGTATCTCTTGAACAAGAAATATCTAAGAAGTGGTGAGTAGCTTTCTTAGTATCAGTAAAATTCATTCACGCTGACAGAATTAAATGCATTGTGTTATGTAAAGAGTCCACACATCTGAGAATAAATTGTTGGCACTGTATCAACATAGTGGTACATTAGTGAAATGATGAAAAGTGATTACCAAAAACATCTAGGATTACCATAAACACCAAATCCTGAGCATTTCATTGAGCAACAATTTGGTAAAACATAGAGGAATGTTCCAAAAATGGAGTTAAACAAACCAGGAAAGATCAAAAGTCAGATCTAATCGTCCTTCCGATAGCTGCAACATTTTTACGGAAAATAAGCTTCAAGCGAACATTATGGTTTCCTTAACAAGTCTTCATCTAGCTTTAATATATATTTTGATAGTGAACTAATGTGCTGAACTGAGACGCATTCATATTATCAAATGGTCTACTAATTTTGAATGATAATCAATTCACTTAATCGTAAAAACTTATTTTAAGAATTTTGTTTAATGTCATCTTTTCAGTTGGTGAATGTAAGTAGAATCTAAGCTTTTATTCTGTTATTTCTACACTAAATAAGAAAGTATATTTCATACATTTTGTTCCCTTGATAAAATTCGATAGAGAAAGAAAGACATTTGTGTGTGACCGGCAAAAATAGACCCCATATTATTTATTCTAAGATATTTTGCACTAAATGTATAAATTAGTGTCATCCTATATGTACTCATAAGAGTGTGATACAATCACCTTTGGCAGATGATATTGTATAAGTGGTTTGTTTCACTCAGTCGATTCTTATCAAGCAAGCGTCATCTGTATACGTTTTTGCTTTCAACTATATTATTCAATGAAATGTACACTAGAGAAAATGTGACAGTGAGATTGAAGTGCGGCACACCATAATTGTTATGGCTTCGTGAATGTACACATAAATTGAAATTTCACTAGTCAAAATTCTCTAAATTCTAAGTTTAGAATAACAGCTCTATTTTAACTACTGAGCTGAATCCCTTGAAAATATTTTATCATATAATGTGCATCAGAAGCTTACAAACTATAGATCAAATTTTTCAGCCTAAATTTTGCCTTTTCAAAAAGCCATAATACCCGAAAGGGAAATAGAACAACATGAGTAAATTCAGGCATAAGAATAAAGTAAAATTTATCACAAAAACTGTGATAATCGATGTATCCTGTCTTTCTCTGCTTGAAATCAAATAGTCCTAATACATACAGATCACAATACCGGGCCTCGAATTCATATATACATATTTATATCCATCTGTGTATGTGTTAACAAATCGGAGCTTCATGGACAGAAAGTGTACCATAATTAATTAAATTATGGTAAATGCTTTCCTGATTATTGTGAAAAGTTGAAGATTGCACAATCATATGTGTGTATGACTGAGAGACAACAGTATAGCCGCATTTAGAAATCGGTAAAATGAAGCTCAAATAACTCACTTAACTCACTGATTTTCCACAATATAGTCGCCCGAGGTGAGTTGGTGAATTTCTTTTCGACGGTTATTCTAGCTGATGTAATTCGACAAAGGCGTGCCGTGTGACATAATTATCACAGTTGTTAAGAGGTTAAAAACATTATACTCAAATGAATAAGTCTTCTAGTCATTTCAGTCAGCAACCCACCATTTGAGACTTCTTTCAGCAAAGTAGGTTGGATCTGTCAGACAGAGATGAACTTCAGCCCTTTAAAAATATGAACACAGTGAAAAACAGGTACATTCATTAACTACTTTCAAGCAGAATTTATGGAGGTTGTTACCAATCTCTTTAAACAATAGCCCTTTCAAACTTACTAATAATCAAATAATTGAACATGCCTTTTGGCATATCGAAAGTGATAAACCATGCAATAACACTTGACGCACTGCCATCATAATGAATGTTAGGTGAAGAAGTTAGGTCGATGGAAATTGAAGTAATTTTCTTTATTCATACAACTCAGCACATCACAATAGCAAGTGATTTTTTCTCTTTGAAACTTTTGAGATTAGGAGTTTAACCTCACAGCTTCAAACACGGAACTAACTTAGCGAACTGTAAACTTAGAAAAGCTTTGCATGCGGCTAATATAATTTACAGAATTTCGGATGGATTGCACTCTGTCTATACCTCAAGGTAGTGAACTATCGTATACAGAGTACGTCCCAAGTCAGACTTGCCGTCGTTAATTCTAGCTTCATTATGAAGAATTAAGTCTTTTTCATATCGACCGAGAAATCAAACGTAAAACGTGAGCCCTTATCTATTGGAAAGAATAAAGATATGTGGACACAGCTGAGTTGTCTATGAAATTCTCCAGTCGAGCAATTTTCATCATAGACAGACAATTATCATCCATTTATTTTTAGTACAAAAGAAAATTGAAGACATCATCGTTCAGCCATTTATCTTAAACGACAGGAATTCATGCATCTTTTTGATCAACATGTTAACTTTTCAAGGTAAATTCTACTCCAAGTATGCTTCAATCTCCTACCTGATATTTAATTTATAGAATAGACTTGAATATACCTGTTTGAGTGCATCTCAAGGTGGAAGAGTATTATTTACTCGATTGTGTTTCGAGCATAAATTATTGACCACAATTATGCCAACTGATATGACATAGAGCCAATGGGGAATTACATACTGCCACTGAGTCTACGTTTATTGCACATCTATGTTGAAATATGTTTACACTATCAAATAATTTATTATTAGAGATAATAATTTATTGGATTAATTCAAAGAAATGATAGACTGGTGTTACTTATATTGTCCACAGAACTATTTGAAACAAAACGAAACGACAGTGAGTACCAGTTCAAATTTTGATCTTTCAATTCCTTCCCGGAAACGAGACAATAGTCCACATTTATATATCGTGAAACAATCGTTGAAAGGTACAATGAATACACATTTGTGTAAAGTGAACAAAACGAGGTCCATACATTTTAATTAAGTTAGCCTTATATTCTAGTGACTTTATTTTTAGATGTATAAATTAGTATCTTTTCGTCCAATATCATCTGTTCAACTGTGTGTAACGCAATCACATTTTGTTAATAAAACCGAAAATATAGTTTCCTTTCACATAATAAATACCATGTTTTGTTTCATTCTTTAGAGGGTAAGTGCATTGATGAATATATAAACAAAAGTTGATAATTTGATATTATAAGATATCCTAGGTTAGAAATCAAATTTTAATGAGGAGGAATTTTATGGAAGGCCACAGAAATAATAATTAAATGTGAGTGCAAAATGGTGTAGTAACGAATAAACCTCTTTATCCAAGAATCCAATGACCAAGAGTTGCATGGCATACAGTGTTCGAAAATGGTTAACTCACACACTGTGATCTACATACGTTTGAATTATCTGTCCATGCTGAAATCCCATAAGCTGAAGAGAAAGAGGAATGTCCGATTCACCTGCCTGTCATAGTCAGGTTGGCTTTTGTTAGATTGATATTCCTTGTGCACCCTTTCCTTTTCCCCATAGCATGTAAAGAATTAAATGCAGAAATTCTGTCATCTTCGATCACACAGCATATTAGATGGGTGGTCACAGTTGAACGGTCTGCGAAGTTCAAAAGTCTACCAATTTAAATCACAAACAATAAGAGTAACATTCACTTATCTCTAGTATAAAAGAAACCTGAATCTTATCTTGTTCAGTCAGTAATTATACGTAATCCCTTTGAAGGCTTTTACAAAAGAGGACTTGATTTATCCGTGGCAAATTTTCTGGTTTACTCAGAAGTTGTCTTCTGGTTCAGCTTGCATTTGTTAAAGCTTATATTGTGTTTTGAATACAGTGTATTTCATTCCATTTTCACGTTAACCTAACGTACCACACTATCGATGAATACTGTCGCAATACTTCTTAGCGAGTGAAGTTGTTTTCGCTGTCTACATGACGTTAATTTGGGTGAAGTTTCCATCATGTAATCACGGATTAATAAGTTCTAATTTTCGATTCTCTTGTCCTTCAACCTATTGCAGTTAGTTTATCACATTCCACATCACCACTGGAATGATTTCCAGTTGATTTTCACTTTTCAGAAACAGTTTCATCCAAAATTTTATCAAATACTGTTTATAATTACACGTTTATAGGGTAAACGATTTGAACCGTTTCATTCATCACAAAATGTCACCAATTTGAAAGACACTGAAAGTATTCAGTAATCGAATAACTGCTTTCTCCCAGATGCACAATATTCATCGCCAGTCAATTCACCAGGTTTCAAATCCAGCACCTTCATACTACTAGGCAAACCTATCTGCAGCCTGACTGAAACCACAGGAGAAGACGTTTGGGAAGCTACATATTATTTTCCTAGAGCTTATTTTCATACAGGATAACAATTATTCCTTAATAAGTAATCCGTTTATGCTCAAAGACGCATTTTATTCCACAACGCAGTCGGAAGTCAGTTTTCTGAGTATGTTTGACAATTTTAACTGTGTCTTTGCCTATTATTTCTTGTCATGCTATCAGCCGATTTGGAAGACACAGGTATGTTCATATTTTCCCAATTCACTGTGGAATATAATATATTATACGGTTCATATACGTAGCGAATAACTTCACTAAGATAAAATGAATATTAGGAATTATTCTCAACATGTCTAGTCACAATTATGCGTGAAACGATTACGCATGACACATAGCAGTGTTAGTAAAAATATTCACTTGCAAAAATATTTATGGTGAAACTTGATACAGATGTGACAACTTTCCTGCTTCAGATAAAAGTTAGGACTCTCACTTACCTTCCACATGACACGAAGTTTGTTCCCCAGACGACGCAAACCTAATACCAACGGTCGGCCTGCTAAATTTGGGCTACCGATATCACATGCTGAAAATTCCATACCTGTGCCAAAACCTCAGTCTGGAATCAAGACAAGGGCGAGGTAACAGAACTTATATGTAGGAAATCAACAGATATTTATAGATTTTTATGTACATTATTATTCTCAATTATTAACAGAGAAACAGTGTCTTCTGATTGGTTGTTTTCTCACTGGAATTTAATATGCCATCTCTTTGTGGCTGTTTCTTTGATGGTCATAAAATATATATGCGAATCGTATTCACCCACGCAGTCTTTGTTCTTTTATTTCTCATGACCAAGGCATTGGACTTAAACAGTGAGGTAAATTGCTGTCGACCAATTTTGGCTTACAGACAGCTCTCACCAAACTGTAATCAAAAATAAAATAAATAAACATACACGCTATTCATCACCTATCATCTCACCAGGATTCGAATCCATAATCTTCATTTTACGAGGCAAGCATATCTATGACCAGACTGAAACAACATAAGAATATGGCTAGGAAACTGTACATTACTTCACTTAGGCTTATTCTCATTCACGATGACTGTTATGTCATACGAAGTAATCCGTTTATGTTTGGTGACGCATTTTAATACACAAATCAGTCCGAAGTCAATTTTCTGAGTTTATTTCACAGTGCCAATGTCCGTTATTTTTTGCTCTCCTTCGTTCTCCTTAAATACACTTTTGCTTTCATTTCATCAATTTCAATATTTCGGATTCATATAGGACTCATAAGTATGTTTGTAATTCTTAGTCTGTTGTGGTACATGACACACAATAAGGTTAATAAAAATAGCGAATAACTTTACAAAGATGAAATGAGTATTAAGAATTATTCTTAATATATCTAGTCACAATTATGTGCGAAACGATTACGCGTGACGCACAACCGTGTTAGTAACAATAATCACTTGCAAAAATATTTAAGGTGAAACTCGATATAGCTGTGACAACTTATCTGCTTCGGACAAAAGTTGTCTTCCGGCTCAGCTTGCATTTGGTAAAGCTGACATTGTGTTTTGCACACAGTATATTTCATCCCAGCTTTACGTTAACCTAACTTTTAAACTATCCATGAATACTGCAGCAATCCTTCTTGGCAAGTGGAATTATTTTCGCCGTCCACTTGATGCAAATTTAGGTGAAGCTTCTATCATGTGATTACGAATTAAATAGCTTTAATTTTCAATTTATTTGCCTTTCAGTATATTGTTTTTAGTGTACCCGATATAACGACAGTTTAATTGAAATCTGCAGTGATGTGAAGTTGATTTTCACTTCGTACTAGAAATGATTCTTTTTACAAAATAAGTGACATCAAGAAGTTTAATTTGTCCTTGTATGAATTGTGCACTTCCTTGCTTGTTGACAAAGTTGTCTGCTAGGATTTGTATTCAGAAAGCAGAGCTGCTGAAATGAGTAAGGGAAGGAAATAAACTAACTTACCTGTCGTCATAAAGTATCCAGTGAAATGAGATTTTTAGGTTTAATGTCGAGTTATATACACTTTTATACATGCATAGAAAGAATTCAATATTTTCATGTGTTCTCTTTGACATTCCTTCATCCTCTTCACTAATCTGTCATTGTATCTAAATATTTTGAAAGTTGGATCTAACATTTTGTTATGAATTGATGTTCTCCACTTTACTCCTGACATTTTCGGAAATTTTGAATTTCTCAGAAAAATTAGGTATGAAAAATAATTGAATCCTATATCCGTAACGGTGAATCTCATATATCTGTGAATAGTATTCACGTTATCAATTTTTTCATTAGACGGAACGATTATGGAAGCAAATAGCGAATTTCCATCGTCTCTTAATGACAAAACATATTCATTATTGATTTCACCACAAGAGTGGATATCTTAGTCTACTGGTTTCACTGGTGCACTATATCGTTGTAGCAGAAAGAAGTAAGCCAAAGTTAATTCCATTAACTGCGGTTCGCCTGAGTTTAAAGTGGTATAAATTAGTGTGTTCAGCAATGTTCTCTCCAAGTACCTTATTGAAACACTTCATATAATAGTATACGTTTAAATGAATTTTAAAGGAATTCACTATTTTTTTGACTGACTTTTAAGATTGCTATACATGTACTGAATTCAGTTTCCAGAATGTGTACGAATTGCCATTTGTACAATCAGTGTGATATTTTTCTATACGATTAAATTTCTAGTAGATCATTCATTCAGTCATGTGGTTTGCATACTGAATGCCTTTATTTTGAGGGAATTTGTAAACTACTGTCAGCAGCTTTTAACTTTTAAGTGCTATTTGCTTATTGATGTGGATCAACTCATTAGAATCCGCCGTTTAATTACGTCAGAATATGCTATTCAATCATCACCAACAACTTCTATTACTTCCTCAAGTTCTGTGCCGCCTATTTATCTGCCACCAAACTTTCTACAAATGTCTGGTTCTCTAGTGGATATATACTAATGTTTTCTAAACATCTGCTTGAGGCTATTACGTTTCCGTCAAAACTAAAATGATTCGTCGATTGTAACCCAACTTTTCAAGTTTCAAATAAATTCAAACTCCTTCATCACAAAATAGTAAAGCCGATGATTACAACGAGTGAGTGAAGTATTTCATCGTTGTCTTCTTACTTTAAACTTTTACCTGCACATTTTTGTCACTCAGAGAAGTCCAACATAGACACATATTTCGATCGATTAACCCATCGAATACGAATTATTTTTGGTAGCAATAAAATAGAAGAAGTGATGAAAACAATCGAAGTAGGACGACACCAAGTGACTTAAACAAGAGGTTTGCTATCAAGTTGATACTTGTAGCCACACCAAAGTTAGCTGTGAAAGATATTTCAGTGCGACAATCGGGGTCGCGTTATTTGATACATTTAGAACTGTAGTATTTTACTTATTACTGGAGCCATTTGAACGATAATTGATCAATATCATATGTCTGAGGGAAACTGTTTCTAAACACAGTGTCATAGCAAATAGCTTCACTCATGTCCTGAACTATGAATCGAAGAGTTTCAAAGAAGATGTAGCATATTTCCCTACATCAACTCCAGCTTCACATTTCGATACATAATCAAAAGTCATATTTTTAGAATGAAGTATGAGAGGATTCATCTGTCTAAGAATAGATAGAAATGTTTCATTTACTTTGTAAATATCAAAGAAGTTATGATAATCATGAGCTTTGATTCCTTCTTGGCATGATCACGTCGATGTCACTTTTGGATCCTCAACTAGTCTACTTCCATTCGTCGTGCAGTCGAAGTACACTTATAAGTGTAAACACACTCGTAAACATGAATGTAAACAAGTGCAATACAGACCATCGCTTGTCAAGAATTACTTCGAATTACTGGGATTACTAATAAATAAGTGCAAAATTATTAGACTATCTTCCTGTAAGGTTAAACGGGGATCGACATGTTCCAAGCTATATGAAGGCCGACTTGAAGTATCTAGTGCTGGTAAATTATATGATGTAAACCCTATTGTAAAATATTCGTAAATGTAATAGAGCATACAACCTACCGGTCAGAAGTGACCTTATGAATAAATTAGTCAAAATGATGGAAGCAGATCACAACGAGAGTAAATGTATACATCGAACTTTCACTTACTTGCATTCATGTGGTACAAGTTAAAAGACTCTGAAACTGAGGAATGTAATTTTCCGTTATAGTGACTATTTGCTTGTAATTTATCATGTGGATTTGATGCTTGAAAGTAAAACATGGCATGCGGTTTAAAATACAAGCTTCACAAACGCCAATCGCTGCTTTAGGTAAGTCAATTTCTCCATATCATACCTTTTGTTCAAAGCAACAAAAGTACAAAGATGGCTGAAGAGACAACGTCTCTTTTTACTGTGTGCATAAGTTATTGTTTCGTCATCACGTTTTCTCTGTACAAATACCTCTAGCTCAAAAGTGCTAAGGTTGATTTTATTCTAATAATGTGGAATAATTTGGAAATCTCACATCTGTGAAAACCAGTAGAAATAACGGGATGGACTTCGGAATGAAAAAACACACATCAACAGAACAGGCATTTCCTGTAGAAATTATCTGAAATCGTTAATTGAAGGAATATCGACAATATTTCCTGAGGAACATTGCTTAATGACTGACCCTATTGAAGAATGCAAAATTGCACTACACACTTTGGTAAATCTGTCCATGCATGTATTTGTAAATTCAGCTTATATGGAAATAGGGAAATAAAATGACGGGTAAAGTAAACAAAGTAATATTGGTATACAAGAATACGGAGGATTGTGATTAACACAGATTCCATTAATATTATGGGATAAGAATTATCAAAGTATTTTAAGTAGTATGATAAACTGCTTGTTCACATACCATGATGGCTTCATTTTATGAATTAGCACAGCTTTTTTGGAGATCATTTAGTACGAAATGGGGAAAGGTTAGATTATATTGTGTTCTGTACACATTATTTGGGATATATGTGATTAATTCAACGTGCCTCCATCATCTTTGTTAAACGCACCGTTTTGCAATTTGTCCATGTCTGTCGTTTTTTTTCTCAACATAAGTTTAATGAAGAAGTACATTTGTGATGAGACACTTTCAAATGTGTTGTGCAAACAGATTTTTCTGATTCAATCCATGGTCTAAGAACTAAGACCATTCAATAACTTTAATTTATTACCTAAGAAGTTTCTCCTTCTTTAGATTGAGAACTAGTGTCTAATTGTAGGTAAACTTCACCTCCTCGACGAGAAACAGAAGTCTCAACTAGAAATATGTTTTGTCTTCTTCATCTATTCAATTCCACACGTAAATCCCAGTTATTATTATGTATACAAAAATTTCACACCATGAGGATATGTAGTTCCACATTATTGTTGTAAATCATACTGTGATAAAAAATAGACCCCCATCTACAAGTGATGGGACAAAGCGAATGATCAAACTAACACTGATAAAATTAAACTTGTAGCTGAAAGTAGGATAAGTGCTTGACTACATTTTTCAGTAGCATTAAATCTAAAACAGTTAAAAATATAAATAAATTTGGGTAGCATTATTTAATGAGGAACATTACCTGAAGAATGAAGAATTACGCAATACACTGCGGTTAATATGACCACACATCTTTTTATTCATTCAGTTTATATGGAAATGGGTAGACCAAAGACCGAATAAAGTAAACAGTATGACATGCAATAGTAACATTTTTTACTATTCCATTTGGTTCCGAGTGGAACACAGGGCTTCAACGACACATCTCCGCTTTGTTCTATTTGGTGCTTTATACTTTACCATGCTCAACGAAAGCCCATAATCTCTCATCTAATCCTTTCCAAATGATCTCCACCCTATCACCGTAGGACGACTTAGTCGTCGCTTATAACTGGGATTCCACTCCAGCGATAACCGGCATTGTGCGAAATGTCACTTGACGGTCTCCTCAAACTCTGCCCGATCCATCTCCATTTTCTTCTATATATTTGTCGAGCAATCAGCTCTCAGTTGGTTTGTTGCCAGATGTTCTTGACGCTAGTTCATTCTGGGCATTTGATCTTTGGTATGGAGCTAAGGCAGCTGTCGATAAAAGTCTATAACTTCTTGGAAAACTTTTCGTGAAGCACTGTGCAAGTTTGTGACCCGTATAGGAGAACTGACTTCACATCCACGTTGGAAATCCGAATTTCGCTCTTTATGGCAAGCGCAGAAGATTTCCAAACTTGTTTTAGGTTAACAGAACCTGTCTTGCCTTTCCGATTCTGGATTTGGCGTCTCCTTTTATTTTGCTTAGAGTTGAAACAATGCTCACTGCCTAAATAAGTGAAGGAAGCAACCAATGTCAAATCTCTCCGGTTAATGGTGATTGGTGCTGGTTGCTGTGGCTTTGGTGGTTCGTTGGTTATCTTCACCACCTCCGTCTTCCCTGTGTTCTCCTGAGGTCCTGTCTATGATATCTGCAACTTCAGCCAGTTTGTTGGTTTTCGCCCACAAGTCCTCGAGTTTGTGTAACATTAGACATATATCATCTGCGAAATCCATATCTTCTTGAGTCTTCTTATAGGTCTGTTCAACGTATTCCTGTCTTCTCACCGCTACACACAGTCTGAAGCTCAATCCAGCCCACTACAATTAATAATATTACCGGTGATAGTAGTGGTCAGCCTTCTCTTACTTTTGTCTTCACTTCAAACGCTTCGCTCAGTTTTCTGTTGTGGATCACATGACACAGCATTGTCATATAGTCAGCTGTTGAATGAGGTTGACAAAGGCTTGGGCATTGTACGCTGTAGTGTTGAAGTAGTTTCCAAATTACTTCTTAGTCAATAACAGACATAAGTGGAACTTAAAAGAATCAACTTATCACAAGAAGGTGTTATGTTCGCTAACTTGACCGGTGTTAATACATAACAAAGTGAACTTATTAACTTAATTATAAATTCCCATGATATAATTCCTTAAGAATTAAAAAAGAGTACATGTTATTGGTTACATAGCAGTTGAAGATGAGAATGTAGATAAATAGATCGTGACATCGAGGAGATCGTGGATCTAGCTGAAGAGGACAGCACCAAATGGTACAAAGTGCACACCTGCTGTTGGAGCCCTATGTCGCATTCGGAACACAGTGGAAATGTAATCACAATGAAAAAATGTATCCATCTAAAAACAGATAAGAATGTTTCCTTTATTTGAAGAATTTCGAAAAACAATTCTGATAAGTATCAGCGCCTACACGTAAAATTGCTGTTTGAAGTGACTAATGTTATCACTATTGTTTTAAACCTTTTTTCATACTAGAATATAGGCCTTTAGTGGCACTTCTCAGTTGCATTCGATACCTCGCATTCATATTCAGTCGGTTCTACAATTACCCACGCGCTTATGTTCCTTTTTCCCTTGACTGCTACCATCTCACTCTTGGATGCTCAACTCATCTATTCCCATTCATGTTTCTGTCGAGACACACTTAAACTTATAAGTATAGTACAAGGATCAGCATCAGTCATAAATTACTTTGAGAAATAACAAAGTGTCAATGCCTTCATTATTTCAAAAGAATTAGACGACACAATTCTATTGTTTTTGCAATAGAAGTGACCGATTTTTCTCGTCAAAAATCAAAAAGTCTTCATAAAATCTCCGTGGTGTGTGAAGTGTGGTTTCTTTACTAAGATTCAATAACTTATGAAGCTAAATTATTTTTGTAACGCAACTATGTGCCAGAATATTTTTGCCCACATTCCCGACGTTGTATATTTTTCATCCATCTCTGAGCATAACGCTACACTGATCATCGTCATTGAAGTAATTTATTACACGGATAGGTAATAGCTAATCAGAACAGCTAACTCCTCAAAAAATAATTTCACCGAATACCATCACCAGATACGAAAACAAAAACTCAGAGGTATCAGGTCACTAAGAATACCTCTGTGTTTTCTGGCCTCACACATTTAGAAGCAGATTTCGAAAGCTTTTGACTGACTAAATCAAAACTTCAAAATTATACCTTTGGGGCAATTCGTTTTCGGTTTTCTTATGACCAATATTTGGGACAGAAACATTGACGTAAATTACTGTCTACCGATTTTCGCTAGCAGACAGCTCTCACCACAATTAGTTACTCATCAACTTATTTACCTCTTGTCCTTATTATGCAGCTCATTTTGCCACTAAATTCAGGCATTTATTTTCGTTCAAACTTGAACTTTCTCTGCAGTAGCTGTATGAGTATAATTTTTCAGTACTTATTAAGTTTCGTGCATGCTGTCAATCTACATTATGCAAAATTTGTAGGTATTATCAACATTGTTCTGTGCATCAAATCATTAATTTAGGTACGCCGCTGACTTGCAGCAGGCTAAATAAATGATGATACCATGTAAATTGCTGTTTGAAATTTATTTCAATTCGTAAAGGAGAATGAGTGTATCAGGTTTTATGCGTGCTGATCTCTCCTAAGATAGTGCCTTAGTTATCCGATAAAGTGTCCTGAGGTCCAGCCACCTGCAGCGTGTTCTACTTCCACCGTCAAGAAGTCAGAGAATTTTGTTTCTGTAAAAGCACTCTTCCTAACTTTCTTACTCAGTACTTTGAGCATCAAACTCAGCTTCTTTATTCGTTGTTTGTCTTTGCACTGTCGTCTTCTGCTGCATCATCACACTTAACACTATTAGCTTCCAAGTGTCTGTGGAGAATCATCTTCTCTCCCGTGTTATCTGTTTTTATCTAAGAAGGCTGTACAGATTTCACTCAATTTGACTTTTAGAGTGTTTTGGTGCACTTCGACACACGTTTCTTCGAAATGTTGCTTAAATTATTTAACTTCTCCCTAATGCATGCAGTGATTGTGATATTTGTTGATTTTCTTGAGTTTTGAACCTGTTTCCAGCTTTTTCGGAGGCTCTTAGCTTGATCGTGAAAGTTTCTTGCACTGGATTTTGAACTGAGACCACATCTGCTCCTTCACACGACTCTATGTCCTGCAGACTTTATCTCTGAATTCAGTTGACGTCTGTATGACTTCTGTCGCATCCACCTGTTGAAACGGATTTCCTATGTTGAGGGTTTCTCATAGAAAATATTTGTAGAATAACTTAAAAAATTAGGTATCTCAGTTCTTAAAACATGGATTTATTAAGAGATAATAAGAAATACAATACTAAGAGCCTCAACACACACCTACTTCTCAACAGAATTCATCTGTAAATAAGGAATAAGGTGACTAAAATAAAAAATATACAAAACCATAGGGTTAATAAATGCGACAGAAGCGCTTTGGATTAATGGCAAGCACTTAAGCTATGGTGCAGTAAATAAAGCGAACACGCTCACAATTAGATAGAGGAGCACGAAAGAAGAAGGAAAGGATATTTTCTTCCTAAAGTCGTTATGTATTTCTATGAACGACAGTCTGTAACCAAATATTCTGTTTTATGTTGACCATTTAGCTAGTCCTCCAGTGCCGGGTGATTCAGGTGAGTCAGTAATATTGCATTAACCTAATTTCTATTGACGACAAATATTACTAAAGTCACATAAGGCATTCATTTCTTCAAATGACAACAACTCTCAGTTAAGGAGTAAAATCTGAGCAAGCATAAAACATACAATATAGCTGAAAAATGCACACTTTTATAATATGGGGAAAAGCCGTGTTGCTAGTCAGTAAGTTTAATCACTGAACGCTGACATCAATAATTAGCTGCATCACTATGTGAAGTAAGTTGGACAAATGATTTACCACAAATTCTTATGTAAATACACACCGTAACAAGTAGACTTAAATGTATCACTCCTATTATAGTGTTTCCTGTAAAATGATGTATTTACCTGCATGACCTGTGATTTCGTGTAGTACAAAGCATATGAGTTCACTTTTAAATCACTAAAAAAAGACATCTGCTAAAACTACTGGGCTGTTAAGTCGAAGTATCGACCATTGCATCTCTGTATTTGGCGTACATCACAATAGAAAATCAGTGATATTATCACATTGACTGACTAAGATGTAGTCGACATTTATGGGATAAATGTTGTTATATATAGTCGCGTTTGATTTTTAAATTCAAATGAAAAAATGTTTTAGCGCATGTGTTTCGTTTCCAAAATTATCATCTATCTTTGACTTATTTGGTTGGCATCTTTTTTATTTCCATTAATAATTAAACCCATTCTTATCCGATTCGAATCATTGAAATAACTAAGAAATAAGTGCAGTTAGGAATTGGTCATTCTCGATCCCCAGCAATACTGTTGTAGCATCTTCAATTATTAGCAGCTGCTAAATTACACGCTGTAAAGCCTATTGATAAATCTTTAGGAATATTAAAACAATTAGTCCCTTTGATAAATTTGAACAAGGCATTGTGTGCGTCGGTGACACAATGGCTAGGACTCTCGTCGACCATGCACATGGTCCGAGGTTCGATCCGCTGCCGATGCACACCTGATATCTATGGTCGGCCTGCAAAATTTGGGCTACCGATATCCATGCTGAAAATTCCATACTTGTACCAAAAATACGGTGTGGAATCAAGCTGTAATCAAAAAAAAAAAAATAAAAAAATAAAAATAAATAAAGACAAATTTCGCGAGATGATATCATTTCGTAGTTTCTTTGCAACCGCTTTACAACTAACATGGTTAACAATGATAAAATAAAGTTCATGAAAATTACTCAGTTAAATAAAAACAGAAGTACATACTAATGACTAATCATATTAGGAATATAGTTGAGCATACGACCAGTCGGAATTTATCTTAAGAATAAATTAGTCAGAATGATGGATTCAGATGATAAGGGGAATAAATGCAGACAGCTTAACTTTCATCCGCTTTCATTCAAGTGGTAGGCGTTGAATGCATATGAAAGTAAAAAATGCAATTACCCACCATATTCACCTTCCATGAGTGAAAGTCAAATATGGTATTTTATTTAAAAATTAAGATTCACGTGAAAGGGCTGCTGATATAAGTGAGTTATTTTCTATATATTAAATATTTCCATAGTAAAATTTAGAACACATTTAAGCGAACAATAAAGCTTTCCTTTACTATCCTAAATCCTCCATACTATATATAAATTTACAAGCGAAAATTCAAATATGAGCAAATCATCGTGTTTTTTCTATAGGATAACAAGAAGGTGAATATAAACTGTGCAATTAGTCATAATAGCAGTAAAGCAATTATAATAGTAATAATTCACACAATTAGTCCCTTAATGAATTTTGATAAAGCAATCAGAAGACGTAATTTGTCTGAATCGTGTAATGTATTTGCGCAACACATTTCGAACAATCTGATCACACACGGACTTGTCATAGGAATATATATGAAATTAATAAAGAGGTAAGAGGTGAGAAAATAGACAAATTAGGTCAAGTTAAAAGGACATATTCAAGGTCAAAATAACAACGAAGACCACTAAACCAAATAGCAGAGGTAATAGTACATCTGCTATGGTATCAAAACAAAATTTACCAAGGAAGGTTTAATGTGATGACAAATTGTTTTTGAACGCATAAAGGTGGCTTGAACTTTCTAATTGCTAGGGCTTCTACAAACTTTAGGATACGCCCCAAACACGTTTTATAGATAGGTTTAAAAGATCTGTTAACATCAATTTTATATCCTATCTCTATAATATGTTTCGCAATAGAAGAGCTAGGTCTCCTGTTCTCACCGTTAATAGGTTCTGATGATTCCATTTGTTTCTGGAGCCATTTTGGAATATGCTGTGAAGCCCTTACTTGCAGAGATACATGAGTCCTCCCATTGTGTGTATGTCCACACGTACATTCAAATTGGTAAATACAGTGGGACGTGACGTCATTTTTCGCATGTTCGAAGGGCTTAGATAGATATAATGCCTTTACATTCTCTAATATTATGATATTAGCTGCATAAAAAGTCTTTTTAACACCAGCGTTCAACCTTTGTCTAGTTATCAAGCTGCTTTGATGTCCCATATAGGGTAGCTTGATGTACACGTCTTTCTTAGGGGCGAGTTGGAGAGTGGGTATGGTGTTCTGACTACTTTATATCGCCTGATGAACTTGTCTGGATAACTGTTATCAACCAGAGTTTGTGTCAATATTCTTTCTTCTTCATCAAGTGTGTCTTCAGTGCATATTCGTCGGATGCTACTGAAGAGAAACCTTACTAAGCCTCTTTTGTACCGAACAGGGCAGAAACTGTGGTAATTAAGATACTGTCCTGTCCAGGTAGGTTTTCTATAAATAGATCTTTTTATTGACCCATCAAGCCGTCGATTAAGCAATATGTCTAGGAAAGATAAACAATTATCTTCGTCTTCTACAGATGCAAGTGATATGATATTCTGACCTTCAAAATTGCATAAACCCAATAATCCTCTACGTTCTATATTGTCAATGTGCAAATCCCCAACGCATAAACTTGCTAAATGGTTAGTGGAATTATTGAATCTAGTCAAAACACAATTCTGTAAGTATGTGGTAAAAGATATATTTGAATTGGCTGATGTTCTTGATGATAGTAATATTAATATTATGAAGAAGAATATGTACTCTTTTGATGTAAACTCGTTATTTGCTAATGTGCCTTTGATCAAAACAGTTGACATTTTGTGTGATTATATTTCCACAAAAAAGTTTTTCAGCAGTAAAAGACGAAGATAATTGTTTATCTTTCCTAGACATATTGCTTAATCGACGGCTTGATGGGTCAATAAAAAGATCTATTTATAGAAAACCTACCTGGACAGGACAGTATCTTAATTACCACAGTTTCTGCCCTGTTCGGTACAAAAGAGGCTTAGTAAGGTTTCTCTTCAGTAGCATCCGACGAATATGCACTGAAGACACACTTGATGAAGAAGAAAGAATATTGACACAAACTCTGGTTGATAACAGTTATCCAGACAAGTTCATCAGGCGATATAAAGTAGTCAGAACACCATACCCACTCTCCAACTCGCCCCTAAGAAAGACGTGTACATCAAGCTACCCTATATGGGACATCAAAGCAGCTTGATAACTAGACAAAGGTTGAACGCTGGTGTTAAAAAGACTTTTTATGCAGCTAATATCATAATATTAGAGAATGTAAAGGCATTATATCTATCTAAGCCCTTCGAACATGCGAAAAATGACGTCACGTCCCACTGTATTTACCAATTTGAATGTACGTGTGGACATACACACAATGGGAGGACTCATGTATCTCTGCAAGTAAGGGCTTCACAGCATATTCCAAAATGGCTCCAGAAACAAATGGAATCATCAGAACCTATTAACGGTGAGAACAGGAGACCTAGCTCTTCTATTGCGAAACATATTATAGAGATAGGATATAAAATTGATGTTAACAGATCTTTTAAACCTATCTATAAAACGTGTTTGGGGCGTATCCTAAAGTTTGTAGAAGCCCTAGCAATTAGAAAGTTCAAGCCACCTTTATGCGTTCAAAAACAATTTGTCATCACATTAAACCTTCCTTGGTAAATTTTGTTTTGATACCATAGCAGATGTACTATTACCTCTGCTATTTGGTTTAGTGGTCTTCGTTGTTATTTTGACCTTGAATATGTCCTTTTAACTTGACCTAATTTGTCTATTTTCTCACCTCTTACCTCTTTATTAATTTCATATATATTCCTATGACAAGTCCGTGTGTGATCAGATTGTTCGAAATGTGTTGCGCAAATACATTACACGATTCAGACAAATTACGTCTTCTGATTGCTTCATCTAAATTGTAATAATAATTAAAATGCTCTTATCAACAATAAGGATGAAAAGTTGAGGCAATCTGTGATAACACGAATAATGAAAGACAGCATGATGACACAAACAAATGTTCAGGTGGAAGTAGTCAATAAAGGCTAGTAAAACAAATGAACCGATTAAGCAATACTAGATTGTAAGGGAAGTAAATGGAACACGATTATAATGAAGATTTGATAATATTAAGGGATGATAAGAAAGAGGTTGAAGATATAAGTAATGGATGGTGTAGAAGTTATCAGTTGGATACCTCTTGATATGCCTAGGGCGGGATAATGGATGTACGATGTTCTTTTGAATGTATAGTTTAGGTTTAATAGTTGGAATGCCTATCGCCTCAGCTGTGTGTAGTAGACGAATACGAAGTCTTTTGAAACGATTCGATGTGATACGATGAATTACTTTGGAGGCTCTCGTTTTTTCCACTGCATGACCACTTTCATTTAAATGTGACAAAATTGAGATACGGATTGTTTTTGTCTGTCTTTTGCCACTCCTTTATAATCATCCCTTAATCTTATCCCATCTTCATTATAATCGTGTTTCATTTCCTTCCCTTACAAGCAGTCAAGCATTACATAATCGGTTCATTTGTTTTTACTAGCCTTTATTTACTAGTTCCACCTGAACATTTGTTTGTGTAATCATGCTGTCTTTCATTATTCGTGTCATCACAGATTGCCTCAACTTTTCATCCTTATTGTTGATAAGACCATTATTATTATTATTATTATTACTATTATCTTTACTGCTATTATGACTAATTGCACAGTTTATATTCACCATCGTGTTGTTCTATAGACAAAACACCATGATTGGTTAATATTTGTATTTTCGCTTGTCAACTTATGTATTTCAGAGTTAAGCCTGATGAGATCTAATTGAAACCAATATTGTTCGCCCAATAGTGTTATTTTCTAAATATCATACTGTGTTCAAAGCGACAAAATTACAAAAATGACCTAGAGAGAACATCCATATTGACTGTATGTATAATTTATTGTATAGTTATGATGTTTCCACTGTATAACCTTCGTGACATCAAAAATACCAAATTTGACATTATTAAAGCAACGTAGAAAAAAATTATCAATTTCAGATCTATGATGACCAGTCTGAATAATTTCGTAATCGAAACTAACATACCTCGTCAGAATGGGCATTTCATGTCGAAACTGTTCAACATCGTCTATTAATGACTCATTACTCTGACAGAGTGATAATCCTGAATATTTTATCTGAGAAACACGAAAAGAGGAAAAATGAAGAAGAAGAAATGGTTAATGCACGAAAAAGTGTACTTGACACGAGGATAAGCGTTTAACAATAATTTTTTTCAGAAGCGTTGAATCTAAAACGATTGGAAACTTCAATAAATCTGGACAGTGTTATTTAATGACGGTCTCTTCATCTGAAAAATGAAAAACACCCGAATGCATAAAAATACATCCGGCCACACATCTGCTATTCAATTCAAATTTTACGAAAATAGAAAAACAAAAAGCTCAATGAATTAAATCAAATAATAAGGTATCAAGGATGGTGGGGATAGTATTTGACACAAATCCCAATAACGTACTTGAGAAATGATTACCAAAGTGTGATTGGTGTCGTGATAATGTTATTGATCACAGACAATGAGACTTAATTTTATGAACACTTATAGGCATATTTTAGTATGTCAATTAGTGTGGGACAGAACAAGGTCAAAGTATATTGTTTTCTGTACAAATCATTCGGCATGTATGTGATTTATTCAAAGTGCTCCCCCTATTTGTATTAATCCTACTTTTCGCGTATTTTATTTCATCTGTCATTGTTTGCAGTATTCGTATAACTTGAATTAAGAAGTACATTTCTCATGAGACACTTCAAAGTGTGTTGCTCAAACACATTTTCCTCATTAAATCCATCTTTTAAAAACTAAGATCTTTGAATGAATTTGCGTCATTCTACAGAAATGTCTTCTTTCTGAATGATTCGAAATTTGTTTCATGATATAGGAACCCTTGAACTTCCCAATGGGAAAGGTAAGCTTCATCTCAAAATATTTTTTCTCTTCTTCTATTCAATGAAAATAACTGACACAACTCGTTAGACACTGTGGACGCCAGAAGAAATGGATTTTATACTCAGCATAGTTACTGGTACGTAAGCCAAATCTTGACAGAGTGGTGTTGCGTAATTCTATAAAAATTTGTCAACAGTACTGCGAGGACAAATGTTTGGCTGCTTTAATTTGATGAAGCAAAATGAACAGTCAAGACAGCATCGACAAGAGTAGGCTCTTGGGGGACAAAAAATGAAATGACTCAACTTCAGAGGTAATAAGATGAAGTCACAATGTCTTGACTTGAGGAACACTGGTAACCAGACACATTGAGTAGGCAGGCAATGATGAATTCCCAGCCAACATAATTTTTGAAGATCATAAGAAGTGATGAATATGAAACCAAGTCAGTAAAGCCAATAAACCCACATTAACAAATACATACACAGAAGTCTGTGAACCTACATAAACTTTCATGAATAAAAGGCCATGAGTGAGGATACTACATCTTACCTACTATCATAAACATGTGAATCTGAGTAACACTGTATTGATTAACTGAATTTGAACAAACCAGGAAAAAAATGTTTTTCCAGAACAGAGTCGTTTTTTATTTCACGGATTTTCTTCAACTGCTAACAACCTAAATGGGATATAAGTTACACGAAATGCAAATATATAGCATTATGCAAAAACTATTTCAACTCAACAGGCATAACAGCAGAATCAAGGACATGAGTAGAAAACAGTTAACAACCTAAAAACCAGAGTTTATTTATGTACAGTATGATGAGAAGGTTGAGAGGAGCGGGTAACAGTGAGATGATACGACAATTTAAAATAAAATTATTACGTACTAAACAATTAGGTAGATTAGAAGATTAGTAATGAGTTCAGCTCAGACGTCTATGAAAGTTGAGAAAGAATTGTGTTGAACCATGAAACTGAGAAACAACAAGAGATTTTTAGTTACCGAAGTAGTTGAAGATTAATAACGCTACTTTTCTGAATACAATGAGTAGACTAAAATGGTCTATTAGTATTGACTTTTGCAAAGTGAAGTTACCAGATTGTCAAACCTTGAAAATAATCCATACACTATGAAAACCTGGTTAACTCACTTTCCAGAAATCACTGCTATCAAATAAATTAAAATGCTTATCCCAAACTCTTTCCCTGAAGTGAAACTATATGTATTTATACATATATACATATGCACACAAAATGACTGAGAATCATCATGGTACACCACTATAGTATCATACAGTTATGAGGAATTAACAAGTGGAAAAACAAGAGTTTATGTGAGTAAATTATTGTAAGTTTTTAATGAGTGCCTGGGACTTCTTTACTGAATATTGTTGTGTCTGTTCGACAGTGGTGAAATTTACTTTTATAGAATTGAACTCTTAAAGGTTATCGCTCCTTCGCTTCCAGAAATAACTTGCCGCGAGAATTAAAGAATCTAATGTGGTAGGTTGATTATAAATTTAATAAATTTAGATTCACAATTCACAAACAAGGTTTTTAATATATAATATTATAATTAGATGTCATGCAGTTATCACTGCATTCGTGTGCTCAACTCCTGACCAGGAATTAGTCAATTATAATCATGACAGCGCAAGGCATGTATTAGATTGACCTGTAGATTATTTACTCCTTCCATCCGAAACATGATATTAGACAAACTTGAAATTCAAAAAAATATAATTGATTTGAAATGAACAGAATAAAAATAGGATCAAAGGGGATTTTGTCCTGAATTTCGCTTTCAGTAATAATTTCCATTCAGGCGAAATACAAGGATGTATTTTATATTGGTACAATCAGTGATTCTTTTCTTCATCTTTGAGAGTATTTCAGAGTCCTGAGACTTATCCCAGTATCATATATGCTAAATTTTATATCTGATATGAACATTTAACATGGAATTATGAAGTGACAGCGGACAAGAGGGTTGATCAAGACACTTCTCTATGTATATCCATGAAATGAAGTGAATTGATTCATTTTCTGTAGTGCTTCATGCATACAGGTAAGAAGGAATTAACCGAAAAAATGGAAAGAGTAACACATCATTGGAGAATCACTCCAACTGTCGTACTGTGTCGGAAAAATGAAACTGAAAGTCAGTTTCTCCAGAATGAAAAATTACGACATTCATTTATGTATTTCTGTCATACCAACAAGCTGCACCAAATCCTTCAGTGTAGCTTTCGAAACGTTCTGCTGTGTTTTTTAGATTGCCGAAGAGAAGTCCTCTGAAACTACAACCAAAATTCTTTGGCCAAGTGAACTGACAATTAATAGAAACCAACATATTTTGACTAATTGTGGACATTAAATTTGCACTTTCTTCCAAAGTTGTTATTCCTACTTCTTGCTAAATCATAACTTTCCATTTTGAACACGGTTTTATTTTTTCATTGTCATTGCATGTTCAAATTATTCAGTGAATAATTAAGAATTTCATGGAGTTTACTGTCATATGATCCTGTTTAACATAATATAATTTTAATTTTTATTTAATTGTCTTAATTGTTTTTGGTCAATCTCGCCTAGTTTACTAGTTTGCTAGTTTTCTACCCTGTCTCAAGCCCGAGTAAATAGGGAGAGTTGCGTATGGGGCTAGCAAACCTACATCACTAAACTTATCAAACTGCTAGAGAAACTTTAACGCACAGAAAATATATTAGAAATACATAAAATCCAAAGAACGACCTTATTCTTTGCTGGAGTCGGAGAGGTGAAGTGCCACAGAACACTGGTGAAAGCCTTCAGGAAGCCAGCCAGTCAGCCAGCCGATGTCTTATCTCTCTCTCAGTGGAAGCAAGAATAAGAATGGGAACCTGGAATGTCCGTACAGTGTACGAAGTCTGGTGAAAAGGCTGCCCATGTAGCCAACGAAATGCTAAGATATTGCTTAGAAGTGATGGGAATCTTTGAGAGTAGATCGAATGGATGTGGATTGTCAGAATTGTCAACTGCAGAGTCAGTAATCCACTCCGGTCTGGTCAACCAGACGACGAGCAAGAACACAGTGGGTGGCTATTATGATGTCACCAGTGGCAGCTAAATCCTTAATGCGGTGGATATCAATTTCCTCATGCAGGATCATAACATCAAGATTCATATCAGAGAGCGGGAAAGAAAGTCACTATTATCCGAAGCTACGCACACTGCTACGCACACTGCTACGAACATCGCGGAACATGAGAAGAAGCAAAATTCAAACAGACAGTTACAAAGAGTAATGGACAACATCCCAAATGGTGACATCAAATTCCTCATGGGCGATATGAATTCCAGCAGAAATGGGAGCAGATAACACAGGAAGAAAACTCATCATGAATCGAGAGACTCTGGCTCGGAGAAATGAATCAGAACGGAGAACTCTTCGCGGACCTCTGAGCATTCAGTGATTTCTTGATTGGAGGTAGTGTGTAGAGATACAAAGATATACACAAAGCGAATTGGATTTCACATGACGAAAACACAACAGACCAGATGGATTTCAACTCGCTGCTGCTCAATGAGGTGAAGACGCAGCCTGTTGGATACAAAGTCGAGAAGGGGGCCAGATGTGGGCTCAGACCATCATCTACGTCAGGGAACCTTCATGTCGAAGCTGAAATCCCTGAAAATAACTGGAGACAGGCCATTGTAATTCAAGTTCAGCATTGAGAACCTGAAAGAAAAAACTACAAGAGATGCCTTCACTACAGAAATCAGAGCAAAGACAGACACACTTCATGGGATCACTGGGGAAACCAGCGTGGGAGAACACTAGAACTAATTCTCCGAAGGTGATATTCAAGGAAACATGTACAAATGCTCTATGGAGAAAGAAGAGACAAGACAATGAATGGCTCTCAAAGTATGCTTCGATGATAATCGAGAAGGGGAGGATGGTGAAAAAGAAGATGACTCAATGTGAAGATAGACAACAGGAGGGAAGCTAAGTTCAATGCGTACTTCTCAGAACAGAAGGGTACTAATGAAATAAATGAACAGTATATAACGGCATAACAGTATTTACTTTCGTCCTAATATTTTAAGTTATTGTCTTTTTCATTGAAACAATCTTTGTTAATAGAGTTGGGCTTCAAAGCAAGCAAAATAATTATATGCATACATGTTTGAAGATGTAATAAGGGCGGCACATTTCTAAAGCTGACTAACTGTGATATGATGTTTAATGAAGCCTTACAAGTTTCATGATGTGTTATGATGAAATTAACTTTACTAATGCATGATGTTAGGCGTTAACTGTGTCATTATGGCATATATACCTTAGTTATAGTGAAAACAGTCTCATTGCTATCACATTTACAATTTTGCTGTTCTAATAAGTGTCAACCATTGTTTGCTTCGCCCTCTATTCTCTAATACGTTTAATGGCATCAGTACAAACTGTTTGCAATGAAATGTTAGGCATCCTCAAACAGAAAATGTATTTCGCAGAACATGTATGAACATGAATGCAAATTTATATCGAATCAGTGTGTTTATATGTCAGGTAATAATTACACATAGAGAGTATTCCATTATATACTATTCTACGTTTCCTCTGTGTAGATCACAGAAACAATGAAATCCTGATAAATCCACGAACTTCAAAGCTAGACAGAAATGGATTGAACAACCTTATCTATTGGGGGAAGTAATCACAAGAGGAAATCTACTTGATTAATGGCGCTAAACTCACGTTGAGCACTATAATTACTGTAACTATTCGTCTGTTTACTAATGACATCATACATGAATGAAGTGAACTTGTGACTGTAATACTGATAGTTCAATAACTACAAATGCTACTATCCCTACACCAGAATGCTTCATGCATATGAATAATCCACCGAGATAAAAACCTCCTGGATACTGTAATGCGGATCGAACTGCGTTAAATCCTAGTAATTAAAGATGAACAGAGGACTAGCACACATCAGTGTGATTAAACATTATGGAGTGATTTCATAATATAGACAAAAAGCTGGACAATAGGGATTTAACCATTGCTAGATATGTCCTATGTAACATCTCAAATCGATATAAAATATATTCATACACCTTTACGCTTAACATCACACGATCAAATCACTAGACTTGTTTAGCTTTACAGTTATTATATTCTACCAGGTCTAGTGACCTGGCATACGATATGTTTCTTGTCCATTCTATCGACCAAAACATCTGTACATCATTATTCGGTCATCTCTGTGTTGAGGTGTAAGCGCCATTGCCTTAGACTATTTCTATAACAAGGACGTAGAACTCAAGATAAAGTATTGAACTATTATGCTTTATCTCAAGATCTGTCTTTTTCTATATAATTAGCAACCACCTAACCAGTTTCAGAGTTTTTTCATTAGTATGTTTCTGTTCCGAGTTGATAATTGGGAGAAAACGGTTTGTATTCATTTAACGTGGGGTTTTCAACGAATATTTGCCATTCACAGCTCAATGAACTCGTGAAAGATTCCTTGAATATCATTTATTTCATCCGCTTACGGTAAAACGAAGGCTAATAAAAGGTCTTTCAGACAGAATACGTAGACTTACACAACAACAACAACAACAAATGACTAGCGAAAAGAAATAAACGTCTTTTTCAAAATGTCACTCTATGACAACTACACAAAAAAATTTATCAGAGATACTATAAAAAAGAGAAAATAGACGATAAAACCAGAGGATGAAACGAAGGAGGAAGGCGAAAAAAACAATCACAATACCATAAAAAATTATACACCAGAGTCGATTCGAAGAAATCTCAAGATATTAGGGTTCGCACCATGTTAAAACGAACGAATCTAACTAAAAATAGAATAAATAAAATAAAATATTCAATAAAAATAATGTATAAAAATAATATAGTTTACAAACCCTATTCATGAACTTGGAATTCAAAGGTGGTCAAGCTACAGATATGTCCGAAATCCGACTCTCTGAAGTAATCAGTAAGAGTTTCTTTGCAGCAAAATTACAAATGACGCTCACCCGCATCAACTTGTTCTCCATCTCTGTAAAAGATAAACTCAGCCATCTGGACGCCCCCATGTGCATCTCAGTTCACCTACTCTTGTGGAGCAAGATATATTAGCCGCTTTCCATACGGATACGAGGAAATATTTCAGCATGATTTTACAATGGTAAAAGGAGGTGTGTGCGGAGCTCTATTCCAGAACACCTGATTTACTCTTATCACGCTGCCAACCTTGATCATGCTTTAATATCGTCTACCGAATCCATGCTAACTTGCCGCGTTTTCTTCGTTACGAACTTCTAGAGACAGCGGTGGCCCCTACACCTAAATTTTCACTAACACAGGATGTATATACAAGGAATGATAGTGGAATAGTGACAGTAAGCATACTCTACATGACATTGTCCTAGGCACAATTATTGTTCGAATTTGTCGAAAATGAACACAATAACTGAAGGCTGCGTTACACGTGGTCGATATGGTGCACTATTCGCAGAAGTATAAAAATGGCTTGTAAAACGTTGGTTAGTTTACCGACAACAACGTTTTCATTTATACAATCTGCAAGAGGCTCACCACAGCAGATACCATCCAGTTAAACATGCAAAGAATTGTAAGTGAATCAGCATAATCAACACCCAGTGATAGTTTTAATTGATTTCGGTCAGGAACCAGAACGACTGTAAATCAATCCACACAAAATGTCCAGCGGAAAATTCGTGGACAGAAAATTACCATCGAATGAGTCAGTGGGATTTTAGATGCAGCCGTCAGCAGGTTGTCCTTACTTATTAGAAATCGTGATTTATTGGTGGTGCATAGTTATTGATTTGGATTTATCAGGATTATCAACATATGGATCAATGTCCAGATGTGTACTACAGCTTGTTTGCCATGTGGATTCAGTTGATTCCATTTCGTATGGATTTTGATTATTCTACCATTTTGACATATTCTGCAAAGTACTGCGGTGATCATGGAGAGTTTATGTCTGCTTTAAATGCATCATTTCGTTTACTCCTACCCAACTGAGTATATACAACGGGAACTGTGGATTCATATAATACCTCACCACTGTGGATAGAGTATTACCGTAAAATTCATTTCAGAAACAGGCATCTTTCCATGTTATGCAGTGGTAAGTTTCAGACTTATTTTCTTTTCATACATTTATTCCCCTTAATTAATTTGAACAATGCAAGAACTACAGTTTTAGCAGAATAAAATGGTACCATCTTTTATTTCGTTTCCATCTCGTCAGCTGCTTACATGGCAAAGACATTATTAAATATATCTACAACAACAATTTTAACATACTTTCACAGAGTTTTATTTGTGTGTCTGTTTTACTTTACTCATTGTATCAGGCAGACACTATACTGATGACTCTTGTTTGTTTGGGGCTGTTGTCATGATCGCTGCTTTTGTCTGAAATTATAAATAGAGGCAAAACAAAATCAGGTGTAGTCTCTAAGTTCATACATTAAATGGGCCTATGACTTCTTAAGCTCTTACGTGGGAATTGGCACTGGTATCGCTTGCAAACTCACTTAGTGTGTCATCAAGTACGTTTCAAAGGAGGCCAATGTGCTCGCTAGTTGCATTTCCATAGGTGGTTTGTTTCATATTTATGCATATCTAATCAAGAAAAAATTTTGCCTAGTGGCTGTTTTACATTGTTCTACAGCCACCCTTAGTGTGACTAAGGTTATATCCAATGTCGTCAGAAAACCGAGTGCCATTAGTACGAGTATAACAGAAAAGTAACACATTTAGCCGGATTCTTCTTAACCATAGTGTTTCAAGTCCTAGGATTTCACATGCGGTGGGGTAGTTTGTAACGTTTTCGGTTCCGAGTACTTTTAGTGTGAAGTAACTCTGTAAAAACATAATTTATTACTAGTTATCACCTGTCAGAGTTAAACTTCAAGAGAAAAAAACACAATACATAAGCAGACTACTTACTAGAGACAAGTAGTATAATTTGAACCTAAGGGAAAAAAAGTGCCATAATATTTCATTATTGTTTTTATTTTTGATTACAGCTTGATTCCACACCGTATTTTCGGCACTATTAAGGAATTACCAGCGTGGATATCGGTAGCCCAAATTTCACAGGCCGATCGTAGATATCAGGTGTGCGTCGGCGTGGGCTCGAATCCCGGAACATGTGCATGGTTGGCGGTGATATGAATTAACCTATGTAAAGCTTCAGAATAATCATTCAATTGTGTAAATTTTTCACAGATTATTAATAAGCAACAACGTGACAAGGTGAAAACTGAAGTTTTGTTCTGTTTGTGAATAAACGAAACATGATATTCATACCTCATTTTCTTGCATGTTTATTCGCTTGACAGTTTACAACTGTATACAGGGCAAGTAGACTACATTTTCAGCATTCGCAACAACAGTTATGACTTTAATCAATTACCACGAATGTAAAACACTTGCCTTCCAGTAATAAAATTCACTCTGGAAGTGGAAAATGAACCTGAAATTCCCTTTCTGACTGAAACATAGTAAGGTCAGCCTACTGGAAACCCACTTGGAACGGACAACTGTGGAGTGTATACACTTGGTGGACTGTTGTACAAAAACGAAATTCAGTTGAATCCCTTGACTCTGGAGTCTAATGCACTTGTAACCCTGACGCCACAGAAAAAGAACTAGATCTTTTGAATGAAACTTTCATCCAAAATGTATACCTGTCAAAATTCACTGAAAAGAATATCAAAGCCAAGAGGAATGAAACATTACTTCTCCCAAAAAGAAATTTCTATGAACCTTCATTTTCAGGGAAACTTAATCAGCCATATTCTTCAGAGAAGAATTTCATCATCTTTGAGAAGAATATTCCTCACAGAAATGCCAAGGGTAGTGTTCTCCAGTTGTCCATTGGTCTGCAGAAGCGATATCTGGCACTGATCGAAAGCATTTTGTTTTGTAATAAGCAAAGAGATGCAGTTATCGTTTGAGAGCTAATGAAAGGACAGTACTTAAAGAACCACCTCATGTCGACCGCTGTTTCGACCCACCTTTTCACTGAAAACCTGTCACCTAGTATAATGATGAAAGCTTCGCAAATCAACTATCCAGCTCAGAGAACACAACCACATCAAAATCACCCACCCGAACTACAAATCTTCATATACTTCCGGTAATTTCCATTTGGCGTGATACAACTGTTCATCATCAGTGTTTATGCCTGGAGTTTTTTCCGATCCATCTCAGGAGTTACTATCTGTTATTAATAAGTTATAAAGACACCATCTGAAAGTGGACATTGGTTTCCATCTTAAAATGATTGGTGACAGCATTTTCTTCAAGCAGGAAAGCTTGTGCGAACAAATAATGAGGTATTCTGTTTAATTAATTAGTGTCTGCTGCGTTGATTTTTTATGTCTTCGGCAGCCTTTGCAGCAGCCTACTGGACAATTCCCACCTCGGCATCCATGACATCCGCAACACTCTCCATGGCATTTAGGGCATCCACCAGGACAGCCAGGACAACCATTGTTTGCTGCTGCTGCTTGTGCTAGTTCTGGAACTTAACCTGCAATAGCTGAAACCACAAAACAACAAAACACCACAATTAAATATTCATTCACTGACTAACTAATTTATTCATCAATGCATCCATCCATTCATTGATTCATTCATTGTTTCATTAATCAATTAACTAATTAGTTATGTCATTTCTATTCAGTGAATGTGTTATTTGTCTGTGCGTCTGTTTGTCTTTATGTCTGATTGTCTCTCCGTCTATCTGCATTGTGTATATGTTAATATATGTGTAAAACTTGGGCACTGTGGTATTAAGTAATTCCATATTAGTTTGATTATTAAATGTATCACACAGTGAAACAGTATTGTATACTGGATGACGTTTCGAACACAATTTATTGTTCATAATCATATCAATTTTTGTCACACGACTTCGAGATTTGATTTTTATAGTTTTCTCTGTCTTCTCCTATTTGTTGTATGGGCAGTAGAATTTTCCATATATCTGGGACAGGTGTTGAATCATTCCTATTACATGTATTTGCGGTTGATTCGATTGAAACGTTCACCCACACCCCAAAAGTATGGTGGAGGTATGTAGATGACACATTCACTGTACTTAGAACACAAGATATAGATAGATTTTTCGAGCACATCAACTCGAAGGTAGAGGCAATTCAATTCACTTATGAATTGGAAAGTCAGGAAGGGGAACTTCCAATGTTAGATTGCAACGTAAAAAGGAAAGAAGATGGGAAGCTAAACACTAGTGTTTACAGAAAACCCACACATTCAAACAGATATTTGGATTTCCGATCATCCCATCCTGTCAGTAAAAATAGGATTAGTGAAATGTTTAAATGACAGAGCACAAAAACTAAGTAGTACCAAGGAAAATCTAAGACAGGAAGTGACACACATAAAAGAAGCCTTGAAACTTAATAATTACCCGGATAAATTAGTCAAGAAATATGTAAGTAAATGTAAAAATAAAATAAAGAAGGATAACAGAGATAGTGATAATAATAATAATGATAACAATAATAATAATAACAATAATAATAATAATGGTAATAATAATAGTGGTAATAATAATAATATTAGTAACGACACCAACAATAAGGAATGTAAATCATCAACAATAATTCCATACAAAGAAGGCACCTCGGAAGCCTTACGCAGAATTCTTAACAAGGCAGGAATAAAAGTGGCATTCAAACCCACAAACTCAATTAGAAACAAGCTTTGTCGGTTAAAGGATCCTGTAGAGCCATTAAAACAAAACAATTTAGTTTATCTAATACCCTGCAATGATTGTGAGGTCAAATACATAGGTCAAACTAGTAGAACAGGGGCAGTCAGACTAGCCGAACATAAAAACCTAACTAAATCTAGATTGGTTGACCCGAATAAGATAAGAAATCTAGAGAGTAGTTCAGCTATAGCACTACATGCAGTTACACACAACCATACAATAGGATGGGATAGGATGACAGTTTTAAAATCTAATGTCACAGGGTATAGGGAGAGATTGATAACAGAAGCTTTGTTTATCGAATCAACCGCAAATACATGTAATAGGAATGATTCAACACCTGTCCCAGATATATGGAAAATTCTACTGCCCATACAACAAATAGGAGAAGACAGAGAAAACTATAAAAATCAAATCTCGAAGTCATGTGACAAAAATTGATATGATTATGAACAATAAATTGTGTTCGAAACGTCATCCAGTATACAATACTGTTTCACTTTGTGATACATTTAATAATCAAACTAATATGGAATTGCATTGTGTATAGCATCTCGTACGTAAACTAGTGATCCTCACCATGATCACGATCACGGTGATGATGAAGATGATGAGGGTCAGGAGAGAGTGGGGGTACCAGAAATATTTATAAGTACATTCATCTCTACCTGTCATGGGATCAGATATTTCATGAAAACATCAGTGTATTGACTACTGAAACTGAATTTAAATGACTTAACTGCCTCTTTGTACATTCAAAGTTTATATAATCACCAGTTATGAATCTGCGGTGGTATTTTCTTTTAGGGTGATAAATTCTTCTTTATGTTTAATTTTAATCGCAATTTGACATGACTGAAGTCGCTAACAATACGCACTGCCACTTAATTGGAGAGACTACAAGAATTCCTGCATAGATTATTTGAATGCTCTTGTCGAACTTATTATAATCGTGATAGGGCTGGATGAAGACAGGAGAATAAGTGGTTTGAGGGACACTTCACAGACTGAACTATCACCAGTAATCTATCAGGCTTACATTTTCCAGCCTTCTCATAAGAATCGTATGGATGTGATGTATACTATTACCTAAAATTAATATGCGGCGAGTTCTCGTCTCCACTAACATTACTGAATAGTTGTCCAAAGTTTTCGATCATCCTTCACCTGATCTCATTTCGTCAATAAATCAGCATTAAAATGGATCTGAATCCCTGCACATAGGTACAATTAATCCTCTGAATGAGGTAGGTAATTCAAATAGTTCCTACCATAAGCTACTTGACCTACTAAGTTACGATTGATTACTAACATGCACTTTTTATTTGTTATGTATTGGATTAATTAATAAAAAATTTATTTTGTTATTGTGAATGATGCTAGTTATAAAAATATTGTAAGGAGACGACAAAGTCACATCATCTCGAAATGTCTACCTTCTTAAAGCTCTATTTAGATTTGACAGCAGCTGCTATTCATGGGTGATTAGTTAGGATCCAGCAGTTGAACGATCTAAAAGCTAATCTGTAAGTGGAAGGTTCTTTATTAGAAATTTTATGGGACTACCAGTTTCGAATACATCATAATGCAGTCAATATGAAACGATTCTGTTCAGTAGAATATGTCTAAAATTGCAACCGACAAATTAGCTGCAGAAGCAGTGAACAGAGATTATAAGAGAATATAGAGAAAACATGGGTCCTGAAGATGCCTGATTGCAAAAAATAAGCAAAAATTACTATCAACAGGAGAATTTTAAACGACATCATTTCCTTCACTTATTTGGGCAGCTCTGTTTTAGTTAAAGGTAGCGTGGATAGAAATGTAAATGCCAGGCAGGATTAGACAAGTAAGACAGACATTGACTTCTCTGCAATCTGGATGAAAATCTACTACAAATAACATGAGGAAATAGATTCGGATCTTCAAGACCAATGTCAAGTCATGCAGTGTTTCTGAATGCTTCAGAGGCTTCACTAAGCGTGGGCAAAACATTTACCGCGGGCTTCTGCAGACAATCGTCAACACATATCTTCACCCAATAGTAAAGTTCAGACAGCCGGTCATGAAGGAAAAGCGACAGGTTAAATGCAAACCAAACTATAGTATATCGGGCGACAAACAAGTGTAAATGACTAGGACAGGATAAGACACAGTTTGAGAAGACCAATGAGTGACAAAACGAACCAGGCAATCCATCAAGTAGAAATCTAATCGACACGTGTGACGATATGGAAAAGACAGTGTGAAGAGGCAATGAGAGCCTATGGATACCGGACAACCGTGGATTCAGCTGAAAGGGATTACAGAGAACATACTGCTGAATCACAATGTTCCAGTAGGGTCACGAGTGACCAATGTTATTAATTGTTACACAGTATTCTGTGAAGTCATAATAGCCATTTATGATGAAGCTTTTATAACCGAAGTGATTGGGTTTTCAAATTGAGATAAGTTGAAAATAATAAATTTCATCAGTCAGAGAACCACTGAGAATCCCTAGTGTGCTAGGCGCCTGTTTTGACATAATATTCAAGAAGTGTGCAAAATGTCTCCTTTACAAATGACAGAGCGTTACATACTACTGAAGTAAGGGGATAAAATGTTTCACAGGTTCTAGCTTCTAACAATTAGTGATAAAAACAATAAAGAATTTAAAATAATAATTAATCATAACTATTCAACTGTACGTGGAAATGATTATTCTTGTTCTTTGATAAACGCAAATATCAGAAAAAACGAAGTATTCACTGTGAAACTGTGTAGTTCAAAGTTTCTCATAGTTGTACTTTGGAGTGATTAAAATCAGGGAATAAAATAAAATAAAACAAACGAATAATTCCTGATTCTTCTAACTTCAATGAATTTCCAGTTTTTGTTTCATCAAAATATTTATGTAGAATCATTACCATAATTTTAAATATCTTCACTTGAACAACTCAAAGTTCACTGTGAACAAACTATATAACAGAATTGGTTAGGTATTTAGTCTTTATTAAAAAGCACACCATGATTAACCTGAGTGTTGTATAGACGAATTCATCTTATGAGAACAGTGAGTAATTTTTTAATGTTTTGAATATATTTTAATATTAGCAGTTTCATAATGAAGACTCCACTTTAAATGCAGTAGGGCGTTTTCAGCTTACTGACTGCAAGGTAATTACTTGATGCTCAATATCTTCAAGTACTGTAATAGTACTAGATGGCGCACCATATGAAACAATATTGTTCCATCCAAAGAGTCCCATATTACTCCATGAGATTTTCCTTCCATTTCCTTGAAGAAATTCCAAGCAATTATTTGGAACCTTCTTGAAAATGTGTAAGAGTAGGTTATGATTCATGAAAGTAGCTGGATGGTTGAACCGATATGAAAGGCAGTAAATACAATAAATTCTGATAGATGACAAAACCATTTTGATATCCTAGTGATTTCAGCAGGTCGCCGATTATGGAACAGCATAAACTATATTGCTTCTGTATCCATGAATCCCTAGGGGGAAATAAAGCTTCAAAGCATGTCGCTATTTCATTCGCTCACTGCAGTCCTTTTTATCTGACTTCGTGACTGCTGAGAAGCTCCTAATTTTCCCTCAAACAACTTCTTACACGTCATTCTCGGCCCAACGCACAACTCATCGTTTCCGTTTAAGGTTCTACTCGAGGGATGGCCAGACGTGCATGTTACTCAACAGTCTTATAAAGGTCTCTCCGACCCATCTTCACTTCCTTAAGGATATTTATTAGGCCAGTTGTTCTTGGTCTGTTTGCTGCACTGTTAGAGATAGCTGTTGCTTTTTCTTGCTGCCCAGAAATCTGATGTTCAGTGCTCTGTGAGGTCAGGTATTAGTGTTTATCTGCAGCAAACTGCTGGAAATGCAATTAGTGATATGCCACTCAAGTCTCTCAAGCACTGATTGGCTTTGGTGGATTTCTTTATACTTATGCTGAGTGCAGTGGACTTCCATAGTAACTTCAGATTAGTCAATGTCTAAAGCACATATGTAAAATCATGAACACACAAATAAATATGCACTCATGTTGATATCGGAATTTTTCATATTTGTACACGCAAACACGCATGTAGGAATATATTATACCTGATTTCATATATATTAGGATGTACATGAAGTGTATATAGCTTTGGAAATATGAACGCGATTCAGTCTTGATCCCTTAGCATCTATGGCAGTCTGACCAGGCAATTCAGACTTTCATTCTCAAATTCTAAAACCGAGAATACACATTTCAGTGTGTTTTTCTATTTGATAGATATAATAAGTATCTTTCACTCGTGTTCCCCTAACTTTCGCATTATCCCTCTTCTTTTCCGAGAAAATAAATTTCCAATAAATAAACTATTCCGTGACCTGAATCTGCAGATGATTTCAGCCACACTGACATCGTTATGTTCTACTCCCAGGGGTCATCTTTACCTGGCCTTACGGCTGCCTGTTGTGTCGCTTTTCCTTCTCACACGATCTCCTACATGTCACACTCGGATGCCACACCTTTCGTTTCCTATTTGAATTCTATCCGAATGATGGCCTGACACCTGATTTTACTCGACGGCCTCTTTAGAGTTTGCCTAATCCATCTCCACTTTCTTCTGCATATTTCTTCAGCAATATGCTCTTAGTCGGTTCGCTCCCTTAATTTCTTGTTGTTCATTCCTTCTTGCATTCAATTCCTAATGTGAAGCCAGTGAAGTTAGCTAATGATAAAAGTCCTCAACAGACCATAGGAAGTGCGTTTTGTGACGTGCCACATTTCTGTCCTATACAAAGAAGTGATTTGTCTTGAAAACCAAAATGCTGTTATTTAGTGCTGAGTGCAGAAGATTTTCACACTGATCTCAGAATGATCATATTTTGGATAGTCCGCATCTATTCAACTGACTCTCGCAGATTCCTAGCACGTCTACGCCATATATCCATTGGCTACCCAAGGAACGTTTCTAGCTTCATTCATCATAAGAGCATTACACGTCCTTATCTTTAATTTTGCTTTCATCGAATATAGACACGTAGGCAGACTGGCTTACCGGAGGCCTTCACCAGCTCAATGTGTCAATTTGCCTCTCCCATTCCAGAGAAAATCTGGTTTGTTTTTGAACTTTTATTATTCTGCTTTTGTTTTCAAGTTTCTGTAGCCATTCGACTCATTTTCCAGAGTCAGGCCGTCCCTCTTTTGCGGGTTAAAGACCGACTAGAAAGCCAGAAGAGGTAAACTGAAGCCATATTGAATATTAATAATTCTGGTCACCTGGTTTTAGCAGAGACTTCAATTGAAAGCCTATCTTAAGTAAGTTGAAGCCAATGAAATGATCTCACTCATATTCACTTAGGGTGACCAAATCATTTATCACATATACAGTTAAAATAAACATTTCATATAGCCATGGTATTAAAGTCAATTTTATTCTTTTCAATTTATCAGTAAAATAAATTCTCCAAGAACTTATTCGTGCCCCCTATTTGTATCATTTGCAACGAAATAACAGTCATTCGCTTAAATAACAATCATAATTATACAAGCTTATCAGTCATTATTCGCAAACTGCTGTTTAGTAGGTACACACATTGAACTTCCTAGTAATAGACAGTAACTCATGAAATATAACAATGCTCATAAACACTGTTCATAAATGGATGTAGAGCACTGAAGAGTAGTCATCAGAACTGAATTCTTCACTAACATATGTGACAATGATTCAATTTTCGAACTCTTATCTGTAAATTATGATCACCATTAGGCCTTGACGAATGAGTGACTACAGAATGGTCTTTGAATAGTTCTTAACAGTAGTGCTGTCCGTGAATATCAAATAATTCAAGCTTGAAAATCACTTCTCTCGTATAACAGTGGCTGGTGGTGCAGGTAGATCACAAACCAACAGCAGCCGAGAGACATGGACCATTTAGATTTATCTTAGTGACTGATGGGTAACGCATTCATGCCATAAGATAACAATCAAGGATTACACTTCTGGTGAGGTGATGTGTGTGACCTGTTGAGAATCGTAAAGTGAGATGAAACAGTAGTAGAATTCAGGTGTTGTGCAACTGCCAGTGGCCAACTGGACTAAGCTGTTGATTCTCGAGGAGTCACAGGTTTTCTTCACCTGTTTATCAACTATTAAACTCTCTCCAAATCACTAGTAACATCAGTCTTCACACAGTGGGTGTGACTCATCTATTCCAAGTAATGAAGTTCAGACTAGGAACTCAAACAAAAATCATTTCTTATTTTTCTAATAAGAATGTGCGACCAAGGAATACAAAGGCGTATCCGAACTTAACATATAAACTGCATAATTTATTATCGCTTCACTAATTTTCGCCTAAATCTGAATTCTGAATGGAGTTCCCACTTTATTTCACTCACTAATGGGGGATGTGACTAAAGTTCATGTCTTATGATGGAGTGAAGGGATATTTTATGAGAAAAATTAGGTGTTATTTCGTGCGCTTTCACGTCATAAATATTCAATGACACATTCTACTCTATCTGTTGTAGGACCATATATTTCATGAAATAATGTGTGTTTAGTGGCTGAGTTCTGAAACCGAAATTCCTTCAGCACGTAAAATATTTACTGTTGTTTTCCAGATTAATTCTACATCAATGTATATTGTGGCTTTCCTGGTGATTTTTACTCTGATTTTTCGCCCAGTGAGATTTTCTAAACACTGTATTCATCGATGCTGAACTTAGTTACTCTAGTGATAGTGATAAAGAATCCAAGAATCTACCTAACTGAGACATAACTTCTTACTAATGCTCCAAACCTCTTGGATGTTTGATCATTCTTCAAATGATGATATGTCGTCACTTTATTCACACTGAAATTCATCGAAATTCATACACACACCAAAAATGTAAATAAAATATTAAGAATTACTTCAATATTCCTATATTTATGTTGTTCTACACATTTTTGTTATTTTCATTATTTGGTGGAATATATATACGTCCACTTAATATCTGGAATCAATGGACATCTTACAGTAACACAGCGCACACAACATAGAATAATGTGATCAGTAATAACACACTCATCGGCCACGTATCACGCATATGCAGATAACCTTCCTACTACATGATTAACTTTTAATAATTGGTCATCATTCGCATTAGATGACAAAGGTTTGCTGTGATAAAAATGATGACATTTCTCCCAGTGATTGCATTCTAAGATCACCAGCATTACAACCGCAATCACAAGGATAGTCATCATCGTTGTCGTTATGGGATTATTAATATTACAATCAACAATAAAGAAATAATGAACTCTTTTTATCAGCCTTATATATTATCATTGTCTATCTATCCGTCTCTTATTTAGAAAAGCAGCCAACCGTGTGCGTTTAACTAAATTTTAGTGATAGCTTGATTTCACACCGTATTTTTCGTACAAGGAAGGAATTCGCAATATATGATATCGATAGCCCAAATTTCGCATGCCGACCAGTTGATATTATTTGTGCGTCAAAAGAGGATCGAATCCCTTAACCCGTGCATGGTCGACAGTATTTCCTTTGAAACAAATATTCAGAGATAGAATTATATCGCCAAATTATTCAGCTAATATTAAAAATGAATTATTATTAGCTTAATGTGGCAAATGATTCCAAAGCACTGTTCTTTCAATGATCATATAAAGAAGGTGGGTGAGACTAGCAAGAACACGTAAGTAGTTGGTTGTGTACCATGTCATCTGCAAGAATACTGAATAGCAGGAGGATGATTTCAGTGGTGAAAATAATGCTAGTAAACCAGACAACAACTCAAAAATCAAGCAAATATGCAGGTGGAGGTGGAATTGGACCTGGCGTGGGATGACGAAACATGCAAGTGGCGTCAACTACGCCATACAAAACATCGCTAGATGCATAAATGGCTCATAGGTAAAATTTATTAGTGTCCCAGTAACTGACGCGGATTCGGACTACTGTTGCGTGTGTTATTTGGCTAAATCAGCCTACGTGTATTTCCTAGTACTTCTTCACGTTTAATAATGTGTCAAACGTTGTGGCTACTCAGCACCCATAACGTAAAACCAAAAGGCACTTGCGAAGAGTACGATCGTGTATTATAGCCGTAGTCAAATTTCAAAATTGTGTCAAGGTAATGTTCAACAGTAAATTGACAAATGTTTGCAAAGTACATATAAAATCGGTCTGCGTACACATATAATACAAGTATACAAATTAGATTAAAAAGCATGTTTACAATTGGTATAGGCGTACTACATGATTCCCCCACCAGAACACTGAGATATAAAAAAATACATTTAAGTGTTTGAAAATAGCATGCGTCAGCGTAATAAATGGCAGCGATAGTACACAGAAGGCGATTTATTAAGTTGACAAATGAGCAGTTTAATGCGGTTAATATTATCGATAATAATTACGATAATCTAGAAAAAGTAGGATTGCTGATCATGATAGAATATACAAGGAATGATAAAACTGATGGAGGATCGGTTTCCTGTAGACGGAAACAATACGTGAATAATAAGCGAGATGTGATTAAATGTAATAATGCAGGAAATATCGATGTTAAAATAGTATTGACGTGATTTATGTATGAAAATATTAATCAGTGAAATGAGCAGTCAAATAACATTTACGAATAAAGATAATGAAAATGAAAATTCGTGGTAAGTTATACTTTAATGACTTGGACGTAAAGTTTAGGCCAATGGACTCGCCTACAAGATCGTGTTGTTTTCACAGGTTTCTCTGGCGACGTTGAAGCTTGTGTAGGCGTGGGTGTTGGCAGGTCGTTCAGCTGGTCCTTATTGTTGACTTCGAAATCGTCGAGGAACGCTGGTTTGACTCTGTCAACACTGATGGCTTCTGCTTTATTCAGTCGTTCTATCGTGATAACTTCAGCATTTCTGTTTAGAACTTTGAATGGGCCATCGTAAGCAGGTTGAAGTGGTCGCTGTACACCCTCTCTCCTGACGAAGACGTGAATGCAATCTGTCAGTTTTGACGGGATGTATGACGCTCATTCCTGCTGGTGTGGAAGTGACATCTTGAGCTCATTCATGAGCTGTTTTAGCTGGTGCAAGTGACCAGTTATATCGTGTGGAACTTGGTTACCCGGGGTGAAAAATTCTCCTGGCAATCGTAATGTTGTTCCATAGACTAGTTCGGAAACACAGCAGCCAATATCTTTCTTTATAGCAGCTCGTATACCAAGTAGTACCAATGGAAGTTTGGTTGACCAGTCGTTTTGAGTCAAAGAAGCAGCGAGCGCAGCTTTGAGTTGTCGTTGAAGTCGTTCAACCACACCGTTGGAACTAGGATGATATGCAGTCGTTCGTATTCATTTAATGCCCAGTAATTCAGTTAGCTGGTTAAAAAGTCGGCTTTCAGACCAAAGCTTTAGCTACCGTTTCAGCGGAGACGTCGATTAATGGAAGTGCTTCTGACTAACGAGTAAATCTGTCAATGCAAGTTAGAATATAGTTGAAACCATTGGAAAGAGGCAGTGGAACAACTATATCTACATATATATGGTCAAATCTAGAGTCAGAGTTAGGGAAGCGACCAAATGGTGCATTGGTGTGCCGGTTGATTTTTACTCTTTGACAGGGAAAGAAATTTCGTGTCCACTTCTTAACATCACTGTTAATGTTCGGTCATACAAATCTTTCTCTTAGTAGTTTGACAGTAGCGCTCACACCAGGATGCGACAAGCTATGTAACTTCTCGAATACTGTGTGTCTCATAGCTGTTGGAACTAAAGGTCGATATTTACCCGTCACAGATTACTTTTGTCGTGTCAAAAGGAACTGTCTCGAGGTTTAGAGATGTTGTCTTAGAAGACATGATCTGTTTTAGTTCACATCATCTCGTTGTAAGTTTGAGAGATGTTCGTAGTCTATGTCTGGGCATACAATGTTGTCAATGTGCACACATGATAAAGCGTCTGCCACTTCATTGTTTTTACCCTTACATGTCACAGATCGGAGGTGAACTGGGATATAAAATCGAGATGTCATAGTTCACACAGAAAGTATTTATCCTGTTTTGCTGATAAGGCTTTTGTTAGAGCTTTGTGGTCTGTAAAGACAGTAAAAGGTGTACCTTCCAGCATATGTCGAAAGTGCTTGATTGCTAAATAAACAGATAATAACTCTCTACCAAAGGTGCTATATCGACATTGAGTAGGATTCAGTCGTTTCGAAAAGAATGCAAAGGGTTGCCACTCGCCATGTACCTGCTGTTGTAAAACTGCCCCAATGGCAACGTCTGAAGCATCTGTCATGAGAGACAGAGGCGTCATTTTTGCGTCTGACTAAGAGCGTCTTGTCATTTAACGATTGTTTAACAGCTTTGAATGTTTTAACAGTTTCTGCAGGCATATGGAATGAACGACTATGTTCACGTAAGCAGTCGGCCAACGGTTTCAAAACCCTAGCACAGTTTGGGATAAAACGCCGATAGAAATTGATTAGACCCAAAAATCGCCGTAATTTATTGAAAGAATCTGGTAATGGATAGTCTTTGATAGCTTGTACATCGTCGGGGACTGGTCTAATTCCTTGATTGTCAATAAAATGACCGAGGAATTTCAGTGATTTCTTACCAAATTCGCATTTATCTAAATTGATAGTCATGCCGTATTGGTGAAGTCTTTCAAACACCGTCTTCACGTGTTTCAAATGCTCGGTTTCGTAAGCATTTGCAATTAGTAAGTCGTCGATGTACGCATAGACAAGAGGCAGTCCGCGGAGTACTTGGTCAATGAGGCGTTGAAATGTCTGAGCGGCGTTCATCAGCCCGAAGGGCATGCGTACGAATTTGTATAATTTAGAACAACACATTTAAGCGAACAATATTGTTTTCAATTAGATCTCATCAGGCTTAACTCTAATATATATAAGTTTACAAATAAAATTCAAATATAAACCAATCATGGTGTTTTGTCTATAGGATAATACGATGGTGAATATAAATTGTGCAATTAGTCATAATAGTGGTAATGATAATATTAATAATAGTAATAACAATAATAATGGTCTTATCAATAATAAGGATGAAAAAATGAGGCAATCTGTGATAACACGAATAATGAAAAACAGTATGATTAAACAAAATGATTAAACTTAATAAATAGAGGTTTCTTATGTGCAGTCAGAGTCACAGGTTTTTTCTCTGATGGTTACTTCCTTAGTTACGTGCCCATTAAATATAAAAGGAATCTTGTAAAATGTCTCGCAAGCAGAGCAAGGAAGATATGTACGGAGGACCTCTTACAAAAGGAATTAGAATATATTCACGATTCCTTGACGGGGATGGGTTATCCGAATAGTTTCATAAAGAAACATATGAAACCATCAGAGAAAAAACCTGTGACTCTGACTGCACATAAGAAACCTCTATTTATTATTTAATGGTGACTTATCAAGTGAGATTCTATTCCAAAGACTTTCAAGGAGCATACGTAGAACATTTCACAGAGCACACCTATGTTTGTCATTCTCTAGTCGACGAAAGATTGGGACGCAAACGCAGGATAAGCTATTCCATATTAGTTTGTTTATTAAATGTTTCACTGTGTGATACATTTAATGAACAAACTAATATGGAATTACTTACTACCACAGTGCCCAAGTTTTACACATATATTAAGAAGGATAAGCTAGATAATTCTGCCACATCTCTTTGCATTTTTCAATTCAAATATACCTGCGGTGACGGTTATGTTGGATACATTATTACTAGACAGCTTAGCCAACGTGTTAGTGAACATCTCCCATCGTGGTTTGGCAAAGGACAGACAAAAACAATCCGTAGCTCAATTCTGTCACATCTAATTGATAGTGGTCATGTAGTCGATAATACGAAAGCCTTCAAAGTAATTCATCGTATCCCACCGAAGCTTTCTAATAGACTTCGTATTCGTCTACTGCACACAGCTGAGGCGATAGGCATTCAAACTATTAAACCTAAACTATGCATTCAAAAGAAGTTCGTACAGCCATTATCCCTCCCGTGGCCTAATAAGACATAAACAACTAAAGACTTCTACACCACCCCTTATTTATATTTCCAACCCCTTTCTTATCATCCCTTAATATTATCTTCATTATAAACGTGCTTCATTTCCTTCTCTTACAATCTAACATTACTCAATTAATTCATTTGTTTTTGCTAGCCTTTATCGACTACTTCCACCTGTTGTTTGTTTAATCATACTGTTTTTCATTATTCGTGTTATCACAGATTGCCTCATTTTTTCATCCTTATTATTGATAAGACCATTATTATTGTTATTACTATTATTAATATTATCATTACCACTATTATGACTAATTGCACAATTTATATTCACCATCGTATTATCCTATAGACAAAACACCATGATTGGTTTATATTTGAATTTTATTTGTAAACTTATATATATTAGAGTTAAGCCTGATGAGATCTAATTGAAAACAATATTGTTCGCTTAAATGTGTTGTTCTAAATTTTACTATGGGAATCTTTAATATATTGGAATTTGTATAAGCCGATTGGCGTGATGATAGCAGTTTTTGGAACGTCATCCAGGTGAATGGGAATATGATGGTACGCTCTGACAAGGTCGATTTTGGAGAAAATTTTAACCTCTGGCAAGCTGCTGGCGAAATCGTGGAAATGTGGTATGGGCTATCGATCAGGTACCGTTTGCTTGTTTAAGGCTCGATAATCTTCACACTGTCGTATCTCACCAGAAGACGTTTTGGGTACCATGTGCAGCGGTGAAGACTAAGCGCTGTTGGATGGTTGAATAATGCCAAGCTCTAACATTTTATCGAACTCTGTTTTTGCAATTTTCAGTCGATGTGGGTCAAGGCGTCGAGGACGTGCAAGACCTGGTGGTCCAGTGGTTTTAATGTGATGGACCACGTGATGCTTTAGTTCTGTTGCTCAAAAATAGGGTTGTAGGAGGTCAGGGAACTGATTTACTAAGTCAACATATGGAGATGCTGGTGTGCGTGTTACCATCAAGTTCAACGATGATGCACGGCTAATCGTACCAGTGATGTACGTTTTATTGAGCAAGTCTATTAGTTTAGGGCTTATCGGATCAACTAGCAGTTTGTATCGCTGTTGAAAATCAATACCGAGAATTGAGGATGGAACATCTGCAATGATGGAAGACCAAGTGTAGGTATTCTGCACACCGAAATCTAAAGTCATTCGTTTACTTCCATGTGTAACAATATCACACTTATTAACTGCTCGGAGCTTAACTGCAGGGTCAGGATGTTGACGTTTCTGCGTAGACGGAGGGAGAACACTAACATCTGCTCCTGTGTCGACTAAGAACGTAGTACCGGTATTTCTATCTGTTACATAAAACAAACGACCGTTAGATCGTAGATTGCCGACAGTAGAAGTTTTCATACATGACGATATATCTTTTGGTTTAGCCTGAAAGTTGTAAGGTGAACGACACCGTCGTGCATTGCTTTCGTAACTACGGTGGTACCCGAAAAAATATTATCGTGATGTCGTGACGTGCTGGATGACTGAGAAAGGCGTCAACGAGAAGAGCTTCTAGAACGGCTTGGTCGTGTGCGTGTGGTCAGTGCTGCTAACTGACTCAGTAAGGTGTCAACTTTGTGTTCTAGAGTCTGTATCCTGTCGTGGGTGTCTGGTATTCTGCTAATGGAAGCAACAGATTGAGGTGTTGACCTCTCGTACATGCCTTCCGCGATTTCGATAAGCTTTTCTGTGTCAATGTCGTCGTCTCCGAAAGCAAGAACTTGTTGGATGTTTGAAGGAAGTTGTCGCCGCCAGATTTGGAAAAAGAGACGTTTATCGATCTCTCTCCTTGCTACTAGGCTTTGCATATGCCTCATGAGTTGCGATGGGGTTTTATAACCTAGCTCTACATTGCTTAACAAACGATCGAGTGCCTGCCTATCCAAAAGCGAAGTGCATAGAAGTACCTCATCCTTCAACTTGTCGTGAGGCGCTTTTGTGCTGGGTTGAACGATGTATTGCCGTACCTGCTCGGCGACTTCATCTGGCAGTACTGTACTCAAAATGCCGAACTTAGCCGTCTGTGACGTGAGCTTATTGGCAGTGAAATAATGTTCCAGTCGTGCAAACCAAAGATGAGGGTCTCTGAGCTTAAGAACTGGTACAGTAGGAGAAATATTACTAACAGATCCCAGCTCTAAGTTATTAGAGGTGACATCAAGGAGAATTTAAAATGCTCAGAGATGTTAACCACCAACCATTGACTTGTCTTGACAACGAAGCTGCTGAAAGAATTAAGGGCAATTAAATTATACAAAGTGAGAGAAAAAGGAATTAAGAATAATTAACACAAAGTTTGGAAATCCAATCAAATAAGGATTACCAACGTAAGTTAAGAGAAATAATATACTGTTTTTAATACACAAGGGGGCTTAAGTCTATAAATAGCTATAGCCTCAGCGTATTTCAATAAGCGCCCTTGACCGTCTTCATAGATGGCCTTGGAGGCTGATTTAACATCAATCTTAGGGTTCATCTCGATCAGATGTTTAGGTATAGACGAAGTTGGTACTCTTACACCTGCATCTATTGATTTTTCACAATTCGTTTGTTTTCTTAACGATTTTGGGATATGCCCTCCCACCCTCACATGCAAAGCACGATTATTCCTCTCTATGTATGTGTGTCCACATACACACGAAAATTGGTAAATAGTGTGGGATGTGACATTTTCACTTGTGCACTCCATCAATATTTCTTTTTCTTTGTCTATAACATCAGCCGTGCAAATACGTTGAATCCTCTTACATAGACATTTCACCAGGCGTCTCTTGTAGTAAAATGAACAGAAACTGTGAAAATTGAAGCATTGCCCTGTCCGAGTAGGCTCTCTGTAAACTAATCATCTTACTGAACCATCATCTCTTCGACTCAGAAGTATGTCTGAAAATGCAAGCTGGTTGCGAATTTCTTCCTCGCATGGAAGACTAATATGATTGTGTACAGAGTTAAGCCTGTCTAATAGACGACTCGCATCTTCATGATCGTCGCATATCAAAATGATATCATCTACATACTCTTCTAAAAGGGCAATTTAGAAATTAAATCAAAGGATAAGTTTTCAACATAAGACATGTAAACGTCTGCCAACAAAGGTCCTAATGGACTCCGCATATCAACGCCATCCATTTGTCGAAAATGTTCTCCTTCAAACGTGAAATGGACGTTGTCAGTACATAATAGAAATAAATGTTTCAAATAAGTTAAAGGAAGAGGGAATGAAAAAAACAGCTGAACGTGTCTAGTCACAAATAGTATCAACAATCCTAATCAACGGTACATTAGTAAACAAAGAATTAACATCAAACGAATACATTTTATGTTCATATCTACAGTGCAGTCAACAATTTCAAGTGTATCTTTCAAAGTAAACTTACATAATTCATTGCGAACTGTGCTCAAAACATCAGCTAACCATTTTGCTAATTAATGTGTTGGAGAGTGACCCACTGGTAGAATATTGCGTTTATTACTAAATAACATTACGATCAATTTTCGCTTCGTCACACTGCTACATAACAGCTATCTTTCAGAATCCAGAGTAGGTGAATTATTATTCAGATGCTTTATACCTGTTATTTCAATTCTGACCTATCATTTATTAGTTTCTTTTGTACTGAACTTTATACTAATTATCATTAGAAAGTAGTCCCGGTTTTTGTTGTGTTATTCCTTAACCGTGACAATTGTTCGCTAGTAAAAGTTCACTCAATTGAATAATACCCCAATGAACATCCGGTAATCTGTAGACAAGACTAACTGTAGGTGAAATAAGTTTGAAGGAATTCTACTAGTCAACCATGAGAAAAAAATATACATACAGAAATGTATGTGAATTAGACGTTCAGTGGTGAAACGTCCAGGTGACATCAGCTACGCTCCTCCTGGAAGTCACTAGCGTCATGAATAACTCAGTGATTATGTTTCTGACTGCTAAACTATGTGACACTGATTTGGATTTCTTAGGAGCTATCAGTTTCTCTGAGTCTCAAGATGTGCAGTGGTGGTGAGTGCTTATATGCGGGGTACCTAGATCCATGAATCTATACCAACTGTATTCAGTCACGTAACCCACCGTAATTTTCATGACATCTTAAAGAAATTTACTTCATATGTATTATTTTATGTCCACTAAACTGCAGAGGTAATCATACTGACAATTAGAATAGCATGATAGTGTTTGCTATTTATATATACGAATCATTATGAAACATTTGAACCGACTCTTCTCAAAAATATTTCCACAACGTACCTACACTGAATTGATCCTTAATGCAGACATTAATTTAATATGAGTGCTCACTGAGATTCATTAACAAGGATATCAAACTAAAAGCGTCGAGTAAAGAAAGATTATTTGTGCTGAATAAACTTTACACGAATCTTTATTTGTTAGGAGACAACCTGCGGTATTCATAAGAGAACAACTCACGCATCCGTGAAATGATCATTCTTCACAGCATCGCTTAGATTATTATTGTCCATCTATGGACCAGAGTCGATGGCATAATGGTTAGGTCGCTCGCCAACATTGCACATGGTCCGAGGTTCGATTTATGGCCAGCGCACTCCTTTGCCTCTCTAAGCCAGGAAAAATGCTGGTAAAGAAGAAAGGTTGGGCATGAGGCTAGCAACCCCGTCCTGTAAAAATAAACACTGCTACAGAAACTTCAAGCCATTAGCTTGAAGCCCTATGTTCCACTGGGGAACGTGAAGGAAAAAAAGAGATTTTCTATAGACCAGCCTGCTACGGTGGTAATGAGAATATCTAGTATCTGATTATATTTATATGTATATATTATTCCATCTATCCCTCTGGAGCCAAGGATATAGGTCATTCGAGAAAATTAAGGTGACGAAATTCGCTTCTTAGGTCAAATAATTGTCTTGTTCTCTTCATTATGATTATTATTATCGTTACTATTATTATTTTAGGGTTGCACCTAAGAAAAATGATGTTGGGGACTTTCTTGTTGACAAAATAACTGTAACCGAGCTCAACTACTCATGCGTACAAGTACAAGCCAATTTAGAAAACTACAGGTCTCCATTTTTTGCTAACCCTTTTAAATTGGTCACGTCCGAAGCGAAGTCATATTGATCCCCACTGCAGAAATGAATCAATGTGTTCTTCTGTGTAGATTACCAGACTTTCACAAGCCAAGTAAAGGCGAAATTCTCATTGCAAACATAACAAAGTATGAATTAAAGTGATAAAATCTGAGGTAGTATTCTAAAACAGTAACTTACATAAAAACTACAAAACTACCTCAACAATGCTCTTCTGTACCTTTACAGACCAAAGGATTCTCGGCCATAAAATATGTATGGAACAACAAAATTAACTTGAGGAGGCAAACATGAAAAATCGAAGAATTTCCAATAATATTCCAAACATGTTGAGATGAACACTCCGTCTGCAGGGATTAATCATAAGAAAATGCGTTTCCTACAGGTACCTGAAAGTCAAGAAGCTATTCTACAGTGTGACTTTGGATTCTTCCAAACATATTCAGGACAATAGAAGAACACATTACTATAAAAGTGCGCTAGCACTTTAAAGTCAATAAAAGCGTTAGGACTCGACAGAAACAGAAAAGGAAGACGACTAGTGGGAATAAGCACGAAAAGAGGGAGAGCTGAAATGAAACTGATTACAAGGGTGGTCGCAATATTCGAAATCTGTTAAATTTAAGCTACCTTTTTAGCTAAGGCTACATCTATGGTCAGCTGTAGAAATGTAGGAGCTTTCAATACAAATACTGTTCAATCTCTGGATGTCCAAGGCTCCTATTTAATATCACAAGTGGTTATGCAAGTAGTATGCAGGTGCACACGCTTACATGAATGAAATGTTAGTATTTGGATTATTCTACTGAAACCTATTTAGGTAGTGACAGTCTCAGGCAATATGTTTCAAACAGAAATCTCTTCGAGGTTTGTTGGACATAAAATAAATAAGAGTCTATCGGACTGGAATGATTCACTTGCTGTGAATGAATTTTAAAAACTGTCTTATGAGATTTGTCCAATATTCATTTAAATTATTCAGAGTGCAAGAGAATTAAACAGTTCTACTGAACAAATATGTGATCATGTTTCAATGAATATGTCGAAGGGTGAATATGTCTCCTTATATCAGTGCTATTATTATTCTTTCTCTGAGTTTCTGGTGAATTATAGGGCTTGAGAAGCGGATCTCCAGTGAATTCCATTCTGTGTAATGTTTTAAACTGGGTTCATGACTGAACACAAACTTTCAGTTGACGTTGTGATTAGCAATGGGAGCGATAGAGCGCTAAATCCGTTACGCTTGCAGTTTGCTTCGTTACATTGGCATTAACTGATATAATTTTCACAGACACATTATAATAATAGTAGAATTGGTGCATATCCTAATAACTCTTTCGGAAAAGAGTATAGCAAACATTCCTGTATATAGTAGACTTTTGAATTTTAGTGTTGGTGAAAAGGAAGTCATTATTCGAACTCCGTAACTGTAGTCGATCATAGCTTGAATTGGTCATTTTAGTGCATGTGGTCTTGTGAGTAATTGAAATTTAAGATACCATGAGAAATATCAGCTAATTTTTAGTTGTTCTGAGAGAAAGGATCCAGACAGTTTTTCACTTATTATAAATACTTTTCCACAATACGTGTGTATTACTTGTTTTCATCTGTTGTGAAGCTTCTGGCTATTTAAAGAATGATGATCCCTTTGCAATCTACTGATGAAAACAAATAATTCATCATATGATTCACCAATTCATTTATTTCACTTACCAAAAGGTTGGGATGAAAGTGATATTCATTTCTCAAATCTTCAAAAATATACCTACGAAGCTGCCAGGAATATTTATTGCCAGTATAACAGACATATACTCTTACGTTTCTCTTGGATATAAATAGGTGTTGTATAAGTAAAGTGGTTGATTATAATTTAAGAAAGAACCACACGATAGTGTTTTCTAGATGGATAAATTTTGAAAACAAAACTGTTGCCTGATTTGGTGGTGACGACACGGAATGGAAAAGAAAATTGTTTTCACTATTACTATTGTTATGCCAAACTGCACTGTGCGAAGTTTGCTTTTGAACAGGTTTGTTGTGTGCACTGATGTTTATTTGGATGTAAACTATGAGAAATTATACTAATTATAAAAAATGCGACGATATTTGCATTTAAAGGAGACAGACTGACGTATTCGTCGGCACACGAACAGGTTCTCATCGATTGATGACTAGTGAAGCAATTCATCAGATGTGAGTGTGAATGGAAATCTACAAAAATGAAATATGAATTGCACTCAACAAATCTGAGTGAAACGACACTTCTACTCACCAAAGACTTCTGTGTTTCTTATTGGCTGTCAAAAAGTGATATCAAAATGCCAAAAACTTGTTCTCATAATACTGAGACTTGCACGCTAACAAATTCTATAGCAGATAGGCTACAAGATTATAACTTTTCTCGTTAAATTTATGAATTTATCAAACAGAACATGCATTTCATACGAAACTGTGGGCAGACTTTGTTAATGATTCCCAGATTTAGCACACCCTTGCTGATTAAGCTTCCAAAAGTTTGAGGCCCCCTGTTACACCAGGAATGGAAGAGATGAAAAAAGGGACAACTTCCTTACATACCATGTTGTTTCACATTGGACCATCACTTACTTTACCAGTAGAGAATAGCTGACTTAATCAGGTGGTTCTTTACTTGGCCTCAATTCTCCTTACAGATTTCTAGTTTAAATGAAGAATTTAGTTATTCCAACCTTTTGAAGATCGCGTATTGTTAGACCATCTTTTTCGCCCTTATCTACCTAATTTCGTATTTTAAATATTCTTATTTTAGTTAGAGAACCATTGGAAAACCTGGAAGTACTGGACGACTGTTTCGTTCTAGCTCTGGAGTCTCTAACAGTACGCATCCACTGGGATTAGAACTCAGGACCTTCTGATTACAAAGTGAGCTCTAACTGATGTCAGCTCATGTTGAAATCCTCCAACCAATAAAAAAATCACTACAAAACCGATACTTGAAAAAATTGTGATTTTTTTGAGTGACTGAATACTGCATGTCAACAGTTTGCCTTGTTCTCGAATTACTCTTATAGTGATGTGGCAGCTGATTTCTAAATTAGCGATGGTCGGAGCTTTATGCGCCTGTTATATTCATTTCTCTGGAGTCTGCTTCATGGCATTAAGAGACATATGTTTTATGACATTTCCTCCTAAGTTTTATTACTTCGCTCTTCGATTGATGCATAATTTCTCAAGCTTTCATTTGCTTTTATGTTCGGTGGAGTCGCTGGCTACATGGCCAACCTTCTATCGGAAAGGCAGTCATAACAGACCAACCGAGGTTTAGTAATACTTCTGCGGGGAGCATACCTTGAAACAAGTCCGTGATTGTCGAGTATTCCACCGTTGAACCAATGGCGCACCGTATAATCATATATATGCATGCATGGTATATTAACTTGAACTGCTATGGTTTCTAGAGATAAAATAAAACCACAGACGATTGGATAAATCACATTTTCAAAATTTCCCGAAATTTATCGTCACACGCCCATCAGGGATTAGAACTTGTGAAATTCAAGTTGTCATTTAGTTTCCATAAGTGTTGCTATTTACAGCGTGAACAGCTGGTTTCAGCATGTGATTCTCAGCATAAATGGAATTTACGGTGATTGTTGAAGATATCATATGAGATACCAGATGAATTTCAGTTACACCGCCAGAAATATTTGAGACAGTTTTTCACAGTAACTTTTCTCAATGTATGTGAATAATTTATGTCTCTGGTGCAAAGAATTTGGTGATCTGATGATTGATGACAGATGAAAACAACTAACTCGTCATATGATTCACCATTTCATTCCTTTCACCTTGTTGAAGGGATGAACGAAGTTAAAAAAATTCAATTCTCGAATCTTCAAAAATATACTCATGCTGCCGCCATGAAGAATAAGTAACAATATCACAGACACATACATTTATATTACCCGTTTACATATAAATATGTGTTTAAATCAAGTGGTCTGAAATAATTCAAAAAACGCATATTACTGCGCTGCAATCGCTTACTCCGTTCTGATAATCACATGATAATGATGGGTGATTTTCGAAAACAAATTTCTCTGACGTAATCAGTTGTCATCTGAGATGATGACGATATGGAATGGAATATAAAATTACTTTCATTACTACTACTAATACTTTTATTATTATACCAAATTCCTCTATGTCAGTTTGCTTTTGATCACATTGTTTGCTAGTATATAGGGGTGTGTAAACTCATAGTGATAAAATAATTGCGAAGTTATTTTCATTGACAGGCGATGCATTGACGCGTTTTGTTGGTATACGAACGGTTGTCGATTATCTTTGACTAATAAGGCGAAAGTCATATTCGAAGTGTAGCCGGCAAATCTGAATAAACGTCTCTTATCTGCATTGTAAACTACCATCTATTTTCAAGTGTTGGTTTGTAGGGATTTGATTGGTTTCAGGTTTTCATCATGAGCTGACATTCCACAATTCAGCTTCAGGAATAATGATTAAAATTTACTATTGCTTATGACGTTATATTAATAACGAATTAGTTTATGATGCCGTACATATGTTCACTGCGAGTTTGATCGTGTATTCTCCAAAGACCTCTTTATCAACCCTTTAATTGTTTCACTGATCTGTCTCCTGTTAACACCAAAATATCATTGTCAAATTCGACTAGGATAAAATTAGCCAGTTAAATCGTCGAAGAGTGAGGAGTCGAATATTGTCTTTACATGTCACTTCGTAGAGTTATACAAAGTGAAATCAAATGACACATCAACATTTCTTAGAATGTACGGAATATGTGAGTTCCTGATAGTCACTTGCCACATGAGATAGGTCTTTCGTTCCCGACAGTGTGTCAGCTCCACGTTTCATTCACAGAAGATGTGACAGTTACACGGAGGGGAGTCACACACCTCCGACAACCTAATCATCACAACACACACTCCAAACAACATCAATTGAAGCGAAGAGCACCAAACACACATTTCATCTTGATGATTGCTTGTTCGTTAGGAGTCAACTGGACTCTCACAACTGTGATCTACACTATTCTCAGAACTCTTTTAAATTCATCATATTAATATTTCCACTATCGACCACACCTTTTTTTTCGCTACTTTTTCTTAAGTTCCGACTTTTCATCTATACAAATCAGTCTTTCGTGGATTTCTCTCTTGATGTCATCATTATTTATTTTTGCCTATGGTAGTGCTTTTTTCCTAAGTGTATTTTTGACCCTACTTTTCTGATGTTTTTTTATATGTTTACCTTTGACTGAAATTATTTGCATTTATATATTGCAGTTTGAATGATATTCTGTGGATATTCAGTGATCTTTTGTGAATGTAAATCTTGTTTGATATGTTGACTTTTTTCTCTCGATTGTTTGTCAGCCATCTGATCCTGATTGTTAATGCATGTGGTCATTGGAATTATCATACTTGTTGTTTGCTTACGTTTGTCTTCAAAGTATGATAAAAATGAATGCAAATATGTTTAACTTAAAAGCTTTTATATGCAGTAATTTTTCATAATGGAATTATATGAGTATTTGTCTTGAGTTGCCATTTTACCCATGACATCTAAAGGTCTTTCGGAGTTTACACCTGAAATGGACAATGTGTTGAATGTTGATCTACAATTTCTTTTTGTTTTACAGGATTGTCTGAATATTAATGAGTAGAATAAACGTGCAACCATTACGCACCTCAGTAATTATGTGTGATTTCAATTTATGCTGTTTGAGATGAATGCAGAAAGCTCTTTTTGGGAAATCTCTTTGGAAATCACAGAAAACTTAGAGTGATTTCTGGGACATTCATAATTGAAAACTCTTCTATTCCAACTCAATTGTAATGAAATTAAACACTTCTAATCACATTGATACATCCTATTCCCGTTTTATCAAATCTTGCACAAAACGGCTATAGAAACTCTTGCGTGCAATATGAATCGTACACGAATGAGGACCACTTCTGTGGAATCACGGAGCTACTGTCACCATAAGAACAAATGTCTAACATCTTATGATCTGACATAAACATTCATAGCATGCAATCAAGGGTGGTGTGTTTCCACCTTGAAGTATAAGTGATGATTTTAATTATTCTCACGAAACTGTCGCTAATAACAATGCCAATCATAACACAAACCACAGTTCAGGGACAGGAATTCGCAGAGATTTTAACAAATTGGACTAACTATCTATTTCTGTTTCAGTGTAGTGACGCAGACCATTTCATACCAAGCGTTTTAAATTATTGTCTTGATCAAACGTATGAAAATCCAACTGTAATAATCCCTGATCGAATTCGTTCGGAAGAATCAAAGATAAGCGAAGAATGCATCATAATACACCTGGGTGGATTTTCTTGAATTACACCATTAGGCCAGTCAGATTATGTTGATAAGCGTTTACTTATTCAATTAATTAACAGGTGATTTCTAGATCAGACATTTCAGATAGATCCAACTGAACAGATTCAGGTACATGTGACAAAAATGTTAAACGAATTCAGAGGTGAATCATTCGTTAGCGCACAAACATATTACCATATTCGTCTAGCCCGTTTTAAAATTCCGTACATTTACGACTCACTCTTAGATCTCACAAACATGGTCTTATGCTCTATCCATAACCAAATATGAGAAACTCCTCATATTACTCAGTCGTGAAGCAGCTGTTATAGGTTTCGAACCAATAAAATAGAAGCTGTCAAGAAGATTTGAATTTGTCGATTAAATCATGAACACCACTCCACTAGTTAGAGGATTCGACAATTTAGACGTCCTTACTTTCTCCAATGAGATCTAACTAAACAAAGAAGATCATACATATCAATGTGATCTAAGCCAATCCAGTAATGCAGATATTGGTATGTCTGATTTGACACTAGTAGCTAGTGTGACGCGTCTAGTCCTATGGTTGGTGTAGACTGAATTCCATCAGCAGCAATGGGTGACGCGGGTCCGAATCTTAGAAGGGACATGAATTCCTTCAAGGTTGCAGATACGCCTTGCAGACGAGTGCCAACTAGCACGAAACCTAGGTCCAAGGCTTCCTGCCGATTGCGTCCAACCATCTATTTGTATGTCTATTTGAATCTTGAATTAATTCCTTCTGAGATTTAGGACTACTCTTAGCCGATTGCTTAATATCAACCCTATGAAACTTTTCTTATATGCAACAATGGATGACTTTCATCTGTCTCCACTAACGATATTTCCATTATTCCAGATGGAAATTTGAGTCCAGGAAACGTGTTTCGGGCCTTCAGTAGTCTCTACTGAAACATAAACTTCATCCTTCAAGCAGGACCGTTTGCATGATGTCTGACTGCTAAGAAAGGGTGATAAATCACTGAGGAGATCTGCCTGTAAAAAGCCTACATAGAACAGGTAGTTTAATAATTTCCGAACCTGTATCCGTCAAAGTGGTACAAAGAATCTCATCGATTGGTTTTCTTCAGGAACCATCAAGTAATCTGTACTCCAGTGTGTTAAGAATCTCTGAATTTTCCGGATGAAAATGGCTTCTCATTCAGATTAATGCACAAGAATATGAAATCTTCACTCGTATCCTATATTTCAGAAACAGGTTCAAGAATAAATCATCCTGTTCACTCTGGAATCTAAGAGTGATATGAAGGCAGAAACTATATGAATGTCACACTCAAACTCATCTATAGTTACGAAATCCTTTTAATTTCCATTTTTGCATCTTATCAAGCTTCTCATAGGTAGCGAGTGATTGATGTGAAATTTTAATGCTTCGCTATATATCCATAAGAAATACGTTGGTTTTTTGAACTATATATGAATGAAGAAGTATCAAATTGTTCCTCTCTGAATGGAAAGCAATAAACATAGTCTAGAGGTGAAATCTCAATGGTATTTCAGAGTCACTGTCTGGTGTTATATGAAACGGATAGGCACTCGTCAGCTCGCAGTATTCAGGTTTATCTGAAGGTGGATTTCATCATTAACCGGAGGCAGTTAGTGGGTTTCGCCCACAAATCTTTACATTTTTTGTGACATAAAACAAATATTTCGCGAAGATCAAGTATTGTTATATTCCTGGTATGGGTTTAGTGCAATACATAGTGTTGAGACAGTTACAAAATTGCGTCAGGGTCAGTCCTATTGAAGGCCTATTTGTAGTCAGTGTAGTTTAGGTAGAAGTTTAACTGCTACTCTATATTATCGATCTTGACATCAAATATGACTGACAAAATTGTCATCTACGATTTGTCATATCAGATAAATCCTCAGTTTGAGCGAGTTAATGCATTAGATGCGCTTTTGATAGAATAAGCCGTCTACACAGGCATTAAAGCATGTAAAGTCGATTTTATCTGTTTATCTTGTCGAAGAATGTCTACAAAGAGAAGTTTGCTGCTACATAATAGTAGGAATTCTGTACACTTTCAAACAAAAACTTGATATAAATTCGACGATATTCAATTTAGTGTTAAAAACTGAAGGAATTTATTACTAATATTATTACGTCAATCTGGCGATGAACTATAGAGCTGCAGTAGGTATCGTTGTCAGAACTAGCTATAAATCCACCCTAAACTTCACTTTATAAGATGCTCCTTGCACTCGTGAAATTTGAATTGGGGGTCCAAAGATCACTTTTTCCAAAATGATCTAAAATCATCTGACCTTGAAGAACTCCTTGGAAAGTAAGCAATATCTGATTACACGAAGCAAACAATAACTTTGGAGGGAATTTTCTATGGCTTTATGCATATTTTAACTCACCTAGAATAACTAAAAGTTAAAAATCTCAGAAGTCAATTATTTACATGAAAGACACTTCTTGACATTATATAATCTCAAAATTTTATGATGGATTTCAGGTTTTTGAAGTGACGCTCCAAAATTCTTTTCGAAATTATTGGTTCATTTATGGATTCGCTTGATCTACATGGTGAAATCTAGAGGATGTACGGAGGCAAATATTCTCAACAGGCCTCATTTTGAAGCTTTAAAGACAACCGGTGAAAAAACATTTTTCCAATATCAAGACTGGATTGTCATCTTGAGTCTAAAGTTGTAGAAACGAACACACCACAAATTTATGATCTGCTTGAAATTTACTAGTCAAACTGGTCAATGCGTTCAAAATTAGACATATGTATTGCACCCTATTACGAGGTAGACTGATTATAAGCAGACACATTGAAGCCACTACTTAAGTAGGCTAGGTATATTACGGTAGATATCCCCGGAATGGTCAGTGATGAGACAAAGAATCATACGAAATTCACTTTGCGATTCACTAACGTCCTCCCTTCCCAAAACATCATTGATGTTTTCTGGGAGCCCCTGTTGCGGAATGACATAAAGTAATGAATACAGTGTACGTCATATGTAAAGTTTCAGATTCAGAACAACATTTTTACTTAGGTTAAAGGCGTGGAAATGGACTCCATTATTAACACGCCTTCAACCAATATGTGTATCAAAACCATTCACTGATAAATTCAATCAACAAAATATGTTTCTACTGTACGCACAAAGCAATGCAGTGTACATACTAGTAATCAGAATTCAAATATATTGGGTTAAATTTGAATTTTAAAGTAGCTATGAGTATATCACTATGTCAAAATGTCTTTAGGATTTATTAATTTGCAAGAAAAAGATGCTGGAAAGTAGGTCGCTTTGAATACCTTCGGTTGTAAAATGAGAATTTTTAAATAACAACGATAGATGGAAACGGTAAAGAAAAGTATGACTCACGTAGCTGAATTAAGGCTAAACAAAATAAAAGATGTACAGGTTAACAAGATTTGCCAACTCGTTATGTCATTATTATGATTACTACAAATACAATTGCTGATATATAGTAGAATAGAATATTCCACATTGCAGAAAAACGTCAATAATTAGGTGACAAAAATAGTCAAGTAGAGAAAATATGCAGATAATAACGTTAGATCGAGAATGAGGTAAAGTTAAAAGCGAGTCGCATGTAAATGTACAAGAATATTTCATCCGTATACAATTTGCAGGCTTCATGATAAAAGCGTTATCGTATTTAATTCTTCGTCTGAACTATTATTCGTTTACAACTGCATTCAGCCCAGTGAGCAACTTATCATTAGGTGCTGTGTGGAAATTTCCACAACTGTATCTCACTTTTCATTATAATTCAGCTTTTGAACTTTGCATGTTAAAATAAACCAAGTGTGTGCTTCATTCTTTCACATACATTCATGAAACACTCAAGTTTGAACGCGAAGATGAAGCTGATCGAGGGTGAATATGAAACGCAATATTTCGAACAAAAAGCAGAAGACCATTGAAGTCTGATATGTGTAGACTGAGAAAACATTAACAATGGAATGGTTCACATGATTGAAAGGATTTGAAACAAATGGGGTGCACGATTAAAATTGAAAAACGATTTAATTAACAATATACATTATAAACTCAGAATGTCGCATAAATAAATTTGGATTTGATATTGATGCTAAAATTCTCACTATTTTTATCTAAAATTACAAGCGTTTCCATAAGAATAAAAAAAAGAAATACAAGTCAACTCATATCGTTAGTGAGTATGTGACGAATATAAGGCATTCGAATAGCCTGAATACTTTAATAAATTTATGTTGAGAGGAATTCGAAGCAACTTTTAACTACTGAGTCATTTAGTGTGTGACAAGAATGACGTGGAATCATGACAAAATATATTGCTGGTGTGCCGGCAGCTAAATTCAGAGCAAGATATAGGAATTATCAAATGTGTTGGGTTTCTTTTGATGCTCTTCAACTTCTTTCTTAGTAAGAATGGCTAGAATATGTACACAACGTATTCTTGAGAAAAATGATGTTGTACTGATACGACCAATTCAAGCAATAGAGTAATGGCGTGGTCAGATATCGTCAGTTTTCGCTAAAACTATACGATGCTAGTTAAATGAATTTTGCAAATAAATCACTTAGTTCAAATAAAACTTCTTAACTCCGAGGCGATCGCATAAGCCGGAAGAAGTAGATACTTATTCGTCATTTCTCTGATCCTGGCAGCAGTGCATTTAAACATTCGATCAATATCAAGATATATATTCCCATGGTAAAATTTAGGACAACACATTCAGGCGAACAGTGTTGTTTTCAGTTAGATCTCATCAGGCTTAACTCTAATATATATAAGTTCAGAAATAAAATTCAGATATAAACCAATCATGATGTTTTGTCTATAGGATAATAAGATGGTGAATATAAACTGTGCAATTAGTCATAATAGCAGTAATGATAATATTATTAATAATATTACTGGTTTTATCAGTAATAAGGATGAAAAAATGAAGGAATCTGTGATAACATGAATAATGAAAAACAGCATGATTAAGCATGAAGTAGTCGATAAACGCTAATAAAAACAAAAGGAACCACCACAACCATTAAATTGTAACTTAATAAATAGAGGTATTTTACGTGCAGTTAGAATATCAGGTTTACCCTTTGATGTTTTCATATGTTCCTCTATCGACCACTTTCACCTGAACATCTGTTTGCTTAATAATACTGTTTTCCATTATTCATGTTATCACAGATTGCCTCATTATTTCATCCTTATTACTGATAAAACCATTATTATTATTACTATTATTAATATTATCATTACTACTATTATGACTAATTGCACAATTTATTTTCACCATCTTATTATTCTATAGACAAAACACTGTGATTGGTTTATATTTAAATTATTTATTTTATTTTTATTTGTAAACCTATGTATATTAGAGTTAAGCCTGATAAGATCTAATTGAAAACAGTATTGTTCGCCTAAATGTGTTGTTCTCAATTTAATCTGGGAATATTTAATATACAATACACATATCACTCACTATCTTCGTTATTCTCACTGCCACCTGCATAAACGTCATTATCAATATTTTGTTATCGGTATAATCAGTGTTATTAACTACGTTCAAAACATTTACCACATTATTATTATTAGTATCATTATTATTATTTAAACCACAAAATCACCGTCATTGGTTAAAAATTTTATATATAAACCTATGTGAATTAGAGTAAAGCCTGAAGAAGGTCTAATTGAAAACAGTAATATTCTTCGCTTATATCTCTTGTTCTAATCAATTCATCTCAGAATAGACGAAGATGGCTAAACATGTTAATTAGGAAAATAATGCAGTGTGCTGCCACATAGAAACCGAAGACCAATATCCAAAATAGCTGACGTTTAGTAAATCAAATAAGTGCCCGCAAATAAGATAAAATGATTGCCATTATCATCATGAACAAAATATGCAGTGTTAACTGAACAGCAACACATTTAGCCGAAAGTCGTAGGCAGCTTTCACAAAAGTTAAGAAGCTCATTCTAGCGCTGCCATTTTCTACAATTATATTTGATTAAAACGCAATTGACTATCTCATAAAAGGACATCAAAATAGCAGTTAGCTGTCACTCATTGAAATAACGACATCCAGTAATTTGTGATGATTACATCAAAATTACTTACTGATTAGGTTATGTAACTCAACATGGCAACTAGGTTTGTCTATAATCATCACCCATCATATGGATACTAGGCCCAGTTTGAATGGTTAGCTAGTAGGCATGCGGCCTGTTTGGTTATGGGTTCCAGTCTTGTCCCATCTTCGAAAGTGAATTACATCATCAATTCTCTTATCGGAACAGTTACTTATCTTTTTTATTGTATGGTAGTGTGGGGGATATTTTGCCAGTCGAAAAACACTCTGATGTATTATTAAGACTGCGCGGAATAGAACAACATTCTGCATTACATTGTAACTGTTAAATATCATCTGAAAATGTATACATACCTTTTGCTGGTGAATAAATCGAAAACATTAAGTCAAGTCACTGTAACTTAAGAATGTATACTGGGATGGATTATTAGTGGTAACATTCACAATGAAGCAAAACTTACCAGAAATGAAAATGTTAGTCTTTAACATAGTGTCGCGCAGCCACTGACGCTTTATCATACTGACTCATATTCAAGCGTCTCTGATATATGGCTTAGTTGCTGTAAGTAGATCGAAATATGTGTGCAAATATACTGATGGGAAAATGTTTCTATTCTCTTCGTTTTCCTCTGTTATCCCGGAAAGATAACCTTGAAAGTTTTTAATCGTAATTCCTTAAACTACATTACCCTTCTAAGAATTCTAGATTCGTTTTTAATGTGCATTTTGGCGTGTGTGGCCCCATGGCTGCATGATTACCATTCGTTTTGACTCCTATTTGTATTTCATAATTTTATCTTAAAATTCAATAGGTAAATATTCTTTTCGGCTAAATGGTAAACCTGATGTGCAGGAAGATACTTCTTATCAATACAAGGAATTAAGACGGCATCTTCACATGGCAATAATCCTTTGAATTAGCCTGTTGAAATTTATGCTTCTTATGAAATATTACTCAAATTATTTTAATCAGATAATGAATAGTTTTACATGAAATAAATTCGTAGTGCACAAACCTCTGATAATAGTTAGTTAGCATCGGTTAGTAATACTGAAGTCAAAATTATTAGGCATTCCAAAATTAAAGTAATGGGAACTCACATGCTCTATTGACTGGAAGAAAAGAGAATTATGAAATATTCCTGAGAATTCAACTGTTAGTTTCGAGTTATTAAATCTATGTGAAAATGCGCAAAAAAGTGTGTTTCTCTGAGTTACAGATAAAGTTGTATTCATTAAAAATTTCATAATACGCTTTTCCAGAATCTGATAAAAACTAGTTAATTTCGCTTATAATTTTCCCTCTTTTACGCAGAAGTAAGCGAGGAAGTCTTACTCAAATTACTAACATAAACTGACCTGTTTCAATATGGACTCCACGTATATATAATTCCCTCAGCTCGACAATTTCGTAAACTACTTACTGGGTGAAAAAAGATATCAGTCAAGTTAAACAGTGGTGTTTGTTAACCAGACTGAAATTTTCTTAAACAACGAACGTCTGCTTCACTCGTTTGAGGCCAGTTGTGTACCCCACCTGAATGATCTCAGAGAGGCGGAGTAGTTCATACGGTGATACGTTGAACCGAACACTATGGTGAAATTCCACCGCGATACGTCTAAGTTAGTTTTGAAACTGATAATACTGAGGTGTAGCTTTTAGGTACGTAATATTCCTCGAAAGTAGCCACTATCCATCTTAATAATCATTTGTGTCTGACCGGTAGAATTCTACCAAATTTCACTCCTCTTCAGAAGTCAAATAAGTAATTCATTCAGAAATGAAAAGTAATTAAACACGTGTTCAAAAAGTCAGAATCCATCACCGATGCTTTGTTAGGCTTTCGAATTACTCAACAGGAAGTGAAAAAATTATAATTTCATAAACATACAAAGTAATCACAGTTGACATATAATAAAACAATAGCAGAAGCTACAAACGCCTGTCAGAAGTCTAGCTTCTACGTATACGTGCAGCTTCAGCTGCAGTTCCACAGTTCCGATCTTCATCACTCTCAGCAGCCCTATTAAGAAACTATAGCGATGATCAATTACTGCAAATTAACGCATTGTTTCTCTGTGCACCTTGTGATATGGAAGTTATATGTATTCGGAGTTGGCTTTCATACGATGCATGCAATGACAGTTGCTTCGGTGCATATCGGAACGCCTTTAAACTAAATACTCAAAAAGCATAATTTCACACCTGCCTTACATCCCAAAGTCAGTCAGCGTTTATGAGTGAATAGCACGCGTTTTCTAATTACTTCAGCTCATTTAGATTGGAGAAACAAGAGATATGCATTCCAAATTTAAGAAAATCACAATTATTCAGTAAGTTGAAATTTCCTTTCCCTGATAGCAAAAAAATCAATAATATCATGACATTTAATGCGTGTGATTCTCTGAGTCGTCGGAAGTGCTTAATTGGTTGATTAATTATTTACTTACGTAATCCTTAGGCATGACATAAAAATGCATGCAGAGTTTGTTCGAATAAAATTTGCATATTAAGCAAGTCATTTGCAGGAATTTTTACTATAAATATTTTTCTGATAATTCCCTTTTTATATGTCGTCACTTTAGATGTTCATTTATTTCACTGCTCAGTGATATTATTGACAGCTTATGATTATAAAATATTTATGCATTCCATTTTTACGACACGCATTTCCAAAACTTCCTTCTCGTTCTGAAATCTGCACTTAGTTTTCTCTCACCAGCTGTTGTGTGAATTATTATCCGAATGCTACCTATACATACCATCAACCGTTGTGATATGGTTGTTGTTACTTTCAGGTATCCTTATTACTTGCTGACAAATTATTAGTTCAAGGGTTATTAATGGAAACCTAAGTTGTTTTAGTATGTGGGAGTTACTTAGAGGTTATGAAGTGTTTACGAAACTCTCATGTTGAGGGCACTGTGAGAATGAAGTATTCAGATTAACTGCCATATGTTCAACATTATATCGGAAGTCTGATTACGTCCACATCGAAAGACCCTCAATCCTCTATGCGGCCTTGATGTGAGATAAACAGAATTTCAGCCATATTCATTTCGTAGAGTAATGAGTTAAAATTGAATGACATCCGAGTGGATACACAAACTGTAGTAAAGTATTGATTTCTAAATCGAATTTCATTTACATTTACTTCACTGAATCAGATACTTCGATTTACTCATTTATGAATTTCAAGTGTTGAGCAGGTGATTACAATTACCGAGGTAAATTGAAATCGCGGTTTGCTGATCGTAACACTGTCACTGTTGAGTTAGCATCCTCAGAATAAAAAGTGAATGAAGAATTGAAATGAATTACCCACTATTGTGTGAGTGTTTCAACTCACTCGTCAAAGCTACAGTTCAGGGAATAAGGAAATTTGGTAAAGGAGATAGTAATGACTTATACGCAAAATTTGTTATTCAGTCTTGCAGTATTGCTACTCAGAATGATGCCTCGAAATATCATTGTACTTCCAATACTTTATGTTTCTTTTAATAGTGACTATGCGTAATGCTTATGGTGTTTTTTTCCGTTTCGCTACGGTACATTGATATATGAAATGCTAGATACAACAAAGTTTGTAGGCAGAACCGCTACGTAAATAATCATGATGGATAAATCTCGAAGCTGCATTCATCATGAATCTGTGAGTGTGTGGACACCGAACTTTTACACGTTATTTAAAAAGGCATGGAAAGATACGTTACAGATTGAGGCTTTTTCATGAATCCGTCAGTCATTTAGATACAACATTTAAAATTTTATTCAAAGACTGGTCGCATGTTGACATCGATTTATGAAGAGATCGACATTTGAAAAACCCCTGCATGATAAATTCACAGATTCAATACGATTTGCTTTACTAACCTGTACACACTAGAACGAGATGAGTATGAAAACAGAATTATGTATATAAAACTATGAGTATTTAATTTAATAGAAATGTCATTTTTGAATATTTACATAAATAACATCACCACGGAGAATAACAAATCCACTAACCACAAACATATCTATATATTAGTGTTTGAATGGTGGTACTTGACTCTTTATTGCTGTTGATATGAAGAGGCTGCACATGTCACTTCCACATATATCCAACAGAGACTGTATAGGCTTATTAAGATAAACATTCGCAGGTGGAGAAAATCCAGTGAAATTTCATACTCATTCTCAAACTATGAAAGTTAAATAGGCAGTGCCCTTTCAAATATGAAACAGGGATTCAATGAAGAAAATGTTCCTTGTAATGATTTCAATTTCCTAGCTGTGCAATAGCCTTTATATATAGATTACAGTCTAAATGTTAGATACGCGTTACAGTGTGACAGTAGGTGGAAATATCCAAGTGCGATAACATTAGTATATATCATTACGAATCGTTAATATATTGGGAAGAAGAGCAAATAAGTGTCAGCACTATGTGCAGTAGCCATGGTTTGATAGTTGACAGGAAGTTGAAGTACATTTGAAAGTGTGAATATTTGAATTTGTCCGGTAGGCTGTTAAAGAACAGAGCGGTGTGAGCTAACGTCAGCAAAATAAGTTGCATGGAATGAAAACCGTTTAAAGGAAAGCAAATAAAAAGGAAAAATGTGGAGCAGGAAATTCCTTGGATCGTGAGGTAAAACTAGGATCAAGGGAATGGAAAAGAGTGTACATATTGTGTCTGCAGGCAATGGCTTTTCTTGATGTTATGCACTGTCACGTCTTCCACTACAGGAAAAATCGTGCACTACTTATAAGTAGCAAGTAGTATAAAGTTGAACAGAAGAAAATGTAATGAGAATAATAAAGAAAGAGTTCACACTGCTCCTCTAATACCAGCCTAGTTTTCCTTAATCTTCTCAAAAGACACTTAAAATGCACAATTTAATCTAGCGTCATCGTCAACAAACCACGTGTAGTTTTTTATTTTGGCGTTTCGTCTAGAATACAGCCACAGTAAGACATTTCCAAAGTATTCTGCTATCCACAGTCACTCTCAATCAGCTCTGAAACTACCCACAAACTTTCATTTTCTATTCAGATTCTATCCTTTCTGTCACCATAAGACAAGCTACTTGTATGGAGAAGACGTCAATTCACATGTGATAGACATGACAATATATTTTTTTAAGGGTCATCGATGCTTTTGTTATTTTGTCAACTGTCTTGTTTCACTAGAGTTTCCCATATAGATGATAAGTCTATCCCTTCTTTTGTATTTACTGCATTCAGTGTGATTAAAATGTGCAAGGCTTCAGAGGTCAACCTTTCTTAATGTGAATGAGGGCTTCTTCCTAGAATTTCAAGATTGTCGAAATAAATCTTATGTCCGCTATCTATAGCATACATTGATATAGTAGGTTTTTTCTGGAGACTTTTTAATTCACCTTCATTTGTAGGTGGACCATTCGTGCATAATCTATGTTCATTCACTCGGACTTGAGCTGTCTACTGCCTTGCCCTATATAGCAACCTTCGCATTCTGACCACTTTGTCCTATAGATAGAATTACTTTGTGACATTTCGGGAACCATTCCCTTGACATTCACCAAAGCTTCCTCTCGAGAATTAGAGGCTTGAAATAGACTTTAGTATTACATGAAGCAAACAGTCTTTGAGGTTGTTCAGTTGTATCATTTTCGAATTACTAATATTGATGATCGTCTTAATATTTCCAAATCCAGAGATCATCTAACTAACATTAACCAATTATTCGAAGATCAAAATTCTGCTCAATGCGATGCTAATAGGCAAATTTTAAAAATTGGTTCTTTTTATAAATTTGGATAGTGTTAACACAGTCATCTATGAAAATGGTCGACGGCGCTTATTGAAATACGCTGCGGCTATAGCTATTTATAAACTTAAGCCCTCCCCAATCCCTCTGTGTATTCGAAAAGTTTATTATTACTCTTAACTTATCTTGGTAATCCTTATTTGATTGGATTACCAAAGGTTGTGTTAATCATTCTTAAATACTTTTCTTTTTGTCACTTTGTTTAATTTAATTACCCTTAATTTTTTCATATATATCGACTTGAAAAGTAGATGTGCGATCAGATTATTCGAAATGTTTTGAGCAAATACATCACATTTTTCAGATAATCTACGTCTTCTAATGATATCATCCAAAGCTACTAAACAAAGACAAATTCAAAAATTTGAAAAACTTAAAATCCGGATTCAGAATGCTCCCAAGCAATTAAGTAAGATGTACAGACAAACACAAGAAAAGTATGCAACTTATCAGACATATAATTCAGCGGATTGCAATCGACATCATTGTTTAGATCGGCAGAATGTGTCAAGGAATTTGTTATTAGTAAATGTGGTATCACCCTGGTACAGTGAACACTAAGAGTTGGTGTACATATTTTCTCGCTTAGAAATGAAAGCAAATGAAGTCAAAACACTGAATGAGTTTAGAAAGCGCTAGCCTAAATGGTTAGTACTTGTAGATATTTAACTTGGTTTTTCAAGGATTTGAGATGGTTTCACCCAACAAAGTGTAACATATTATTACGTCAAAAGCTTTCCCCAAAACCTGTAAGGGTAAATAGTGTTCACAGTTCAGTTCAGAAACTAAGTTTCTAGATACTGAGCTCATTATTGCTTGTAGAGAAAAGGTGGAAACTACAGTGACAGATAAGGATGGATATATTTTTGCACTGTCCTCCGTATAGTGCCTTCGTGAGACTTCTTTTGAGTAAATGGTTTCTAAATTATACTCGTCAAAGGTTATTTTTTCGAAATGATTCACAGGGATATAATATGGTCAGGGTATACTATTTGAATAAATTTCCAGTCTTCGCAACAAATAGATATTTAAACGATGTCCAGCAGCAGATTATAAAACAGATGCCATAAGTCAGCCTGCTACAGTGCTCAATACAAAAGATAACTGTCATTAAACGTGGAACAAGCTGTTGACTGTTGCAGGCATTCGAAATCTCAGTTAATGTAGACTTAGATGCATTAGTCAGGAGACATAAACATTGTTGGAATGAATAAATAATTTGCACTAGTAAACTGCAGCAACATATTACTGGAGATATGTGTTATCAATGACTTTTATCAGGAGCAGTGAAATTCCTATACGGCTTCCATATAACAGTTTCCTTCAACAGATGATACAATATCGTCTGGTGTGACACATTCTTGAGGCTACATATCCTAAGAAGTGATTGCCTAGTCTGCTCTGAGTGTTACTAAAAAGATATTGACCAATCAAAGTGGAATTTGTTTAAGGGATATTGCAGTGCAATCCACAGCTCTTAACTGAGTTGGCCCTAGACCCGAAAATATTTACATCGCAAATACTCAGCAAACCAACCTTATAAGTTTTAGAAATGATAAAAAGCTGATTCAAAATGCAGGTTTTATTTAAAACAATCTCAGTCATGTTCGAATAGCATCGATGATCATTAGATTGTGTTCTTCGAAATGGCACACAGCAATGAGGTTTAGGATTATTTTGTTGATTCGGCATGACCATGTTTCCTTTATGGACGATCAGGCAGAAAATATTCTTGTCATTCAGACTGTCGATTTTGTCATCACAATACGCCAATCTGGATTGCAATATAATGTTTATCAATCAATGTTTATTATTCACATAAGTGACTGAAAGTGGCTGAATTATAATTGACAGAAAATACAGGTATCAGAAGATCCATATTCGTAACAGCCTTCACATTCAGGAGACCACTGCGCAAAATATTTTGAAGGTTGTGTCTCTTAGGTGCAGAGACAATCAATCGGCCAATAATAACTAAAGCTTTGGTGATGTCATTCACCAGTAGTTTAAATTACATTAGTTTTCATTTCTCGTTGAAAAATGAATACAAATTATTTGTAACAATCAACTCAATGCATTCTTAAACATGGTGTCGAAAAACAGACTGATTTTTTGTTACTGTATTCGACAGGTTTGAGGGATGCCTTTTGGTACACATAAACTACAGTTCATCTGAAATAAAATTAATTGTCTTCTGTGGAGTTATTGAAAAGACAATGGTAGGACTGCAGGATATCGTACTAGATGTCGCAAATGAATTATGTCAAGAGAGCGTCGGTAATAATTATGTATATGAAAAACCATCCAGGCTATTTATGCAACCTGTTTTTAGAAATAATAACATGTTAATACAGCTCCTCATGTGAACCACTGTTTGTGGCCGGTATTCACAAATGAAGGAAAGTGGTGCGGAATGGTATCGACAGTCAATGATGAGAACTGGAAGCACATCAATCAGTCAAATAAAGCCTCTCTTTGGCCTCCTCACTATGCAGAGACCTGATGAAAGTCTGTGCTCCGAATGCGTACATACAAAAATGTTATCGATTATAAAGAGAGTATTTTATTTCCAAATCAATACGTGATTAAGTCGTTTAGGATATTGCAAACAGTGGAAACTGGGACAAGCGTTCTGTCACATTCAATATATGCATGCTTGCTACTGAAATCCAACTGAAATAGCAAACAAGAAATCAACTAATACTGGCACATTCAGTGCAGATACACCAACAAGAATTAAAACACTCAATGAAACATCGTATCTACGATGTCTTGAAGCAGAAAAATCTTACTATTCAACCTCAAATTAACTTGTTGGTGACTAACAGACATCACAAAAAAATTGTTTCGCATTCACTCTGTGAATCCGTGAAAGTAATGGCGAACAGACAAACTGATTTACTGTTGATATACTTCCCTCATGTCAATCATGTCATAACACATGCACTGAATGTATTGCCTTATTATTTTCCATTTCATGTCTTCCATGAAAATGAAATCTTGTTATGACTTGTGGCACAGCTCCCACTGAAAACAGGATATTTCAGAAGACATTCAATCTCCAAACACTCTTTGAAGTTATTCCACCAGCACACTGCTCCGTCAATCATGAAACTCTTGTGCCTCATTACATGAAGATCAACACTAAGTAAAAACAGGTATGTGTAAATCTCTGGCAAGGTACTTCTCCAGGAATTCGGGATAACATTTTGTAATTACAACCTGAATTAAGCCTACATTTAACAATTTCGGATAGACATTCAATTAAAAGTTAAATTGAAAAGCATCAAAACTTACTTGAAGTACTTTGAGTGTTGACCACAAGGACTATTAGACAGAAAATAAGACAGAGTAACATTGCTAGTACTGTAAAATCGAGGTGAATAAAGTGAGCGTTATGTACTTCTTTGACTATATATATACTAAGTCTGAAACGATCAACTTCGTGACGACAAATAAAAAAATTTTAAACGATTGTTACAACTGTACATGGAAAAATATTTACTGCATCTATGTATGCTTTTAATAAAAAAAAGGTATTTACTGTAAGAAGCATAAACTATGGACAAAAATTTCATACATTTGTACAGTTTCAGATATCTGAAGTGTAAACTTAAGCGAAGATACTAAAAAAAGCCTTTGATACAAACACTGAAGGTTTTACAAATCGATCATGATCACACAGAAGAAATTCATCATTCTTATATCTTACGAAAAATCATTTTTTATTAGCCTTTTTCTCGAGAGATTCATGCGCTTCTATTGAGAATGTGAGACATCGATTTGAGAATAGAATATAAACATAATGTAATTCGGCTAGAACAACTTTTATTCTTTATAAAATTGTTCAATTTATCACCGACTGTGCTGTATCAAGTAAGAATACTCTCGTAGAATGTAAAATCTACTTTTCAATTTGCTAGCATATTTGCTAGCTTATCTCGCTTACAATTTCTAACTGTGAATGAATTCTAGAATGGAGAATCAACAACACAATGCTAGCAAAATTAAAAGTAGATTTTACATTCTACGAGAGTATTTTTACTTGATACATCACAGTCGGTGATATATTGAACAATTTTATAAAGAATAAAAGGAGTTCTTACAGAGTACAGAATGTTTATATTCTATTCTCAAATCGATGTTTTATATTCTCAGTAGAAAAGCGTAAATCTCTCGAAAAGAAGACGAATAAAACAATGATTTTTCTTGAGATATAAGAATGTGAATTTCTTCTGTGTGATCATGATCGATTTGTAAAACCTTCAGTGTTTGTATCAAAGGCTTTTTTAGTATCTTCGCTTAAGTTTAAACTTCAGATATCTGAAACTGTACAAATGTATGAAACTTAAATTCATATTAAAACGCTTTGATATACTTGGTTTTAGAGATACTTAATGCTCACATTATTCTGCCTCTACTTCACAAAACTGGCCATTTTACTCTGTATTATTTTCCACTTATTCGCCCTTGTGGTCATTACAGAAAATATTTTCACTCAGATGAATTCTTTGTCTGCTTTCAGAATGCTGTCATTAACATGATGTCCTGGTGAGGATAATGGTGAACAGTGCTCCATCTATGCAATGCATACAGCTTAGTACTTGAATCTGTTGAACATTCATTGAAAGGCGACTTCAGCATGAATGCATGTTTGGGATGTTTCTGAATCTGCAACTGTTCAGTTCCTTTGCTTTACGTCGAATAATTTGTTTACTTTGGCCGCTACTACAAAAGATTCGTTAGTGTGAAATATTCCCATATTATGAATTAAAGGTTAATCTGGACGAAGAATATTCTTTTCAATAATTTCTCTTCAGGTTCTTACAATTATAAAATATAATATCTGTGGTCGTTACAATAAAGGCCAGTTATGCAATGGGTACATTTTTAATAACAAATTAGTTACGAGTTATCAAAATAAATAGTCGTATTTGTGTGATAAACGTGATAGGCTGAAATCGATTGGAAAATATTGTAAAACAGGAGACAATGATGGTGATTAATCATAATAGATTTGTAGAGTGTGGGGTAGGAAAACTGACAAGTTATATCAAGGTTATAAAAGGTGTCAGGTGAGTGGCTAGTACAAAGTGGTCTGTCTTAAACAAAAGGCAGTAGGACTGCAATGAGAGGTTCATAATGAAGTAACGAATATGTTAAACGAAACAGGTGGAGGCATATATTGAGAAAACGGATAGTATCACTAATAATAAGTCCGTATAAATGAAAAATTCGATAGTATTGAGGGAGTGTTTGCATAAAGGGCATAAATTATGACGAATAATAAAAATAAATATAATATTTGTAACAATAAGCAAAGTAAAAAAGACAACAAAAAACCAAGAGGGTTAAGGGGAAGGAGCACTCTTGGTGAGAAGAATAATCTTCAATCCAAGGTTGGCCACGGTAGGAACAGCGTCTGGACGTGTTTTTGTGGATACAAAGTTCCAGGTTAGTCGATCTTATTGCAACAACTTCAACTATGTGTAGGATACGTAAGCGAACTGTACGTGATAACGACGTCGGAATTCGGTATATAACCCTGAAAGCTGTGTTGACATCGATGCAATGTCCAGTATCGACCAGGTGTGACAGGATTGAGCTTTTTATTCACTTAATTTCCCCCCTGCTGAACCAAGCTGATAAGTGTTCTCGAACCCGTAGACGAACCTGCCTAATCGTGTGCCTTATGTAACTTGAACTACAGGAACAGTATATGCATGAAGAAGAGCTAAGGTTAGGTAAGACATCTTTGAGTTGCTGGGTGAACATTGGACGGCTACTGAAGGATAGACGCAGACCTGCAGAGTAGAAAGTTTTCTTGATCGCCCTGATTAAACGTTGTGATAGAATCTCTGCAGGAGTATCTCCCATGAATTGGAGACGTAAAAACAGAGGCTTTTTCCCCACCATTGCGACTTCATGTTTACGACTATTATAACCTATGTTGGCTTTAGTGAGCTTCTCTGGATATCCATTCTAGCTTAGAATGTCTCGGATGACCTGGAGTTCTTTCTCTACACAGTCTTCGGAACAAATGGACCTCGACCTAAATGCTTAGCACCTGACCTAATTTCGTTTGTATTTCATCATCGATACGAAGCTAAGGAAGTGTGCATGCTGAGCTTTGGTCTCTGGCTTTCTAAATATGGTTCTTTTGACGGAACCATTCTCTCTTCTCGTTAGCAGGATGTCAAGGAAGTGTAGAGATTCGCTGCATTGCTTCTTCGTTGGTGCAATGGACCGCTGGGTGAGGATTACTGAAGTTGTTCAAAATCAAATCACTATTTAACCCTTCTTCGTACACTACAAAATGTCATCCATGTAACGACAATACATTTCCATTTTTGCTATTTCATCTTTCGCCGGACTATTTTCTAGTTTCGCTAGAAATATATTCGCGAAAATAGGTCTCTGTGGGGGATCTAATAGCTATCCCATCAACCTGTCCGTACATTTCATAAATAAACAAGAATTGGACATTTGATGTATAGTTAACAAACGTTTGTTTTGGATTACTAAAAGGAATGTCAGTGCACAACTTCTTTTCTATAATCTGTTCGAAGATATAATCGATGGTTTCCACTCGAGGCACATTAGTGAATAGAGATGAAACATCAAGTGATTCCATGCATTTGCCAGTCACGTTCACGTTTTTGATCTTATCAACAAATTGAAAGGTATCCTTGACGCGGTGCTTTACTAACTCGTCATGCAATGGTTTAAGTAGCTGTACCAGCCACTTTATTGTCTCGTGATAGGGTGAAAGGGTCATGTCTAGTATGGGGCGTAGGAGCATTTCTGATTTACGCACTTTCGGTAGACCATGCATGCGTAAGATGATGCTCCCTGTGGGTTTTATATTTTCGAATGTTTTTGGTGATAAATACCCTTTACCCTTCAATTTCTTTAATAAGTTTGTTATTTCTTTCTCTATTTTCGCCGTATGATCTTTCATTGCTTTCAGTTTCTGAAACTTGCTGCCGTCAGCTAGTGTGGAGTTCATCTTATTGATGTAGTCCTGCCTATCCATAATTACTATCCTTGGTCCCTTATCCGGTCGGGTTATAGCTATGTTTTCGTTTTGTCTTAGTCTTTTGACAGCTTCTCGATGCTGTTTTGTGAGTATACTATGGGGCTTATTCTTTTTTTCTGTCTGTACTGATAGCAAAAGTATACCAGGGTTGATTTGAATATTTCTAGGTCCTCATCTTAAGAGGCGACCAAGTTCCCTGTTTGTTTATATTTATATATATATGTTCTTGTATTGTACATAAGTGTCAATCTGACTAATCTCCGTACGAGTATATCAAAACTTAGGTCCTAAAGATAACGCTTCAAGTTGCAGTTTGTCAAGAGTCACACTAGAAAAGTTATGGACTTACCTTTCTGGATTAGCAGGAAATCTACATTCAGGAGTACGGGCTTCCGAAGCCTTTTATCAGTTGTGTTCATTTTTTCGAGGAAATAGATTCGACGATTTCGTCGACATATTGCATAAATTGTAGTCTCATATCCTCTGGAAGGTCGAGATGTGAATAATTCCTTTGTGATATATTTAATTCCAATTGTTTAATGTCAGACTGTATTGATTCGATCTGATTAAGTGCATGTCGTTTTAAAGTCATTTTACTTTGTGGTATTCTGTTTCTACATAATGATTTTCAATAGAGTTTAGGATATCGATTTTTCTGGACACGATCCTTTATAAATTCGATACATATTCTTGATTTGGAGAGCCGCACATTGAACCTCAGAAAATCATTTAGTTCCTTTAACACAATAGGGTGCTCATGAGAGTAATAAGATTTCCAAAAACCACACTCCACAAATCTATTATGATTAAGCACCACTATTGTCTCCCGTTTTACAATATTTTCTATTCGATTTCAGCCTAACACGACTATTTATTTTGACACCCCATAGTTACTACATAAGCCAATATTCTTTATTGGCTTGTACATTGGTGTTAGTTTTGGAAATCACACACAGACAAACTACTCCATGCTGTTGTATTGCTGACAGGTGTTTCATAACAATGTAAATTATATTTAAAGTTGCTGCTGTGTGATAATTGTAGTCACAACATAACTGAAGATTCAGTAGAGAAAACGAGCGATTCATGTTGATTTGATCACATTGATTGCTAGTATGTAGGGGTGTGTAAACTCATAGTGATAAAATAATTTGCGAAGTTATTTTCATTGAGGCGATGCATTCACGCATTTTGTTGGTATACGAACCGGTTTTCGATTATCTTTGACTAATAAGGCGATTCAGATCCGAGCGTAGATATGAATCTACGAAAATCATATTCGAAATATAGCCTGCAAATGTGAATAAATGTCTCTTATCTGCAATTGTAAACTATCATCTTTTTTCTTGTATGTTAGTAGGGGATAGACAAAATCTTAAAAGCTCATTTACATTCACTAATGAAAGTTGTACGCCAACTAGCTCTGCAGGTAATCCGCACCCAGTAACTAAGTATCGGTTAAATCGTCTGAATTTACAGTTCAAGATATCAAACGGAAGATGCATTTTGTCAAAACTTAGGATAGACTATGCTGTGGATTTCCACAGGATGGACAAACTAAATGAAGACAATTTGGGAAATCTAAGACTGTGTTCTGCAGCTTTATTGTACTGTTTACTCTCTTCATCCAGTTGGTGAACCAACTCACCTACTCAAATTCATATATCTCCTGAAATCTGATAGAAAATGTCACAAATGAAGATCACTACCAAATACGACGTGATTTGTTGAAGTTATGATAATAGAAATAGAAAGAGGAAATAATAATAATAATGAAGCTGTACTTCAGACAATATGTAATCATGTGATACGGAAATTTTCAGAGTGTGTAGGACAAACATATTTCCACTTCGTAAATGATTCACATGTGAAGTAATAATCCAAAGTATATGGTAAGACGTAGTATTATTGTTGATATAAGTATAAAAATTGGGCATTGTGGTAGAGTATAACTCCATTATGGATAAGATTTTATTTTGATAAGTCACACAGTGTTGCGCAGTTATATTAACTGAAAACGTTTCCAGACCGAAATTGTTGCTCATAAACATATCAAATTACACAACATTTTCTTTCATTTTATAAATGAACCAAAGTACTCAAGAAGATTTATATTATTCCACAAATTACCTGTAGATATTATTTGTAGCCAACATCTCAATGACTTAAGAATGCGAATTACTTTTCTTATTCTCTCACACTTACTCATAAGTAGTTGAAGTAGCAAATGAAAATCTTACTACCGGGAAAATTCCAAAGAATTATTCTCGAAGTGGAACTATTATAACAGCGAACGGAACATAACAAATCGTTCACCGATGAGGCTATTTTTGACCAGTTCATCTTCTTTAACTGTACAACCACAATAAAATGGGATTTCCCAGTAAAAATAACATTAGGAAAATTGATAAGTTGTCATAATCATTTTTTATTCCTTCACGTTCTCATTGATCTTCAAAGTAGAGGCTTGAATTTCCTGCAGATGTGTTTATTTTTACCGAATAGGGTTGCTAGCCTCTTGCCCATATTATCTTCCTTGCCAGTTCTATAACAGGCTTAGCGAGGTAAAGGAGTGCGTCGGCCGCTGATCGAACCCGGGACCATGTGCATGGTAGGCGAGTGTCCTAATCATGTATAAATCAAATTGGTAGAAGTTCGAGTTCATGGACCATTAAGTCTCGTCATTGTAACTGAATGGTCTACAAGGTCATCTGGTAATTAGAAAGCCCCAAATTGAAAACTCTGCGCGCGCTTTCCGACTACTGCGCTACATTTTGCTTATTAATAAAAACTCTTATTTCTGTAAAATTTATGCCAAGAGTTTGCGGAAACTATCACAATTATTAACCTTTCGAAGACTGAATCCAAAAAATACAATCTTATTGACAGATAATACATATGACTAACTATTTGGATTTGTGGAATTTTTAAACACAAACACATCTATAATTGTATATATTGTTGGATTTATATGTTCAAGTTGCTCCAAGTCAGTGAGTTTATGGTTAAGATATCATTTTAGTTAACTGTGCTGAACTATATTGCATGTTGTCTTATTGTATAGTTGTCGTCGCTTTTTGCCCTTTTTTCTGTGAACTGTTTCCTTTGTTGATGTTGTTCTCATTGTTTGTCCGTTATTTTCTGATTTTGAGGGGAGCAACCCAAAAAGTTGCTTCTCTCTAAACTTTAACTTAATGTAATCATTCCTTTCTCAGGCGTGAGGCTAGCAACCCCACCCTGTAAACAAAGTTGCTACAGAACCTTCAGCATAATGAATCTCTTTGCACAAAAAGAAAAAGTCTGTGTAGGAACATGGAACGTCCGAACTATGTACGAGACAGGGAAAGCTGCCCAGATCGCCAACGAGATGAAAAGATACGGAATACAAGTGCTAGGAATATGTGAAAGCAGATGGAATGGGAGAGGACTCACCAAATTGTCAACAGGTGAGTCAGTGATCTACTCCGGTCACCCAGAAGATAACCACACGCACACCGAGGGCGTGGCTATCATGATGTCACCAACGGCAACGAAAGCCCTGATACAATGGGAGGCGATTTCGTCCAGGATAATGACCGCCAGATTCAACTCCAAAGGAAGGAAAGTGTCAATCATACAATG
>OX235264.1:11081848-11323258 GCA_944472135.2 Trichobilharzia regenti | reverse complement strand
ATTTATGTGTGCCTTCAATAATAAAAAACATTTAGCTCGCGTATATAGCACAAACTATGAACAAAAATATTTCATACATTTGTAAAGTTTCAGATATCTGAATTTTCAGCTTCAACGATGATATTGAAAAAGCTTATGATATAGAAAGAAGATTTCACTAATCTGTCATGATCAAATAGAAAAAAATCATCATATTTTAGAAGTTATTTTTTGAGAGATTTACGCATTTCTATTGAGAATAGAAAACATCGATTTGAGAATAGAATTTAGACATTATCTACTTCTGTTAGAATTACTTTTATTCTTTATAAAATTGTTCAATATGTAACTCACTGTGTTGTACCAAGTAAAAATACGCTCGTAGAATGTGAAACCTCCTATTCAGTTTGTTAGCGTTTTCTTCGTGGATTCTCCATTGTAGAATTCATTCATAGTTAGAAATTGTTTTTGAGTAGAGCTGTTCATTATCATTCTGTTTCGTGATAGAATCTACTTTGAAGATTAATGCAACGGTCGTGATCCATAATGTTAGCTAAAACAAAGCTGCGATTATTCCTCTTTTGTCCACTGATTAAGTAGATAGAATGATGTTAAGAAATCCATTTATGAACATGCCTAATTATGCACCAAATTCAACTGAAGTCGTAATAGCAGTCAAACCCAGAAGGGAGATCCTAAGTTTTCAAACGTAAACTTGAGGTGATCTTGGAGAGGTAGTGTAACTTTTCCGCTTATTAATATATGTGTAAAACTTTGGCACTATGGTAATAAGTTATTCCAAATCAGTCTGTGCGTCGGTGGCACAGTGGCTAGGACTCTCACTGACCATGCACATGGTCCGGGGTTTGAGCCCTCGCCGACGCACACTTGATATCTATGGTCGGCCTGCGAAATTTGGGCTACCGATATCCACGCTGAAAACTCCATACTTCTACGGAAAGTACGGTGTGGCGGTCAAGCTGTAATCAGAAATAAAAATAAAAAAATAAAATAAAATTAGACGTATCACACAGTGAAACAGTGTTATTTACTGGATGACGAGGTTTCGAACAAAATTTATTGTTCATAATCATATCAATAACTTTTCCGCTGTAAATATTCTCTCTTCACTACATTCTCAAAGCATCCTGTTATTATTTCATAAATGTACACCGAGTTTTAAGAAGTACACAATCAGTGTGCCTTTAAATACCTTCATTACTAACAAAGAATAAACTAGGATTAATATCAGTAAACAGTTTGAGCATTGTGGATTAGATCAAATACAGTATAATTAAATATATTTTAATAGTTTACACACAATGATAAGTTTTGTTATTGGCAGTACAAAGGCAATCCAAAGAAACCTCAAAAATATCGGGATTCGAACAACCTTTAAACCGACAAATCTAATCAAAAATAAAATAAATCAACTGAAAGATCCCATAAAAATGATTGATAAAAACAATTTGATTTATAAAATATCTTGTGCTGACTGTCCAACTAAATATGTGGGGCAAACGTCCAGATCACTCAAAATAAGAGTGAATGAACATAAACATCTGCCTAACCAAAGGTCAACCAACAGGGACACGAGCTTACAAAAATCTTGAAAAAAAATTCATCGATAGCTGCACATGCATGGGACAAAAACCACAATATCGATTGGGACAATGTGTGTATTCTAAAAAAAACATGAACAAATGGAAAGAAAGACTCATAACAGAATCGATATTCATTAAAGTCACACCGGATGCATGTAACAAGGGTGACTCAATACAACTATCAACAACTTGGAAAATAATTCTAAATACAAACACATGAATGAATGTGGAGCATAATTCTGAACACACATATGCACACACAAAACATGAATGAACAAAAAATAATAATAATGAACTATATATATGAGTACAAATCATAAATGTGTGAATAAAACAATTGCAAACGTGATGTGAACACGGGTAGTAATTTTGTTCGAAATATTACCAATAACAAAACTTATCATTGTGTGTAAACTATTAAAATATAATTATACTGTATTTAATAAACTAAGAATTCAGAATTATGAAGTAGAATAAAACCAAAAAAATTTAATGCGATATGCATATCTCAGATCAATTGTGAAATAGAGATTGGATATCTTTTTGCAATATGACTTAATTGTTCATTCTTTATTGCATCCGGAAAGCACTAAGGGTTGGTTCATCTGATCCTTTGAAATATACATCACCTTGTTACCGGTCACATGAATCAGAGCAAAACTCCGGTCTATACCACCCTACTGTCTCATTCTTTTTGGTTTATTTACATAGTACATGAATCAGTAGACTAGTTTGTGGATGACCATAGATACAGATATGTATATGTATAGACGATGGCAATCAAAAAGGGCTTTTTGAAATGTCATTTTCTGTTGACAAAATGATGGTTTAAAATAATTTTGCTGAAGTTACAGATTCCAAACACAGACTTTACTTTTCAGAGGTGAGACCACAAATTTGATTGAGTGTTTTTCTGTGAACAGATTAGAATTCATTATTTGCTACGTGACTATCAGCTTCAAAGCCTAAGTGGGTTCAGCCAGGAAAGATTGTACAAGTAGATGTATTAGTGAAGAAAGCCTTGGCAGAATCAAGAAAGCAGTAAGAATAGTTAAAAACGATAGGCGTGTCTAGTCTTCCACAATCTCAAAATTAATCACTTCATGTATAACATAGTAGGTGTACTTACAGCAAATATACCAGGAATAAACCTGCTAACTTGAATATTGTAGGAATGTGAACGAAATTAATCAACTGAAATAGTTTTGGAATGGAGAAATAATTGTTTTGTGTGACATTATCAGAACCAGTTTAAAATAACACCACAAGACAGTTGTCTTAATTGGATTCTGTACTACATTCCAAATTCCCTGGATAAATATTTGAGCATTGGATGCACACAAAACATTGATGCCATGGGCAATCAACTTCATGAAAGTTTTGAGAGCACAGAGTATCACGGCTAATTATCAAACTAACATTGAAGGGAGATACATGTTGTCACTCAAGCCAATAAGTAATATATTGAAAGGAAACTCGCATACACGTAAGTGGGTGGCAGTGCATATTTTCAAAATGTAATGAGTTCTATGTCAGTTGAAGACGAAATCCAGCAGTGACAGTGGATTCCAGAGTGTATCCATCTTCGAAGGAGATCATATCACAAACCAAATTGATAAAGTGATCGGTAAATAGCTGGTCTCAATAAGTTTCTAACTGTGAATGAATTCTACAATGAGAATCCACGAAGAAAACGCTAACAAATTGAATAGGAGGTTTCACATTCGACGAGAGTATTCTTACTTGATACAATACAGTGAGTGATACATTGAACAATTTTATGAAGAAAAAAGTAATTTTAACAGAAGTACAGAATGTCTAAATTCTATTCTCAAATCGATGTTTTCTATTCTCAATAGAAATGCGTAAATCTCTCAAAAAAGTAACTTCTAAAATATGATGATTTTTTTTCTATTTGATCATGACAGATTAGTGAAATCTTCTTTCTATAACATAAGCTATTTCAATATCATCGTTGAAGTTTAAAATTCAGATATCTGAAACTGTACAAATGTATGAAATATTTTTGTTCATAGTTTGTGCTATATACGCGAGCTAAATGTTTTTTTATTATTGAAGGCACACATAAATGCAGTAAATATTTTTTCTACATTCAGTTGTAAGAATCGTTTAAAGTGATTCTATTTTATACATCTCAATAGATCGTTTCAGACTTAGTATAAATAGTGAGTGGAGTACATAATGCTAACATTATTTGCCCCGAATTTAGAGGACAAGCAATGTCACTGTGTCTTATCGTCTGTTTATTCGCCGTGATGGTCAGCTTCGGTAGTACCCTAAGTAAGGTTTTATGCTCTTCCACTTTTTTTTTAATTGAATGCCTGTCTGAAATTGCTGAGTGCTGTTGACCCCCCAAAATCAGGCTTGAGAGTAATGAAGGATTATCTTGCTTTCCCGATCCTTGCTTTGATATCCTGACCAGTTCTGCCTGTGGTTGAAACGATGCTTACTAGTTAGGTGAAGGAGGTTGTTTCTTTGAGGTTCCTCCCATTTATGCTGATTGTTGTCTGTTTTTGTTGTTGCTGTCGCCCAAGGATATTCATCACATCTGTTTTCTTTGTGTTCACTTGAAGTCCTATCTTTGATGCTTCTTCTGCCAGCTTGTTGCTCTTCACTTGCATATCTTCCAGTTTGTGAGAAATCAGACATATATCATCGGCGAAGTCCACATCCTACAAGTGTTTTGTGTGAGTCCATTTTATGCCTGTTTCCTCGCTGCCCACTGTCTGTCACATTATCCAATCTACTGCAATCAGGAAAATCATTGGCGATAGTAGGCAGCCTTGTCTTATTTCCGTCTTCACTTCGAAGGATTCCGTAAGTTTCCCGGTATGGATTACTTGGCATGCAGCATTGTCGTATAACTGTTGAATGAGATGTATAATTGTCGATGGGACCCCTTAGTAGCGAAGTAGTTGCCAAATGACCTCTCGATCGACGCTGTCGAAGGCCTTTTCAAAGTCGATGAAGTTAGATAGAGAGGTGACTTCCATTCTAAGCTTTGTTCAATGATGATCCGTAGTGTGGCGATTTGATCAATATATGACTTGTTTCTCCTGAATCCAGCCAGTTCCGGTCGAAGTTTTTCACCTATGGCGTGTTTGATTCTCTCCAGGATGATGCGGCTTAGTATTTTGTTCAGGATGGACAGGAGCATAATTCCACGCCAGTTTTTACATTGACTTAAGTCTCCTTTCTTTGGTAGTTTGAAGTATCCTTTCTTCCATTCTTCAGGTACTTTGCCCTCTGTCCACACCTTCTCCAGCAATGGCGTCATCAAGTCCGCTGTTGTCTCTGGGTCCATTTCCAAAGCCTCTGCTGGAATTCCATCTGGGCTTGCTGCTTTTCCGGCTTTCAGCATCTTGATTGCATTCAGGACTTCTGATTTCGTCGGAGGGTTGATGTTCACTGGTAGTTCTGCTTCCGTTGTTGGTATTGTTGGACGCGTTGTAGGTGGCGGCCGATGTAGAAGTCTTTCGAAGTGTTCAGCACAGTGCTTTCTCTGTTCCACCTCTTTGGTGATTGACTGTGCATTGTCATCCTTCACTGGCCTAATCTGTGACGAACCTTTGCCCGATAGGTGCCTAGTAGTTTGGTTGGGGAGTGTGGCGTGGTCTCCTTTGCCTGCAGCTTGTTCTGATTCACTTTCCATGGCTTCATAATATTTTCTTTTGTCTTCTCTGGTACTCTTCTTTACTCTTTTGCTCAGCGTATTGTAGCCTGCATTCAACTCCTGTTTTTGTTGCCCGTCGGTTCACTGGATAATCTTTTTTTTCACTATCCTTCTCTCTTCTCCTATTCTCCAAGTTTCCGTGGTGAGCCACTGTTTGTCCTGTCTCTTCTATCTGTCTTGAACTTCCACGCAATTTTGACTCCACACCGCTTTCAGTTTGTTTCAGTGCTTTTCGACGCCGACCTCTTCGCTAATGTTGATTTGTGTCTCGGTTTTGTCTTTTATGCTTGCAATGAAGATGTCTTCTGTATCTTGGTCCTTCAGTTTTTGAGTGTTGATCTTGGCTTGTGGTCTGTCTGCAGCTTCTGCTTCCCTGAAAGCTTTTAATTTGATTTGGATTCTCCCTGGTATCAGATAGTGGTCTGAGCCGACGTCTGCTCCTCTTCTTATTTTTGTACAGTAATCTGCGCCTCCGATTCCTTGAGACTGAAATGAAGTCAATTCGGGTTTTGGTTCGTCTATCTGATGAGACCCATGTAGCATTGTGGATATCCTTGTGTTTGTATACGCTTCCACAAATCACTAGTTCATTGAAGGCGCAGAAGTCGGCGAAGACTTCTCCATTTTCATTCATTTCTCCATCTCGAGTTCTCTTCTTGTGTTGTCTGGTTCCATTTCGGCGTTCATGTCTCCCATTAGTATTTTAATGTCACCAGCTGGAGTATTGTCCATTTGCGTCGGTGGCATAGTAGTTACTAATGTCGCCGACCATGCACATGGTTCGAGGTTTGATCCCCTGCCGATGCACACCTGATATCTATGGTCGGCCTGCAAATTTCGGGCTACCGATATCCATGCTGAAATTTCCATACTTGTACAAAAAATACAGTGTGGAATCAAGGTGTAATCAAAATAAATGTGTGTAGAACTCTTCTTCATTTTCGAGGTCTGCGTTGTCTGTGGGTACATAGTACTGTATAACTGACATTTCCCTTTCTTTCGAGTTGATTATTGCGGTCAGTGTCCTGGGCAAGATCGCCTCCCATTGCATAAGGGTCTCCGTCGCCGTTGGGGACATCATGATATCAACCCCATCAGTATGCATGTGGTTGTCTTCTGGGTGATTGGAATAAATCACTCACGCTCCCGTTGACAATTTGGTGAGTCCATTCCCATTCCACCTGTTTTCTCATATTCCCAGTACTTGGATCCCGTATATTTTCATCTCGTTTGCAATCTGGGAAACTTTTCCAATCTCATACACGGTGCGTGCTTTTCATGTCCCCACAAAGACTTTTTCTCTTGGCGCAAGGAGATTCATCTTGCTGAAGTTCCCGTAGCAGCTTTGTTTACAGGTTGGGGTTGCTAGCCTCACGCCTGGGAAGGGGGTTGTTACATTAGAATAAAGTTTACAGAGGAGCGCTCTTGTGGGTTGCTCCCTTAAAATCAGTAAAGTAAATCAGAACAACACCAGCAAATTAAAAAATAATTTGCAACAGGGAGGGCAGCAACAACAACAAAAATAAAGGAAAAAAATAATCTCAGCAGTATTAACACAGCCACATATAGTTAACAAAAAATATACCAAAATCATAGACTCACTGACTTCAGCTGACTTAGACATGTAAATCCATCAATATGTACGATTATAGATAATAGTTAGTGTTGGACAGTTACAAAATGGCGATCAGATAGTTATAGGTATTATCGGTCAACAAGATTTTATCCACAGATTCAGTGTTCAAGAGGCAAATAATTACAATAAGTTTCATATATTTGGTTCCCGTGATAAATTCCGATAAAGAAAAGAAGACGAAATTTGCAGTATAAAATGATATCATTCTACTTTACAGGTTTTCATCGGCTGCAGACTACCTTAAATTACAAGTCTGCAGCTGATAGGAACCTGTCAAATAGAATGATATCATTTTATACTGCAAATGTCGTCTTCCTTTCTTTATCGAAATTACAATAAGTTCATCAACTTCTTGGCAACACATTCCACAGAAAAAAGAGTTTTATGTCACTGAGTGATTGTAGCGTGTTATTTGAAAAGCGCGTCAGGGTCCATTCGCAACAATAGTCATTACATTAATCAATTGCAACAAATGTATAACGTTTGCCCTCCGGTAACAAAATTCACTCTGGAAATGAAAAGCGAACCTGAAATTCCATTTCTTCATGTGCAAGTAACAAGATAATCTGACGGAACCATAATAAGGTCAGCCAGTCTACGGGAAAACCACTTGCGACAGACAAATATGGAGTTTATACAGTTCATTGCCTGTTGTACCAAAACGAAATTTAATTGAATCCCTTGCCACTGAAGTTTAATGCATTTGTAATCCTGACACCCTAGAAGAAGAACTAGATCTTTTGGAAGAAACTTTCATCCAAAATGGATACCTGTTTTAATTCACTGAAAAAAATATCAAAGCCAAGAGGAACGAAAAAGAAATTTATGTGAACCTTCATTTTGAGGGAAACATAACCAGCAATATCCTTGAGAGAAGAATTTCATCATCTTTGAGAAGAATACGCCGTGTAAAATTAAGTCGGTTGAATTGAGGCATAAATAACTTCCGAATGAATTTTTATGCCTGCGGAAATCTGATTCAGATATTCAGGTAAATAAACCAGCATTCATCCAAGATAGTAACACAATCAGTAAGTCAACAATCAAGAAGGAACAGAAATAATCATTAGGTAAATAATAAATCAATCCAATAATTAATTAATTAAGCAAGTAAGTGAGAAAGTAAATAGGTAAGTAAGTAAGCAAGTAAGTAAGAAGGTATGTGAGTAATCAAGAGAGCAAGCGAGTATGGATGAAACTCGAAGAAAAGAAACAACCAAAGAAAACCTCAGCAAATGATATGAGGAATATTAGAGCCATACATAACATGTCAGACAATATACTGACCAAAAATGAAATCTCATTACTACAGAAAGGTCACCAGAAAGCCATTATCGGTCCAGGAAATAGCCCCTATGATTGAACCTGCTCTACAACAACTCATCAATGAAGAATCACAATCTGTTCGTCAAAAGATATCACACATATTAATGACACAACGAAACATACTATCTAATCTCACCAAACAATAATATGAAGCCTTAAAAAATTTGAAGAAAGACAAAAGCATCGTCATAACAAAAGCCGACAAGGGAAACGTCACCGAGATAATGAACAGAACGGATTATGAAAAGAAGGCGATTGAACACCTATCTGAAGGACCATACTTACTCATTGAAGAGAAGAAGAAATCCGCCGAATTCAACAAAATGAAACTAAATACAAACAGACTACTTCAAGAAATGAAACCCAAAATTGGAAATTCTCTCTGGTTTACACTAAAACCAAAATCTTATATACATTCAAGATTCTATTGTCAACCAAAGATACATAAACCCACAATTGCATTAAGACCAGTAATAGACTTCACCAACTCACCGACATACAGCCTCTCTTAATACTTACTCTTGGTACTACAACCACTACAGAATGACACTCAAAATATTGTAAGAAATTCATATGATTTCAAATCCCAAAATAGAACACCGAAAAATTGATAAAGAAGACATTATGGTAAGCTATGATATTAACTCACTATATACTAGCATCCCTATTACCGAAAGTCTTGACATCATTTCCAGTCTACTAGAATCAGATACAACAATATCACAAAGATGTCCACTGGACACCAGTGAAATAATTAAGAGCTTAAAAGTCTGTCTAGAAAGTAATTATTTTACATTTAAAGGGAGTTCATATAGACAGACAAATGGTGTCGCTATGGGTTCACCAGTCTCCCCAATAGTCGCCGATCTTTACATGAATAAATTCGAAAATAATATCTTTTCAAGCATACTCACTCCTAAAATATGGTTAAGATATGTGGATGATACTTTTGTAATACTAAAACTAGATCTTCACAATTCATTCCTGGAGAAAATAAACTGTGTACCTCTCAGAATCCAGTTCACTTCGGAAGCAGAATCAGACATCGGTGAACTACCTTTTCTAGACTGCATTGCTAGTTAAGAGAAAGGAAAACGGACATTTTAGTATATCCATATTCAGGAAGAAAATCCACTCTAATAAATATTTAGACTTCAAATCATCACACTACATCAGCGCAAAGATTTCAGTTGTTTCAAGTCTCATTAGACGAGCACACTCTCTCACAACGGATGAGCGAGAAAACGAAGAAGAAATATCAAACATTACTGAAACTCTCTCAAGCAAAACAACTACCCAAGGAACTTCATCAACAAAATCAACACAGACATTAAGTATGGCCGAAAATGCATTCCCGAAATATGGACTTCAACAGTCGTCATTCCATGTAGCGCAGAGACGTCAGACGATATCAGAAGAGTGCTCAATCAGCTCGACATTAGAGTCTTCTTCAAAACATCAGACACACTTCAAAGCAACCTTGTCCATATTAGAGACCAAATCCCTAAAGATTCTCTATCTAATTGTGTCTATAAAATAAAATGCTGGCTAGGAACGTCACGCGATCTATATCGGACAAAAATTTAGAGGAATCAAAATCAGAAGAAACGAACCCCGTAGAGCATCTCTATAATCACCAGGAATTCCAGATGAACTAGAAAAGCTTGAAAAAATCATCAGCCATAGGTCTACATGCCATAGAATCAAGCCACAAAATTGATTATGACAATGTTGAAACAATCCAGAAAAACTTCAGGAACCACAAAGAACGTCTAATATCATCAGAAGCCAGGACTTCATATCAAGTGGAATCCAAATTACCTGAATAGGAATGATGGACTAAAACAGAATCTGACCTGGTTACAGCACCTTCTTCCCTCCCTCCCCCATGAAGTGGCAAAATCAACGCAAATGTGATGAGCAAGTTCACTATGTAATCACACACTTCTTTTATAATTTTACACACTGATCAAAAATCCAACAATCTACACTTGATTTTGTTATCTTTATCAATTGACCAACTTGACAACCAAAAATGACCCCAGACTAACGAACGATGATCAAGTTAGTAAACTTTATTTTGATATAATAACAGATATACTATTACCTTTGATATTTAGTTTAGTGATCTTCAGTGATATTTTGGCTTTCAATGTGTCCTTTTAGGTTGACCTAATTCTACTTTTCTTACCCTTAACTCTTTGTTATTTATATGCTGAGATTTTGTAAATTCTGGTTTAATAATACTTTGAGAAAGCTATTAGCATTAAATAGCGAAACGTCAGTAAAAACAATCTCGTTTTGTTTTTCATTCATTGGGAAATACAAAAACCTCTGTTATAATGAATACCATATACCCAATGCCCAAATATTTTCAAACCGTTAAAAGTGAACTTGGTTTGGACATTCTGTAGCTTTACATAGATTAATTCCTATCGTGCCATTAATCTTTGTTTGTTTAGCGTTCAAATTCATGCTACTTATTGCTAGTAAGTAGCCTATTGTTGCATGATGGTATTTTCATAAACGTGAGTGTAGTTTTCACACCACGTAAAAATCATTCAGTATATTAATGCTCTGTTGAATATATGGTAATTGCGTTCTTACATTCAAAAAATATATGTTCTACCCTCTCTTATTAAATACCCTACTCTACTGAATGGTATTCGTTCGAATTACATTCATTTTTGTCGTTGGTCACACGGTGTTCATTCTTACCGTTGATCACCTTTGTGTTTTATATTGACGCCTACTGACTGTGTATTCAACAAACACTCAGGCACATAAATCTCACAATTTAAGGTTTCTGTACTGTATTCCATTAATTTACCCGTAATATGCTATTCATCACCAGACAAATCCTGTGTGTTTTGGATTTTACGCGTAAAACAACGTGTGGTTCAATTAATCGATTGGTATTATCACTCTGGATTAGTTAGACAACATCTAGACGATAATTGTTTCGTAATCCAGACTTGTTGCGCCTACGAGAATTACACTGTGGCAAGGGAAGGTAGATATTTCGTAATCGCTTTCGCTTCAACATAGATAAGGCATGAAATACTGTAGCACATGCATGGGGTAATACAAGTTTTATTTCAGAGGAATGCAATTTTGAACGCTACAAAGAATAATCAATTAACACTGTCAGAACGGAAATCTCTTCAATTTTGTCTATACTTCTAACTTCACCCAAAGTACGATGATTACTAAAATCAAAGATGACGTCTCTTACCATCTGACATCTGGTAAGGAATAATGCATTATCCATTTACCCACTGGAAGACACTGGTTGGCTGAATGGCTAAGTGGTAATATCTCTGATTATCGGCCGACGCTCCCCTTTACCTCGCTAAACTAGTAATAAGACTGGTAAAAAGTGAAGGTTGGCAATAGGGTTAACAACCCCATCCCGTAAAATACAAACACCACTGATCTAGAAACTTCAAGTCCCTAGCTTTAAGCCCTATGATCCCCTGGAACCCAAAGGAAATAAAATGAACTAATAATATAAATGTTGAAGTGAAAACATTGGTCACTGCAGGAATAAAATAATACTATCTCTGATTGCATCGCTCCTTGACACGTGTTCAGGTTTGCTAGAGGTTATCAGTTTAATTTAGGTTGCAGATATGGCTTAATCATTAGTTTTAATATGTTAGGTACATAAATCCAGGACGTTGTACCAATTGTCCTCAACCATCCGACCGAGTGAAATGTCTAAGCTTACCTATTGAAATGGAAATAAGGCGTGTTAATTTATATTTTCCAAACGGTAGAGATAAATAATCATGTTCAAATTAGAATGGCATAAAATAATGTTTGTACTTCTGTATTTGAATTATCATAAATATTGTACACTGACTGCTCCTGAAAATACCTCAAGCCTAGATAAATGGAAAATTAAATCTTATACTTGGTGCGTGTATTAAAACATTTCCAATAGCCTGCTGCAGACTGTCATCAATAGCTGGCTTCACTGGCTTAACATTAAGGTTGAAATGGGCAGAAATGCTAGGAAACGCAAAACTTTCACTACAGAAGCGATCACGAAAGAAATATGCAGAAGCGAATGAAAGTGGAATGGACCTTAAACTCTGAGGATATCGTCAAGAAAAATCGAACGCCAGCCAGTTGAGTGGATGTTGAATGTGGAACTCGGAAGTTGGTGCTCGTTCGAGAGATATGTAGGGATTTCATTTGGGAAGGAACTGAAATCGTATGCATATGCTTGCAGGCAGAAATAGAGAAGTAAGCAGAAGGAGAAAAGCTAGGGCATTTTGCTGAAAAACGATGTGCCACTCAGTACGACAGGAAATCAAAGTGCTAAAATTAATATTGTCAATATTGATAATAACAATAATAATAATAACGATTCAAAAGTCCATATGTTCACTGAAATAGTCTAGTAACCCCAGACGTCATGGAGCAGACACAAGATATTGCTCAATCCACTAATTAGTGTATCCGTTACAGTTATGCACGAAGCCAATCGTGATCTGAAACATCTTAGCAGTAATTTTACTGAATAAGGCGTATAATAACTTGAGTCCTAGTTCTAAGTGGTATATCAATTCCCTCATTTCAGTGAATTCGCCTTGAAAATGAGTACCAGCAAGCAAGAAACATAGATCCTGTGCGTCCTTATACATCCAATAACTCACAGTTAATATTTTTAGTTCCAGAATTGAAAAAATGTGTTAGTTTGTGTTTCAGTTGTAATCGTCCAACAAAAAAGGATCATTTAATCACCTGAATCGTAAGTCATTAGGCACACGAAATTCCTGGCCAAGAACGAGAGCGAACAAATGTACTCGTGAGAACGGCATATGAAGGAAAATATTTACACATGTAATCTCCTGGGGAGCATCAAGCTGTAATCAAAAATAAAATTAAATTAAATCCTCCATACAATCAAACCAAATCCCTACAAAACCAATACTTGAAAATTAATCTGATGCTCACTAGCGACTGGCCCTATTCAGGCAGTTAACCTGGGGTTCTAGTGGGAAGCCGTGACCAGTAGGGTACAGCAGGTCGAAGATGAGGCAGTAACTCATCGAAGAAGACATTGCGAAGTGGTCGCGCTATGTCGTGAATTGACAGAAGTTAGAATTCAAGGACCATTGGATCGGGTCACAGTGCCTCAATGGTCTACGAGCTCGCCTTGTAACCATAAGGTCCTGGGTTCGAACCCCGGTGGGTGCGTACTGATGAGGAGTCCCAAACTAGAACGAAAAAGCTGTCCAGTACTCCCAGGTTTTCCAGTGGTTCTCTAAGTGATGTCAGTTCATGACTAAATCCTCCATAAAATTAAAAAAATACCTACTCATGAGTAGCTCAAACAAATCGCAGATATTTTATCTATAAGGAAACCGAAAATATAATTGTTCTCGAGGTTGAATAGATAAGAACGATAATACTTTTAACATCGATGTTACTGAGAAGAATAACACAAGTAGTTGACCAAAACGGATCTTTTCAGTGAATTCAATTTCTTTGGCTGTACAATCGCATTTAAATAGAATTTTCCACGAAAGAGAATCGTAACAAAATTCAAGAGTGTCATACTCACAGCCAGCAGCAACAACAACACCCAGCACGAGTCACAATCAACTGGGGAAATTTGACAAAGGTTAACTCAGTGGTAACGTCTCTGACTCTGAGTTTGAATCTCAGAAGAGACATGAGTTCCTTCAAGTAAGTTGCAGATACGCTGTGCTGACGCGTGCCAACTAGTACGAAACCTAGGTCCAAGGCTTCCTGCCGATTGCCTCTAATCATCTAATGGTTAACTCCTTCAGTTACCTAGGAAGCATCGTTTCAACCACAGGCAGTCGCCACAGACGAAAATACCATAGTCAGAATCGGAAAGTCAAAGTACAACCTCAAAACTCTGAAATCTGTGCGGAACTCCTCTGCACTCAGTCAGCATACAGAACAAGATTCAGATTTTCAATACAAATATAAAATCATTCAGTCTCTCTAAATAGGTTTGAAACTAGACCAGTGCGTCATGAAAAGCATTTTCAACTTGCTGTTGCAGACTTTATCAACACCGCCCTTCACGCCATATTAATGATCACCCGATCGGAAACAATTGGCAAAAAGACTCTCAGGCTGAGAACAAACCAACCAAGAATCAATCACTCAAAAAAGATGTAGGAGAAAATGGAAATGGGTCGCGAATACGTTGAGGAGGCTGTCGAATGACAGTGCGCCATCTTTTGAGTAGGAAGTTAGGAATGGGTCATCAATGAGAGGGTGATATGGTGGAGATAGTGTGGCTAGGAGAAGATGAAAGATTATAGGCAACCGCGGAGACACCCACCCACCGGAAGAGGAAAGACGAATATAGAACAAAGTGGAGATGTGTTTATAAAGTTATATTTGTAAAATCTCAGCGAAATTGAAATGATTAATTCCAACGTTTCGTTCGGCAATCTGCTCCGAACTTCTTCAGGGAAATTAATCGAAATTAACATAACAAAGTTTATATATAAAGGGACACATCTTGTTTTTTAAAATTTTTTCCAATCATGAGTGATGCAACAGTTATCAATATGTAAAATAAATAAATAGAATTGTATGTTTATTTAAAAGTACATCTCTTATTTTTAAATATGAACCAAGAAACAGCTGTCAATAGGTATACTAAACAAAACAAAACAAAAATTGTATGAACTATGATCAAAAACGTTTTTGACCTCAGACTTTCAAAATGTGTCTACTTTTAGATAAAGCAATAAGAAGACGTAATTTGTCTGAATCGTGTAATGTATTTGCGCAACACATTTCGAACAAGCTGATCACACACGGACTTGTCATAGGAATATATATGAAATTAATAAAGAAGTAAGAGGTGAGAAAAATAGACTTAGGTCAAGTTAAAAGGACATATTCAAGGTCAAAATAACAATGAAGACCACTAAAACACTTCGGTAAATCGACCTTAGAAGCGTTCCATTCTCTCTTCTATCCAGCTTAACATCAAGGAAGTGAAACGAAGAATCCGACTCTTCTTCGATCGTGAAAAGCAAAGATGGGTGAGAACCATTAAATATTCTAAGAAGTTCGGCAGTTGAAGTGTTTTCATCAAATACAATGAAGGTATCATCAACATATCTTTTATACATAAACAGACTATCGATGGTTTCCTTTAGTGGGCCATTCTCTAAGCTAGCCATGAAAACGTCAGCTAAGAGCGGTCCTAAAGGAGACCCCATGGCGACTCCATCTCTTTGGTTGTAGATGACATCATTAAATCTGAATTGCACATTCAGTGTGCATCTCAATAGTAGTTGTTTAAGATAATCAGTTGGTAAGCCAATGTTCATGCTATTTGATTCAATATACTCGCATAGATAGCAGATAGTGTCTACTAGTGGTACATTTGTGAACAATGAACAAATATCTAACGAAATCATATGCTTACCAGTCACATTAATTTCATCAACACAACTGACGAAGTCAAAAGTGTCGGAAAGACTATGTTTACATAGATTCAATCTAACTGGTTCCAGAATTTCCGCAAGCCATTTAGCGGTAGAGTGATACGGCGAATTCAGCATATCCAATACAGGTCGCAGAGGGACATCATCTTTGTGCACCTTTGGGAGACCATATAAACGAGGGATAGTTGAACCAGATGGTTTAAGCTGTTCATACATATATGGAGTAATGATGCATTCTTGCTTCAATTTCGTCAAAGTTTTAGATAATTCCTTCTCAATATTATCTGTCTTGTCCTTTTGATCAGGTGATTTTAGAAATTTATCTTCATCACTCAGGATGGTACATAATTTATTGACATAATCATCACGATTAAGAATAACAATACCTGATCCCTTGTCTGGACGAATCAGTATTATGTTTTTGTTGTTAAGCAATTCATTTAGTTGTCTTTTGTGTTCTTTTGATAACATTTGTCGTTGTCTGCCTTGCGTTCTTTGGTACTGGTAATAACAATGAAGTAATGAAGATTTGAATTGTTCAACATCTTCGCTGGACATTGGACTCAAGTCATGTGTTTGATTCATGAGATTTTCAAACTGAACTTTTGTGTCTAATTCGTTGACTCTGGACGAAACAGTAGAGAACTTCAGACCCAAAGATAGGATTTGCATTTGAATATCCGACAAAGTTAAATTAGAATAGTTAAAAACGTATTTCTCTGGCGAATCCGGAAACTTAAAGTGAGACTCGATTGTTTTACAACTTTTCAGTATATTTATTTTAACATCTTCAGATCGTTTCTTTATAACGTCAGAAATATAATCCACAAACAGGCTACATTCTGTCTCTGTCAGTTCAAACAAGAAATGCCTACGTTGAGATACGTTATTCTCAAGTTCCGGAAGACGCGTTTGTATGGCATCGATCAGGTTCAACGCATGACGCTTAAGAGTTCGACCATTTGGATAAATATGATTACGGCGTAAAATTTTCCAGTAAAATTTTGGATATTCTCCATTCTTAATGCAGCTTTTGAGAGTATCAGAATTAGCATTCGCTTCCGCAAGCTTGACAGAATATCGTAGAAACTCACTAAGTCCCTTTACTGTCAATCGGTCCTTGCACGCCTTTAAATCTCGAAAAATACCCATTTATTCATAAGTAAAAACACAGTTTTTGTTCAGCGAAGAAATTTCTTTTCAACGACTTCATTTTCAAGCTGTACAGTCGTATTTATATTACAGAAAAAGGTTATTAAGTGGCACTAAATAATTGCTCAGTCAATGTACGTATATATGTGATAAAAGTTATAAGGGGTAGAGTTGAAGTGGATAAATTACAAAAATATGAAAGATTGTTCTATAACAAAAATGTCAAGTGTTGTCTAAAAATTATGAAAATTAGGAGTACGATTACGATAAGAATGAAGATGTGAAGTGAAGTGGAAAGAATTCAAGTGGTAAAATAAAATAAAAACTAGAAAGAAAATTATTATGACCAAGGTAAAGAAAGGGGTTTGACAAAACGCTTTTGAACACATAATTTAGGTTTCTGTTCATGTATAGCTAAAGCTTCGGCTATGCATAAGTGCAGAAAACGTAAACTTTTGGATCGATTGGATTTTGCCATGTATATAACTTTGAACGATGAATCACGTGGGGCTAAATGACTAGACTCTAACCTTTTTTCATCTAGTAAATAAACGATTTCCTCCATCCATCCTTATATACCTTCAAGTTTTACTTTTGTTACTTCTATAATATTCATGGTCCTGTCACTTCTCTGTTTTACTCTCATAATTGCAGACACCAACTTATCTCTATGACTGATGTAATCTTTGTTTTTCCCTCACCATATCATGTAAAAAGAACATTATATTCAATATTTTTAAACATGTTAGGATTTCTATACCACATTGCCAATACTGTGTGACACAAGCCAACGGCAATTTTCACTTGTATTCTTATTATTATTACCCTAGCTGTTATCACTATTATTGCTATTTCCATTTTATATGCTGCATGTTTTTGACACTACCTCTATTGTAAATGTGGAAAATTTTCTGTGTGATTAAATTTTATTTATAATTTGAGGAAATTAGATGCAATATTGTGATTAATGCTGAAAATTCCATTCTGTATCACGAGTACTGTTTTTGGAATAAAGTAAATCATTATTATTATTATTGACCTTTGGTTAGGCGTTTATGTTCATTCACTCTTATTTTGAGTGATCTGGACGTTTGCCCCACATATGTAGTTGGACAGTCAGCGCAAGATATTTTATAAATCAAATTGTTTTTATCCATCGTTTTTATGGGATCTTTCAGCTGATTTATTTTATTTTTGATTAGATTTGTCGGTTTAAAGGTTGTTCGAATGCCGATATCTTTGAGGTTTCTTTGTATTGCTTCTGATGTACCATTTTTATAAGGTATTGCAACTGTTTTTTCCATTCTTCCTTCTTGTTATTCTCCGGCTTTTACCCTCTTTTTTCTCTTTTTTATATTATCTTTTATAAATTCTCTAGGGTAGTTGTTTTCGAGTAGCATTTTGAATAGGACTTTTATTTCTTTACGCTGGTGCTCTGGTGGAATATAATTCTAAATACAAACACATGAATGAATGTGGAGTATAATTCTGAACACACATATGCACACACAAAACATGAATGAGCAAAAAATAATAATAATGAACTATATATATATATATATATATATATATATATATATATATATATATATATATATGAGTACAAATCATAAATGTGTGAATAAAACAATTCCAACAGTGGTGTGAACACGGGCAGTAATTTTGCTCGAAATATTACCAATAACAAAACTTATCATTGTGTGTAAACTATTAAAATATAATTATACTTTATTTGATCTAATCCACAATGCTCAAATTTTTACTGATATTAATCGGGAATTTGACCAAGTGTGACTACTTGTTCAAACATATCAAATTTTATTTTATTTATTAGTCAGGATTTGCCATGCATCAGCTAACATCACACCTTCACGTCTGTTTAAGCTGTTGGAATTCACCCATATATGTAGGGCTGCTGCCGTCAGTCTCTCTTGATATGAACCAAAACCTTTCTGTAAAATCTTAGTCTTATCAAAATCGATTTTGTGTCCCTTTTCTATTGAATGTAGTGCAATCGCTGAGTTGTTTTCTAGCTTCTTCAAGTCTGTAGAGCTCTTTGGAACCACCTTGAGGCATTGTTTATGCTCTTTCATTCTTATATTTACCTGTCTAGAAGTTTCACTTACATTGTGAATTTCTCCCGAAAGAAATCCGAAACGATAATCCAAACTATAGATTTAACCACACGTAGAGTGACGCGTAAAGGCCATAATACCGGATATTCTGCAATACGGTACTTTATTACATAAAAATAGATATATAATATACAAACCTCAAAATGTGAGGTGTCTGTGGCTAAATGCCGTCAAATGCACAACCACTGTGCAGTCAATAAGTAAAAATAGCAAGGCTATGTCAAGGTCAATCCACGTGTAGGTTCAAACGGCCCGCGAATGTCATGCAAAGAATAAACAAATATGAACAAAAAACTTTCAATAGTAAAGCATACGCTATAGGGTAAATGCAGCAAATAATGTTTAAGGAGAAGAAAAATAAGAACTATACATTAATAGAATGATAATAGAACAAGTAATTTAACTGCAGTTGTAAGCAAATGTCATTGTTATAAATTAACATATAAAAATCATACCACTTACTAATGGCAAGTAGTATAATATTGAACAAAGAAAAGATTGAGAATGAACAAGTAGGAAAGGAATTAACATACATATACTGCGTTACAATCCCCACAATTGATCTGGTATACGCAATTCTGCTGGCTTTCTTGTTCTATTTTATACTTAACCTTCATCAGTAATGAGCGTAAGGTGTTAGATGCACGAAAGTACACTCTTATGTTATGTTCGTTAAGGATTCGCTTTATTTCATCGGATGTTTCTTTGCGGTAAGGAACCACCGCTGTACTAACCCAATTCTTAGCAGCAGGTTTTGATTCATCCTTATCTTCACATTTTAAGTATCTTTTTACGAAGGCTTTAGGATAATTATTTGATTCAAGAGTGGATTGAACTAATTTTAGTTCCTTGTTAATTTCTTCCTCCTCAGGAACTAGACGTTTGGCTCTGTTGATCAGATTCTTGGCCACAGTTACTTTGGTGGTAAATGGGTGAGCTGAATGGTAATCTAGGTATCTATCCGAATTTGTCAGCTTTCTGAAAATGTTTATTTTAAATTTGCCGTCTAATTTTCTTTTTACTAAACAGTCCAGGAACGCCAACTCATTTTCATCGGATTCAACCTCTTTGGAGAACTTGATGGTTTCTGACATATTGTTTATTAAGTGAAATAGTTCATTTAACAAACTACGTTTGATTATGATGAAGGTATCATCTACATATCTTAACCACATCTTTGGGGGACTAGGGCATCTCATAATTGCATTTGTTTCTAATGTGTGCATAAACAGATTGGCGACTAGCGGAGATACTAGTGATCCCAAGGCAATGCTCCTGTTTGACGATGAACATATAAACATACAATTCTATTTTCAACTATTGGTTTTGTAGGGATTTCGTTTGATTGCATGGAGGATTTAATCATGAGCTACTGGCCCTATTCAGGCAGTTAACCTGGGATTCTAGTGGGAAGCCGTGACCAGTAGGGTACAGCAGGTCGAAGATGAGGCAGTAACTCATCGAAGAAGACATTGCGAAGTGGTCGCGCTATGTCGTGAACTGACAGAAGCTAGAATTGAAGGACCATTGGATCGGGTCACAGTGCCTCAATGGTCTACGAGCTCGCCTTGTAACCAGAAGGTCCTGGGTTCGAATCCCGGTGGGTGCGTACTGCTGAGGAGTCCCAAACGAGGACGAAACAGCTGTCCAGTACTCCCAGGTTTTCCAGTGGTTCTCTAACTGATGTCAGCTCATGATTAAATCCTCCATACAATTCTATTTATTTATTTTACATATTGATAACTGTTGCACGACTCATGATTGGACAAAATTTTAAAAAACAAGATGTGTCCCTTTATGTATAAACTTTGTTATGTTAATTTCGATTAATTTCCCTGAAAAAGTTCGGACCAGATTGCCGAACGAAACGTTGGAATTAATCATTTCAATTTCGCTGAGATTTTACAAATATAACTTTATAAATATTATAATATAACTTGAAGATCTTGAGTAGGGGTCAATTACCTTGCAGCAAAATAAGCTGGAAATGCACTACTGCGAAAAAAGTGAAGTCTTCATTATGAAACTGTTATTATTGAAATATATTAAAAAACTTAAAACTTAAATCACTGTTCTCATTGAATGAAGTCGTCTATACAACACTCAGGTTAATCATAGTGTGCTTTTTTAATAAAGAATAATTCCTTAACCATGTCTATGATCTAGTTTATGCACAGTGGACTTTGGACTGTTCAAGTGAAGACATTTAAAATTATGGTAATTATTCGACATAAATATTTTGATGAAATAAAAAATGGAAGTTCATTGAAGTCAGTAAGGATCAGGAATTTATCGTATGTTTTAATTTATTTTACTCACTGAATTTACTCACTCCAAAGTGCAACGATGAGAAACTTTAAACTACACAGTATCACGGCGAATACTTCGTTATTTCAGATATTTGCGTTTGTCGAAGAACAAAGAATAATCATTCCTGCGTTTAAATGAATAATTATTATTTTAAATTCATTATTGTTTTTATCACCAGTTGTTACAAGTTCGAACTTGTGAAACATTTTATCACATCACTTCAGTAGTATGTAACGCTCTGTTCTTTGTAAAGTAAACATTTTTGACACTTCTTGAATATTATGTGAAAACAGGTGTCTAGAATACTATGGTTCTCAGTGGTTCTGTGACTGATGAAATTTGCTACTCTCAACCTTTATGAATTTCCAAATCCCGTCACTTAGGTTAGGTGAGTTTCATCACAAATGGCAATTATGACTTCACAGAACACTGTGTAACAATTATTACGATAAATCAGTCGTAGTCCTACTGGAACATTGTGTTTTGGCAGCACGTTTCCAGTTCATCTCGTTCTCTGTAATCCCTTTCAGCACACTCCATGGTTGTCCACAGTTCATAAGCTTCAATAGCCTCTTCACACTATCCTTTCCATGTTATCAAACGTGTCGTTTAGATTTACACTTGATTGCTTGTCTGGTTCGTTCTGTCATTCACTGGTCTCCTGAAACTGCGTCTGATCCAATCCTATTTATGTACACTTATTTTTCACTCGATATGCTCTAGTTTGGATGCATTTTTCCTGTCGCTTATTCCTCATGACTGGGTGAAGGTAGGTGTTGACGGTTGTCTGTAGAAGACTTCTGAAAACGCTTTGGTGCCTTGCTTCGTGGAGTCTCTGAACCATACAAAAACACAGCCAGACTTGACATTGGCGTTGAAGATTCGATTCTATTTCCTCATGTTACTTGTAGCAGATTTTCATCCTGATTGCATAGAAGTCAATGTCTGTTTTGCTTGTCTAATTCTGCCTGGTATTTACATTTGTATACATGATGCCTGTTATTGAAAGAGAGCTGCCCAAATAAGTGAATGAAATGACGTTGTTTAAATTTCTCCTATTGACAGTAAATTCTGCTTATTTTTTTAATCGGGTGTCTTCATGACCTATGTCATCTCTGCATCGCCTTATATCACTCCACACTGCTTCCATCGCCAATTTGTTGGTGGCAAGTTTAGACATATTCTACGAAGCAGAATCGTTTCATAGTGACAGCATTATCGTGAATTCGAAACTAATAGTCCCATCATAATTTTTAATAAAGAATAATAATATTAATGATAATTTGCTTTATTCCAAAAACAGTACTAATGATACAGCAAGGAATTTTCAGCATTCAGTACAATATTGCATCTAATTCACTCAAAAACAACAAAAAATAACAAAAATAAACATTACATAATAATGATAATAAAACGTTGTTATAGCAGCTATGTTTCAAATTACTGTATGCGATACGGAGAAAAATATGCATAAAGTATAAAATTGTAGTAATAATAGTAATAAAAACTAAAAATAAATTAGCAAAGTTATAATTAAACGATAGAAAGTGTGACATCATATAATACAGAAAAATGAACAATGAAAGGGTTGATTCACTTTGCTTTAGAACCTTCCGCTCACAGAGTGAGCTTTTAGACCGTCTAGGTGCTGGGACCCTAACTAATCGACCGTGAATAACAGCTGCTGGCAAATTGAAATAGAGATATAAGCATATACACATTTCGAGATGATGTTACTTTGTCGTTTCCTTATTATCCTTTTATAACTTGAATCATTCGCAATAACAAAATTAAATCTTTAATAATTAATTCCTTACATAACAAATAAAAAGTGCATGTTTGTAATCAATCGTATCTTTGCAGGCCAAGTAGTTTGTGGTAGGAAAATGTTGAAGTCTATTGAATTCAGTACTCATACTCTTTAATGCATGTGGTTAAAATCCGAAGGACTTTCGCCACCTTTAGTAGCCCTGAAATAAAGCTATGTGAACTAAATGGGAATTAGTCATTATCGTGATTTTGTAATGAGATATTAAGAAGTGTTTAGTGATTGACAGTCTTCAGAGGTAGAATATCAGTGAACAAAGAATCTGTATGGACTATACTTATGACCTTTATCATATTATCAGTGTTTCCGGTTCTGTTAGCAATATCGAATGGACTTTTCTTGGACGGTTTTGATATAGAATCTCTTATGGGTGTTAGGACCTCCGTAATTCATGTGCTTATTCTGTGTAGAAATTGTCCAAAACAATGAATAATATCTGCTTATAAAATCAATAATAATGGCTGCCACTCAATTATTCCACATAACTTTAATTCAAGGCTGTTAAAGATGAACTAAAAGACGATTTCATCGATAAAGAAAATGTTTCTTCACTGAAATGTCTTATGTACTTCAAAACAACATGTTTATTTAGTAACAGTAATAATAATATACCCCTTGTCATAAAAATGTTTTAATATGAAGTATGGACTTTTCAGCGTGTTTTGCTTACTCCACGTGGAGAACTTTTAGTTAAAATAGCATAATAGTCCACAGTGTACCACCCAACAGATTATTGTTAGATCTGGAACATGGTCAAAATACCAGCGGTTTTGTTGTCCTTTCAGAACATACCTAGTGGTACATTGAAAGCCATTTGAAAACGTATGTTAGCGCAGATAACTCTTCAAAGAATTAGTTAGGTGCCAAGACCAAGGCGGCGGATTTAAGTAGATTTTACACATTTCACTCTACAGAACTATAGATAGCCTAATATTTAATCACTAGGACGTTGATTTCAGTGAACCAGATCATTGACATGCTAACACAAAGCTTATTAAACCCCACCCCTATATTACCATCCTATTCATGACTGAGTGATGTATTGCTAAATCACAAACCCTACATGATTTTAGTTCAATTCGTCCTGCCCATTTACCTGTCAAATGTCTTTCCGGTTATTTGCACAAAAAGCAAGACACTTATCGCGAAGGGTACGCAGTTGCCGAGATAACACACATTCCCTTTACAGCTGGTCAGCATTATAACACACTATCCATTAATATCCCTCTTCATGGTGATGTGTGGCATGAACACAGAATTAATGTATCCTTGATGATGTTTAGGGAAAACTGTTTGAGTAGATGCGCTCTGTGTAATTTCTAATTAAGCACATTCATGTGGTACTTGTGTAGATGATAGAGTTATCACTCAGAAATATGGATTACCAAGTGATAATCACAGTGATCATAATAGCAATGATAAAAACAAGCAAATACTTACATTATCTAAGTAGACAGCCATCATGTAACGCGGATTCCCGCAATGTTTATCTAGTCGCTTGATTTCCTATGGCCTTTAACAAAACGTTAGACACATTGTACTAGATTCAGGTGCCCGAAATGTTTTATTATCCTTGTTTTACTCATTTTCAATTCATTGCTTGCTTACTTACCTTCCTTAAGCATTCACGATCATGTCTTTTCTCTTACACCTGATGGTGACATGTTCTTCCTCTGATCAGATTCACTTTGTCACACCACTTACCAGAAAATATACGGATTCTCAAAGAACACATAACTGAACGTTTCTATCATGTATCATTCGATGTGATTGCTAATACATAAAACTAAGTCACTGATCAATGTAATAGTCAGACACACAAATCTTATGTAAACTGGTTGCCTATTAGATAAATACAATTTGTGCTACAGTCTCCATTTGTACTAGAGAACAGCAAGGTCCTTGTTTGCACCAAGCAGGTTCAAGTTCCTACAGTATTCTATCTATAAAGAAGAAATATCACAATAAAAGGATAGGAATCATCAGCAGACAGATGATGGGAAATAACAGGGACACTTCCATCTCACTTATTTTATTCATGTTGTCATTTTAGGTTGTAAGAAATGCCTCTCTAGACACGCATATATCGATGATTTGACTCTGAGTCAAACGAGTTCTGTTTTCCCCGTCAGTGTCAAGTTATTTTACCAGTGTATGTGGTTCGACTGATTTCCTTTTAAACTTTACTAAACTGTACACAGATGAACTGAAGTTAAGTGTAACTTTCCTTTAAGAGATCCGAATAGATAATAATTATTATTTATTGTTGCTGCCTTGCGTTTCCAGTAGAACATAGGGCTTCAACAACACATCCCCACTCCGTTCTGTTTTCTGCCGTCCACTTCAGCTGGGTCCACGACTTACCAAACTCTCTTATCTCTTCCTCACACGATTTTCGTTATATCACCCTCAAACCGACGACCCACTCTTCACTTCCCATTTGGATTCCACTCCAGGGATGGCCTTGTGTGCGTTGTCATTCAGGGGCCTCCTCAGTTTATGCCCAATCTACCTCCATATTCTATTACATATATATTGATCTGTAAGCCCTTAGTTGTTTGGTACCGATAGTTTCTTGTTGTTTATTCTTTCTGGCAATTTGATTTCCAGTATAGAGTGAAGGCAACTGTTGATGAAAGTCTGCAACAGGCTGCTGGGAATCCTTTCCAGCCAATTTTCTGATCCGCATAGAAGAACTGACTTGACATTAGTGTTGAAAATGCCAATCTTGTTCTTTATGCTGATTGACAACAGAAGATTTCCTAACTGGTTTCAGGTTGGTGAAGGCGTATCTTGCCTTTCTGATTCTGCTTGACTTTGACATCTTCGTCTGTTCCGCCTGTAGTTGAATCGGTGCTTCCCAGATAAGGAAGGAGGCAACCTCTGGTAAATCTCCCCTTTTGATAGTGATTGGTGCTGGTTGTTTCTGCTGCGGTCTATTGGTTATCTTCATTACCACTGTCTTCTATATGTTCAACTGCACTCTTGTTTTCGTTGCCTACCTAACCAGTCAGTTTGTCGGTCTTCGCTTGCCTACAAGTCTTCAAGTTTGTGTTATACTAGACATATATCATCTGCGAAATCCAGATTTTCTAGAGTCTTTTATCGGTCGTCCAGCGTGTTCCTGACTGCTGATGCCAAACGGTCTGATGCATCATACAGTCTGCCACAATTAAGAATATCATCCGTGATACTAGACAGCCGGCCTTGTCTTACTCCTGTATTCACTTCGAACGCCTCGCTGAGTTTTCTCTTGTGGATCATTTCACACTTGGCATTGTCATATAACCAGGTGTCTAATGAGGTTGATAAATAATTGGGCACTGCAAGCCATAGTGTTGCAGTAGTTTCCAAATTACTTCTCAGTCTACGCTGTCGAAAGCCTTTTCAAAGTCGATGAATTTGCTAATGTAAAGGTTTGACTGTCATTCTACGGTTTTCTCTGTGATGACGACTCGAAGTGTTGCAATTTGATCAACATATGATTTATCATTCCTGAATCCAGCTTGTTTTGGGCTGGCGGATTTCTGCATCCAGTGCACCCTTTATTCTCTTTAGGATGATGCGACCTAGTATATTACTTGGAGTGGACAACAACATTACTTCAAGCCAGTTCTTGCACAGGCCTAAGTCACTCTTCTTAGGCAGTTTGATGAGGTAGCCAAGTCTTTTCCAATCTTTAAGCACCTTCCTTTCTTTTTCAAGCTTTTACAGCAATCGAGTGAGGACATCTTCCATAATCTCTAGAGTTGTCTTCAGTGCTCCCTTCCTCGCCGGTTATGAGTAGCTTGATTGCATTTAACATTTAGTCTTCCGTTGAAGAAGTGGTGTCCACTGGCATTTTCATGTGTGTTGTTGGTAGTATTTCTGGGCGAGTTGCAAGTGATGGTCGATTCAGGAGTCCTTTAAAGTGATCAGCCCATTCATTGTTTGATTTGTTACTCCTCCTTGGTGATCAGGTCCCCTTGAGCATATTTCATTGACTTCGTCAATTTGGTTGATCTCTTCCCGGATAGAGACTTGGTTATCTCATATAGTTTAGCGATGTCTCTTTTGAATTCGCTAGGCCTGTCATGCCTCAGTTGCTGGCCAGTATGTCGTTGAGTTGTTTGTCTTTTCTAGCACCCGTCTTCACTCATTTATTAAATGCAGTATACAATGAACTCAGCTTCTGCTACTGTTGTCCATCTTTGAATTGAGTCATCTTCGCTTTCAGTATCCGCCTCTTCTCGATTAGTTTTTAGGTAGGTGTCCGTTGACAGCCGTTCCTTGTTTTGTCTCTTCCGTCTTCCTAGAACACTTGTACACGTTTCCTTTAACATTACCTTCATGGAGTTGGTCCCGATTTTCTTCCAAACAGGCTTGGTCAGTGATTCCATGTAGTTTTTTCGAATTTGCTGTGATCTTCCTTGTAGTTTTTTCCTTCAGTATCTGAATGTTGAACTTGAATTTTGTCCCATCTCCGTTTGTTTCCACGCATTCCGGCTTCACCTCGAAGGTTGCCTGAACAAAATGATGGTCTGAAACCGCAACTGCTTCCCTTCTCGATTTTGTACCCAGTAGGCTGCGTCTTCACTTGTTAGAGCACCGCTGAGATGAAATATGTTTGGTTTAAGGTATGTCCGTCAGGCGAAATCCATGATATTTTGTGTATATCCTTGTGTGTGTACACGCTCTCTGAGATCACCAAAGAGTCCTCTGTTTTCATTCATTTCTCCTAACCAGAGACTGCCGACCAAGATGGTTTCTCTTGCCGTATTATCTGCGCCCAGTTCGCTTGACATTCATATCGCCCAAGAGGATTTTCATTTCAGCATTTGGAATGTTGTACATAACTCTTTGTAGCTGTCTGCGAAGTTCCCCCTTCTTTTCCGGTTCCGCGTTGTTTGAAGCACTGTGTGTAGCATCGTATAATTGGTAAGTTTCTTCCTTTGGAGTTGAATCTCGGAGTCAGAATCCTGGATGATATTGCTTCCCACTGCATTAGGGCTACAGCTACCCCTTTTGACATCTTGATAGCCACTCACTGCTTCGGTGTGCTCGTGATTGTCATCTAGGTGATCGGAATATATTACTAACCCTCCCGTTGATTGTGGTGTCAATCCACATCCATTTCATCTGCTTTCACAGATGCCCAGTGCTTCTATGCCGTATCTTCGAATTTCTTTGGCTACCTGGGCAGCCTTACCAGTCTCATACATTGTACGGACATTCCACGTACACATTCTTACTCTTGCTTTCGTTGAGAGAAGACAGAGCGGCTGACTGGCTGGCTTCCCGGAGGCTTTCACCAGCCCACGTCATTTCCACTCTCCGATTCTAGAGGAGAATAAAATGTTTTTATTTAAAGCTTTTGTATGTTTAATACATTTTCTGTGTTGAAGTTACTCTAGCTGTTTGAAGTTGCTAGCCCCACACCCAACCCACCCTTTTACCCGGGCTTGGGACCGCTAGAAACCGAGAGAGCAGGTCAAATAGCCGAGATTGGATAGATAATTACGAGGAATTAATTAACCAAGGGCATGTGTTACGCATAAAATCCAAACCCCGGTTTTCTCTGAGGTGACGTACTACACCACATCTAAAATAATGAAATATAATGAACAAACTCCAAATTATGAGGGAACTGTGAATGAATGCCGTGAAATACACAGTCAATGTGCGTCAGTAGGAAAGAACGGCAAAGCTCTGTCAAAGGTGGTTAGATTTATTTTTTTTCTTTTTTTCTTTTTCATTACAGCTCGATTCTACACAGTATTTTTGGTACAAATATGGAATTTTCAGCGTGGATATCGGTAGCCCAAATTTCGCAGGCTGACCATAGATATCAGGTGTGCGCCGGCGAGAGTCCTAACCACTGTGCCACCGACGCACAAATACCAGATAAGGAATAAACGGATCTAAGTAAACAGTATTCAAGATAAAAGGGAATTTTGATAAGCATTCTGCAGCATATACCGTTTAACATATAGCAAGCAGAATATTAATACTCTAAGAAAAATTTCCATAGCAAAATACAGTTACGGGTATAAGTTAGGAAAATATGAATTTACACTACTTAGTAGTAGAAAGTAGTTGGATGTCGGACAAAAAAAGTAACAAAAGATAAATTGGGATGGAATTAACACCACAAAAGGAGAAATATGTCCAAGCTATGCTGAGTTGGTGTTAGAATGTGATATTATAAAGCGAATAAATAATGAGGTGCCGGCCAACACTACTGATGTGCCGGCGTGGCATAGGAGTTTGACAGTGTCTCGGTACCTACCCTGAGTGATCCTGGAAATAAACGTCCAACATCGTCAATGGCAACACACACTATGGTCTGATCTACATTGATGCCTTTAAAACCATCTGCGAAATAAGATTTGGTCACATACTTTAGTTCTTCGAAGCATTATCTACAAAATGGCTTAAACCCAATTTGTGTCAAAAAATTACTTGTCACATAAAACAAGCAGCCAAAGCCTATAAAACAGGATTCAATGAATCCATCAAGTTTCGGCAGATCTGTTCAACTGAATGCCCAACATACAGGGATATATGCACTATTGGAAATGCATCGAGTGATATACGGCTGATAAGCAAATAAATTACTACTGGTCATTTCTCTGAACCTGATTTGGTAATCCGACTGTAGAAAGAAGGTTCAGTTTAGTTAATAACAATTTAACCCCGTCTTTATTTTCTTCGTTTTATCGCATATTTTTACGTCATTTTCCTACCTCTTATGTATGACATCTAACTGTTAGCAACTGGATGTTATATCGTTATATCGTTTATAAATGTGTATGGCCATTGAATGTGTGATCAGTTTGTTTGAAATGTGTTGTGTAAATACATAACACGTTTCGGATAAATTATGTCTTCTCATTATCTAAGTTTGTGTGACATTGGTCGAAATATATCGCGGTTAGTTAAATGTGTATGTGCTGAAAAGGGCAAAATCCTGTTTTAAATTCTGACTGGATGAAAATTTATGCATACTCTTTGCTTCTGAATAAATCGACAAATTGAACTCACTTCATTGTATTTGAGATAGACTTCCAATGGAAACATTGATAATGCAACAGAACTGATAGAACATTTGAGCTGGTAGGCAGCCTTCAATATCATCAAGGTAAGACGAGTTGCTACACTTCACTTACCTGTTTGAAGTAACACGAGAAATAAGCTTAAAATTATTGGTAGTAATCTCCTAACTGAGACTCAATATTTTTCAGAAATGGAATCAAAGTATGCAAATGTTAAGCATGATGAGCACTTTTGTCTTGGCTTATTCGCATTTCCATATACAGCGACGTGGTCAGAAAAGCAGACGGTTCAAGCTGTTCCGCCTGTTTCATGCTCTTCGTTTTTATAAAGAAAGCTTTGGTGGGCGTCGAAGATATGTTTACATGAATGACACAAAACAACTCTGCCTATATGATAACATTTTCAAAATTTGAGGCTTCCTATAAATGGGAAAGGAGTAGATATGTGAAGGACAGAGTGAGTGAACACAGACTGTGCACTAAAAGTCCACCTGGAAATGAATTAAAATAAAGAGTCTGGAAAAAGGATCAGCTGTAGAAATGTATGCTATAGAAAGTGAACATAAGATCTATTTTGGAAATGTCGGCATTCTGTGAAGAATGCCTTGATTCAAATAAAGAAAGATTGACCTCTGAAGCCCTGCATACTTTAACCACATCGAATACAATAAATAGAAGAGAATGGATAACCTTGTGACTTACAAAGTAGACCCCATGAAGCGAAACGGACGGGAAAAAGAAAAAAATTATGCAGTCCTATTTTGTGACCTCTGTAAATTATTGTCGTTTTTTTCACATGTGAACTGACGTATTTTCCACAAAGGAAACAACACACATACACTCATTCAGACAAATATAAATATGTGACTATTCAATAAACAGGTGTGAACATGAGTAGACATAAATTAGTGAGGCGTTAGAAAGCCTAGAATTACTGGACAGCTGTTTTGTCACAGTTTGGGACTCTCTATCAGTACGCATCCCCTTGGGTTCGTTTACCACGAAATTCTGGTTACAAAGACAGCTTGTTGACCACTCAGCTACTAGGACGCCATCCGACGCCCATGAATTCCATCTTCTGCCAATTTAATGTGAGGCTCAAACAGCAGTCAATGTCATGGACTGTATACGGGAAGTTACCTGGAGATCTTGTGAGAGGTTGTAACCAGCGGGGTCGACCAATTTAGGAAAGAGATCGGCAAATGAAAAGCGGACACCTGATAATTCTATATTAGTCATTACAGATATGTGATAACTTTGCATTTTCTTATTGGGACAAGACTCTACAACAAATGACCTTCAAAGGAGTTCACTTCAAGGTAGCTCTCAACCATATTTTTGGTGGTTAATAAAATCCGAGTAATCCTGTTGAAGAGGCTGTAATCTACACAACGAAACGTTCGGAAAAACTTTCTTTTGATTTTTCCAATAGACTGGGATTATTTTAATACATTTTATATTAATCAGTATGTTTATTTTCAAGACAATTGTTGTTGTGAACAACCATGAAGCAAAATAACTAGAAGTACTAAAATTAGCTAATTCGAAACTCACTTATAATGGTACCTGGATAACAAAAATATTTTGATAATAATTCTATGAACGTATGAGTTAGTTTCGATGTCTTAAATGTGAGGAAAAATCCAAATGCATTCATATTATTGTCAGTTACAGTTAAAGCTACTTTCATCCAAAATTCTGAAATATACCTTTTTATGAACGTGTTTTAGGCCAGCTAACTTTGTGTAGAATGTTTACTCCCACATTCGGTTAAACGCCATTTTTTATGAATGGCATAGCAGAAACACTATCATAAATCAGTCTATTTCAGGATGGAATTCATGTAGAATAATATGATGTAGAGTTTATCAACTGATTAATCGAGATGCAGTGTTAGACAGCAACCAAATGAGCCGGTAGTTCTTTACAGCCCAATCTAAAAACTGCACGGTTGCTTAGCTAATTTTGGACTGTGCTCTTCAGTGTTGTGAAGTGTTTCATTCAGCCCAGAAAGTCTCACGCTAATTCTAGTTGGCAACTTGGCCTATCTATTATTAAATTATGCCGAGGATAGTCCACTGGTGTAATAACGCCAGTGGATATTGACATATAAACAAACTAATCACCTCCGAAAATATGGGCTTGTGCCTTCACACCACTCCTAGAAGCACTCAGGGTTTCACCACCAATAACACAAGTTTTATGATTACTCCAGCCCACTCTCAATTGATCACCAAGAGATTTTGTTACACCCTAAAGAAATAGATATTTTTATTCAATAAGAAATTTCCCTTCTATATGTGATACTTGATACTAATAGTATGTCATTTGATTTACATGATCATCACAATCATCAGAAATGCCTATCGGATCGGTTATCTGTTTTTTATGTGTTGCTGAATGTGACACAGAAAAGGTGAATTTAGAATTCTGTTGAATGAAATGTGAAAATGAAGTGACTCATTTGCTTTAAATATATTATCATGAATGTGTTTCAGACAGTTTAATCTAGCCCATCAACCCTTTAGAAGCTTGTGCTGTTACAGAACGCAGAGATTTCAATAACACTTTACATTCTCCCAATTTTCGCTCCGCTCATTTCCACGATACATATTTCAAACACTTTCTCTATGTTTACCAGTTCATACGATGTATTTTTCACCAGCCATTTTTCGTATTTTTCCCGATTTCAGCCTACACAGTCCTTTGATCGATGTCAAGTAACAGCAGTCACTTATGGCTTTTCTTCCAGCCTGCTTACCACTGGAGTGTTTAGGAGATAATATGGAAATCCTGTAGTGTTTTGATCTGATCATGAATTCAGGAATCGATCGTGCATTCAAGTGTTTGCGGAACTGGTTGTTGAAAGGACAGTCGGAGGATAAGTTGACCACAACATCAGAGACTGATTCCTCTCAACACTAAAATGCTTCTAATATCTTATGATGGTTTGCTATGAGAAAAAGGAACTACACCTGTGTTCATTCAGTGGAGAGTAAGAAGTCAACTGTTTAGTGAATACTATAAGGTGATTTTGATCTTTTGATCTACGCAAATCTGACTCACTCAGATATTTCTACAGAGTTCTGAAATTTAGATGGCCGACCGGTGTTTACAGTTTGTTAGATAAATTGAATTCGCAAACTCCTGAACCTAAAGCTCTTATTCCTAAGGTAGCGTTATCTAGTCATCAAAAAACTAAATGAAAACTTCGATAAAAGTCATATTGCATGTATATTGCATACTTCAACTTCCTTATCGAGTATACAATGCAGCCAGTATGGAAGTATGGTAAATGCATTACATTATGACTTATGTGTGAATTGGTTCGTTCAGTCTTCTTTACAATGTAGCTGCAGGAAGTGATACGTGAAAAGTCATTTGACATTGTCTTTGGTATCTTCATTTCGTGGTGGCTATCAAGGGTAAGAATGATGTCTCTTTCTTTTAATTTTGGATGACACACGACGACAGTAAAATGATGAGTACATGCAAAATTTGTGTGCTGAGCTACTGATTTACAAATCTAGAATACGCCTTCGTCACAACCCTGTGAATGTCTGAACAGTGAAGTTTAACATGTTTTATGTAACTTTCTGCAACACACCTTACTGGTTGAAGGGCGTTTACATGAATGAATGGGTCATTCAGACAGAACATCTCAGGTTTGTAAATAGGCATTATAATTATTATTAGCTAATTTCCTCGTGATATTAATTATTGACTGAGTGGATATCTGAAACATAACTGTGTGAATAAACCGGCAAGTCACTATTGACCTACTGAAATGAGGTGGGTGTAAAGATAAAATTCTGATTATCAAATAAGGTGTATTTAATTCCATAAAAATATATATTTCATTTCGACAATATTGCATTGAATAGCATCACCGAGATTGGCTCAACCTACTATCATCAATGTACGCAGAAATGATACATATTCGTTGAGTAATCTATAACAGCGTCGAGAGTACACTGTATTTCATGAAAACATTACTAATTTATCCGCATAATTGTATGATTACGTACAAAAATTTCACATGCGTTTCAAAACTTTTCTGTAATTAGCTTGTGTTTGGAGCGACAATAGACGTTCCTCAGTGAAATTCTGATTAGGCTGACTTCATATACGATTCACTGTTTCTTGGAAATACGACCGAGTGATACAAGGTCATTAGCTATATCATTTCATAAATATTTTCTATCGTAATTCCAAGACAGAATTTACGACTGTGATATCTGACTGACATATACCCATACGTTTTTATTCTTTAGTAATAAAATTACCAAATGTTTGCTGATATCATCACGAAAGTCTATTCATTTTCACTGAATTATTCCTTCTGCATTAGTTAATCAGCGATTTTGTGACGAATCAAATGCGGGATCGTTCGATACTGGTTTGTACAGTTAGTCTACCAGACAAAGCATCTAAACTTGCGTTAAATCAGCTAAACACATGATACACATTCACTCTGAGTTAATAGACGGCTTCAACGAATTTCATGAATTAGAATGTTTTCCTCTTGTCTATTAATTGTGTCGAATCTTACCTTGTGATAGGATGAGTCGTCACTCCAGCTGTCTGCGACAAGAATAAGAATTTAGGTTTGTAAACCATTGGTTTTAAGGATTATGGCAACACGCACTTTGACAACTGATGAGACGTGATTATTATTGATTCGCCAATGATACTATCCACATATGGAGGGCAATCACAGGAAAATCAATCATGAAGTAGTGATTGAAATGTCAGTGGCGAAATCAATATCTCTTGTTTCCTCCGATTTCCCTTCAATAAAGTGACTAAGGAAATACAGAGAAATCTATATTCAATTGTTTGTAAGAATAGGATAATACTTAACTCACGTCAGATAGGCGACCATACAGAACTAGTGGGTGTTACCCAGCGAATAAGTCCTTCATTAAGAACCTTCTGAATCATTCATTTAAAAACGTTTCCTCAATCAAAACCTAGAAACCGAAATGATATTTACTATCCATTCCAGAAACACAGTTTGATAGGTACCAAACCTGGCTTCGTTTTTGAAGAATCTGCATAAATACAAGGTTGCGGTTAACCTAGCAATATTGTTGCATCTGATTTAGTGCAGTGCTGCTCTCAGCTTTTATGTGACTGAATTAGTTTGGTTATCATACTCATCAAGATTCTTTCTCTTTCACAATTATTTACATGGATTCATTTTTATCAGAGTTCACTTTTTAACTCATCTTTCAAATCATCATTTTTCGATTATGATTACTGATGGAAACTGAATGTTGAAGAGTATGTGTGCTTTATTGCATCACTTTTTGTCACCATCTTTTCTTTCAAAACAGCATAATGCGATGATGTTGAAATTCTTGTTTGCTCCAAGAGAATAGTTTCGAAAGCCTATAAAGTATTGCCACGACCTATTTCACTGCTTCATATGAAAACCATGACTCTAATATATTTCCTTGAAATAGCTCTTTCTAAAATGTTGATGGTCATTTGATTAAAAATCTAACCACAAATATCTTTTAGAATATCCACCCTAATAAATCTCCTTGGTGAAGCCTATTCCAGAAACAGTACGTCAATATTGAACACTGTGTTCTTTAGTCTATTAGTGAAAGTGTGTTGCAAATTCATCTGGTCATAAGATGTTTGTGAGGTGTTCTGAACATTATAATGTAAAATGACCGGTGCTGTGTCTGCTGTTTGTAAATGAGGAATTAACAACGCCTTCCAAATATTTCGCAGATGTGAACAGAATGTTCAGACATGTCATTAAAGTCGTGTAGTATATCTTTGTATACAACGGATGCAATCGCAATGTCTAAAAACCTAGAGGAATTGCTCGTTTCCTCTAGTGAATCTTCAGTTATGTTGTAACTGTAATTATCACGCGGCAGCATCGTTAACTATAATTCACATTATAATAGAGGTTTTTGTATTTTCCAATGAATGAAAAACATAAAGATTCTCTATCTAATTGTGTCAACAAAATAAAATGCTCGAAATGTGATGCGATCTACATCGGACAAACATCTCGAGAAATCAAAATCAGAAGAAATGAACACCGTAGACCATCTCTTCGACCACCGAGAAATCCAGTTGAACTAGAAAAACTTCAAAAATCATCAGCCATAGGTCTACATGCTATAGAATCAGGCCACAAAATTGATTTCGAAAATATTAAAATAATCCAGAAAAACTTCAGAAACCACAAAGAACGTCTAATATCAGAAGCCAGCACTTCATATTAAGTGGAATCCAAATTGCCCGAATAGGAATGATGGACTGAAACAGAATCTGACCTGGCTACAACACCCCCCTCCCCATGAAGTAGCAGAATCAACACGAATGTGATGAGCAAGTTCACTATGTAGATACACATTACTTTCATAATTCTACACAGTGATAAAATCCAACAATCTACACTTGATTTTGTTATCTTTACCAATTCGCCAACTTGACAACAAAAAACGACCCAGACTGACGAACGATGATCAAGTATTTCACAACCTACACTTAGTTCGGCTACCTTTACCTATTCTACAATTCGACAACCAGAAATGACCCCAGACTAACGAACGATGATCAAGTTAGTAAACTTTGTTTTGATATAATAACAGATATACTATTACCTTTGATATTTGGTTTGAACGATCTTCATTGTTATTTTGACTTTCAGTATGTCCTTTTAAGTTGAACTAAGTCTATATTTTTTCTCACCCCTTAACTCTTTGTTATATATATGCTGAGATTTTGTAAATTCTGGTTTAATAATACTTTGATAAAGCTATTAGCATTAAATAGCGAAACGTCAGTAAAAACAATCTCGTTTTGTTTTTCATTCATTGGGAAATACAAAAACCTCTATTATAATGAATATCATATACCCAATGCCCAAATTTTTTCAAACCGTTAAAAGTGAACTTGATTTGGACATATATAATATAATTCACATTGCTGTGGAAAACCTGCCATGAGGACGACAGCATGGAGTAGTTTAACTATGTGAATTTTCAAAAAATAGCACACATGTAGAAATCAATAAAAATTATTGGCTTATGTAGTCGCAGCCATAGTAAATAAAATATTCGAAGTGAAGCAAAGAAACTGAACATTTGCAGATTCAGAAACCTCCCAAACATGCATTGATAATGAAATCGTCTTTCGATGATTGTTCAACAGGTTCAAGCATTAAATTGTATGCATATTAGAGAGGGAGCACTATGTACCGTCATCTTCACCAGCAGTTTATGATAATCACAGCACTTTGAAAGAGTTCCCCAGTGTTAGTTCAAAGCGAAACCATTCAAAGTATACATATAAGTCAAAATATTTTCTGTATTGATTGTTCACAAGGGTGAATAAGTGGAAAATAATAAAGAGTAAAATCGCCAGTTCTCTTAGGTGGAGGCAAAATAATCCAAGAATTAAGTATTTGTAAAATCAAATATTTCAAACCAATTTACCACAAATCCGAATTTCATATATTTGTAAAGTTTCAGATATCTGAAGTTTCAACTTAAGCGATGATTTTGAACAACCATGTGATACGGACAGAAGATTTCACTTATCTGCAATGATAATACGGTCAAAAAATTATCATTCGTATATGTAAAAAAAATCATTTATTATTAGTAGCCTTTTTGAGATATTTACGCATTCCTATTGAGAATACAGAACATCGATTTGAGAATAGAATTTTAACAGTGTGTACTTCTGTTAGAACTACTTTTACTCTTTATAAAATTGTTCTATATATCACTCACTGTATTGTTTCATGTAAAAAATACTCTTGTAGAATTTAACACCTTTTCAGCTTGTTAGCATTGTGTTGTTGATTCTCCATTGTAGAATTTATTCACAGTTAGAAATTGTTAGTGGGCTCAGCTGTTTACCGATCATTTTATCATATTGATTTATGATAGAATTCACTTCGAAGATAAATGTAACACTCAGCACCCATAATGTAAGATTTTGTCAACTGCTTAAGAGCATGGGATGATGTTAGGAAATTCATTAATCAAAATGCCTGATTATACACCCAATTTAACTAACTTCGCGAGAGCACTCAAACCGAGAGAGGGGATTCTTTGTTTCCAAACGTAAATTTGGAGTGGTCTTGAAGAGGTAGTGTAACTCTTCCCTTTTTAAATGCTCTGATAAGTGCATTAACAAAGCATCCTGCGATTATTTCATAAATGCACACAGAGTTTAAAGAAGTACACAATCTGAGTACCTTTAACGATCTTCATTGGTAACAAAGAATAAACTAGAAATTTAGAATTGTGCAGTAGAATAAAGCCACATAATTCAATGCAAAGCACTATGAACTGTTTCATCTAATGCTTTGAAATATGCATCGCTTTGTTATTGATCACATGAATCAGAAGTTAGGAATTCCAGCCACACGTCTTTACTCTTTAGAGTGGAGACCTCAATCTTGATTAAGGGCTTTTTTCTAAACTTTTTAGAATTAAGTATTTGCTTCGTGATTATCAGCTGCAAAGTCTAAGAGAATTCAGGTAGTAAAGACAGTACATGTGCATTTATCAGTGAGGGAAACCTTGAAAGAATCAAGAAAGCAGCAAGAAAGATTAAAAACGATAAGCATTCCTAGTCTTCTACAATTCCAAATTCAATCACTTCACAGTTAAAAATGCGGGTATATTTACGGCGAATACACCAGGAATAAACATGCTAACTTGAATATTGTGAGAATGTAGACGAAACCAATAAACTGAAATTCATTTCGATTGAAGAAATAATCGTCACGTTATCATAACCAGTTAAAAGTATACCCACCAGACAGTTGTCTTCACTGGATTTTGTATTACATTCCAATTCCTCGGATGAATATTTGAGTATTGAACGCAAACCAAACATTGATGTCATAGGTAATAAACTTCATTAAAGTGTTGAGAGCAAAAATTATCACGCGTAATTATCAAACGGACATTGAAATGAAATCTATGTTAGTAATATATTGAAAGGAAACTTGCATATATATGTATATATAAGTGAAGGACAGTGCATATTATCGGGATTTAATGAGTTCTATATCAGTTGGAAACGAAATCCAGCAGTGACAGTTGATCTCAAAGTGGAGCCATCTTCAAAGTAGATTCTATCACAAACCAAACTGATAAAGTAATCGATAAATAGCTCTCTTCGGTAACAATTTCTTACTGTGAATAAATTCTACAATGAAGAATGAACAACAAAATGCTAACAAATCGAATAAAAGGTTTTACATTCGTCGAGAGTATTTTTACTTGGTACAACACAGTGAGTGATATATTAGACAATTTTATAAAGAATAAAAGTAGTTCTAACAGAAGTACACACTGTTAAAATTCTATTCTCAAATCGATGTTGTGTATTCTCAATAGAAATGCGTAAATCTCTCAAAAAGGTTACTAATAATAAATGATTTTGTGAGATATTAGAAGGATGATTTTTTGTCTGTATGATCATGTGAGATTAGTGAAATCGTCTCTCTATATCATATGCTTTTTGAAAGTCATCTCTCAAGTTGAAACTTCAGATATCTGAAACTGTACAACTGTCTGAAATGTTTTATTCATGTTTTATTTATTTTTTTACTTTTAAATTCATACTTAGATGCAATAAATATTTTTCCACATTCAGTTGTAAAAATCCTTAAAATTGATTATTTTTTAAATGTCGTCACGTAGCATATCGTTTCGACTGAGTATAAATAGTCAAAGGAGTACAATAATGTTCACATTATATGCCTTTGCTTTTAGAGAACTAGCAATGTTACCCTGTCTTATTTTCTGCTTGTTCACCCTTCTGGTCAACACCGAAAGTACTTTCAGTAAGTCTTGATGTTTTTCGAGTTACCTTTTAATCGAACGTCTGTCTAAGATTGTGAAATGTAATCTCAATTAGGTTGTAATTCCAAAATGTTATCCCGAAATTCTAAAGTATTCTTTTTCCATTGCTTTGCACATAGCTGCTTTCATTTATTGTTAATCTTCGTGTCACGAGGTACATGAGTTTTATGATTGACGGAGACGCGAACTGACGGGATGAGTTGATAGAATGTTTGAAGACTGAACGCCTTCTGAAATATCTTGTTATTAGTGGGAGCTTTGCCACAAGACATAAAAGTATTTCATCATTATGGATCACATGGAATGGAAAGAAATAAGGCAATAAATATGGTCCACGCGTTGTGACATATGATTCAAATCATTGGAGTATGGCAACAGGAAATCATTCTGTCTGTTCATCATTACTTTCATGGTTCACAAAGTGAATGTGTAACAATTTTTTGTGGTGTCATAAACAAGTGAATTTGAGGTTGAAAAGGAAGATTTTTGTGTTGCAGGATATCGTAGACTAATGATACAATTTCTAATTGGCTGTGCCAGTATAAGTTACGTGCTTGTTGGATTTCAGTAGGGAGCATGTTTATAACGAATAGGAAAGAACGCCTGTTCCAGATTCCACTGCTTGCAACATCAAAAATTTTCAAATCTCGTTGTGACTAGGAAATTAAATAGTGTTCTGTCGCATAAATGATGTTCTTTTGTATAAATACAGTCGGAGCACAGTTTTTCAGCATCCTTTTGCATGGAGAGGAGGCTATACATAGGCTGTTACTTAGCTGATTGATATGTTTTCAGTTCTCACCATTGATTTTCGATGCCATTTCTTACTACTCCCCTTCATTTGTGAATTTCGGCCACAAACTCTTCGTTTTCGTATGAGCAGCTTATGAACATGTTACTATGCTAAATAATGGTTGCATGAATAATCTGAGTGCTTTTTGATATACTGCATAATTGGCGATGCTCTCCTCACGTTATTCTTTTGACAATCTCTGGTATGAGAACCTGCCGCCCTATCATTGTCTTCTCATTAACTCCACAGAAGACACTTGATTTTATTCCCGATTAATTGGAGTTTATGTGTACCAAAAGGTATCCCCCACACTTATCGAATAGAGAAACAGAAAATCGGTCTCATTTTCTACACTATTTTTTAAGAATACATTAAGTAAATTATTACAACTGAATTGTTAACTGAATTCGTTTCTTATAGACAAATGAAATCAGGCAGTTGTGGGGAGATATCTGTCGCGAATACGATTGAAAAGCATTACAATATATACTACTGGTCATTGAAATCGGCTATACTTTTGTTAGTAATTGCCAAATGATTGTCATTGCACCTTAGATCCACAACCTTCACATATTTTATTTGGTGGTTCTATGAATGTGAAAGCCGTAACATATATAGGTCTTCTAACCCCTCTACTCTCTGTGAACAATAACTCAATCACTCACAAACACTTATGTATTTAATAAACGCTGACTGGTAAATATTATATTACAATATAAATAAGCAGTGCGTCGGTGGCACAGCAATTAAGACGCTCGCCGACCATGCACATGGTCCGGGGTTCGACCCCCGGCTGGCGCATCCTTTACCTCGCTAAGCCAGTAGTGAGAATGGTAAAGAGGAAAGGTTGGGCATGAGGCTAGCAACTCCATCCTGTAAAAACAACACTGCTATGGAATCTTCAAGCCTCTGGCTTGGAGCCCTATATTCCACTGGGAACGTGAAGGAAAAAAAATATAGATAAGCATATGGTGATGATAAAATCGACAATTTGAGTGATATGAATATTTCCTGCCCGATCGTCTATACAGGGATCATGATCATGTCGAATCAGGGAAATAACCCGAAGCGTCATGTGCTGTGTGGCATTTGGAAGAACACAACATAATGATTATCGATGCCCTTCGGACATGACTGTATCAAATAGAGCCTGCATTTTAAATCAACTTCTTATCATTACTAAAACTTATGAGTTCGGGTTACTGAGTGTTTGGGATATTAATATTTCCAGCCTAGGATCAACTCAACTAATCTCGTTGAAGCTCTCGTAGTGTCAGTTTAAGAGCAGTAGAATTCAAACCGTCTGTGTCACAGAGGTTACGACTCTCGCCGAACATGCACATGGTTCGAGGTTCAATCCCCTGCCGACACAAACCTGATATCAATGGTCGGCCTGCACAGTTTCGGTTACCGATATCACATGCTGAAAATTCCATACTTGTACCGAAAATACGGTGTGGAGTCAAGCTATAATCAAAATAATCAAATTCCACTCCGAATGGTCAACATCCCTTTTGTAACACTCAGGTCAAACTAGGAGATTAGTTCTTAGTATTTGTTATCCCATAAATTGTCACACCGAACGATATTATATCCTCTGTTGAAGGAAACTGTAATAGGGATGTCGTATAGAAAATTCAGTTTTTCTGATGTAAATCATCAATACCACTTATCTTTAGTAATATGTTGTTGCGGTTTACTAATGCAGATTATTTAGTCACTACAATATCTTTGTCCCTTTACTAATGTATCTAAGTCTATATTAATTGAGAATTGAAATAACTTCCGCAATCAAGAGTTTGTTCCACAATTAATTACTGTTATCTTTTGTATTGAGCACTGTAGTAGGCTGACTTATGGCATCATTTCAAAATAAGTCCCTAGACCTCTTTTCAGTAAACATTCGAAAGAAGTACTGGAAATTGTAATTAAGCAGAAGATCCTGATATAATTATATAGATGTAAATCCTTTCGAAAAGAAAATTATCTGTATCGAGTTTAATTTCAAAATTAATTACTTAAATGAAATCAAATAGAGGCGTTTTACTAAAAGGAGTGGGATAATGTATTGATCCTTATCTGTCACCGTAATTTGCAGTTCTCCTCTGCAAAGAATAATATGTTTAATAACTGGAAACTTGGTTTTTGAACTGAATTGTGAACACCATGTATTTATCTGTGTTTTGAATAAAGAAAAGCTTTTTGATATGTTATATCTGAAAATAATAATCATTTATGTTTGCGCTTTCTAAACTTACTCAGTGTTTTACCTTCCTTTTGCATTTATTTCTAAGCCAGAAAATGTGTTCACCAATTTTTGATGTCCACTGCACCAAGTTAATACCATACTTACTGATGATGAATTCTTTGACACATTGTGTCTCCCTGAATAATAAAGTCGATGGAAATACACTGAGGTTCATAGCGAGAGCAATCTTCCGTCTGAAGTTTATCACATTATTCTCATCCACTTTATCACAGTGTATAACACAAAGTTGCAAGTTTAATGAGGATTTCAAAATAATTATTTTTCAACCAGTATATTACCGAGTTAACTGCTATGATATGTGGCATTTTAATACAATAAACGATTGAAAATGTCTTGATTGAGACTAGATTAGCAGCTATGCCACAATCACAAGATATCAGAATGGGTAGCATTGGGATGATGCTTGGAATTAACTAATAACTTGGTTAATATTATAAAAGGATGTGGGTTACCCGAAAAATGTAACATGTTTAGATATCACATTTTGGATACTCTGTTGATTCATTTAACCGCCAAAACGACACTTGTATAGGCGGTGTAGGGCGTGAGATGCACAGACAGTTGAATAAATACCACCTCGAGAAAGTGACAAAGCAAGATGATGTATTTCAGAACAAAAACTACCGTGGAATAATGCCCCTATATACTTAAAGAACATCATTAGGCCAGATAATCTCAAGGAGACTGAATAATGCCAGACATCAACAGGAACATGATAGATTCAGCACTACAAAAATGTATAATAATTAACGTATTAACAGTTATAAATCCTGTGTAAAAATACGTTTTTGGAAAAGCGTACAACTTGCATCCTTTCACACTTCTGAATCAATCAAGTCTAAGTGTCTTAGTTTTTCTTATTATTATGCGTGACTTATTTCAAATTATTTCTTCCTACGAGAAGTGTCCGTAATAAGCAGACTTCATTCACAAGTGTAGTCAGTGGGTTTGCATATCATCTGACCTTATATTATCCATCAATTTCTTCACTGTGTGAAATTCTCACAAAATTCTAAGACTTACACATTCATTGGAAGGAAGAAATATCCTGCCTCATGTAGCGAGTGACTATTAGGAATTCAGATTTCCGGTCATTGTGAGTACTTTTCTGTATCAAATGATGCCACCTCATGTCATTTTACTAGATGAAGTTCACAAAGTGGGTGAACACTTCCTCCAATTTTAAATTCTCTACATATATTGATTCATTGGTCGGGATCATTTTAAAATGTGATGTCCTCTAAGCGCATTGGAATAGGATGTATACGTTTGCCCATAAAAAGATGGGCTTAGGCTAACTTAATCATTAGTGGAGATATGGTAGGCGTTTTCATGGTTTATTTCATCTTCAATGAACAGAATATTCTCTTATGGAGTCTTAAGAAAAGGCGTAAACAGCGAAGAAAGTTTTCTTTTCAACGATTCCTTTCATATGAGATGCACAATCGTAATTATATTGAACAAAGGAATCTTTAGACCAATCAGATACTGGTAAACTTTGTCCTCGAAAAATGTATTACACTATGTAAGGTGAGACAAGGAATGACTAATTGTAAGTTAGAAAAGAGGCAGAAGTTGACATGACGTAATTAGTGTGAAATAATGGCTAATCGATGAGCTCGTGTAACATGGACAAGAACTAGTGGAAAGGGGATAAGGTGTTTCACATAAAATCTGTTTGAAAAAGCAGTGTTATTAATAAACAGCAGTAGAGTGGTAATAAAATGTGGATGATGGGAATAATAACGATAATAAAATAATCCTAGTAATAATAGTAAGAATAGTGAAGTAAAGAAGTAAAATTATAGTTAGAACTTTACTCTTTAAACATTTACTCTTTTTACACATATATTAATAAGAACTTTACTCTGGTCATGGTAGGGACAGAGAATGTATGTATCACTCTTGAATGCAGAGGTCAGGTTTCAGATCTCGAATAGCTAGTGCTACAGCTATGTACAGATGGCGTATGCAAAGTCCCTTTTACGATATTGATGGACTCTGTGTGGCATTGTGGAGCATTCATGCAGGGGTGCTTGATGTCCGGAGATGACAAGATGTTCTAGGATGGAGCTGCAGTTATTCTTCTTTTCTCCCCTGGCTAACCAAGATGTACACTGTTCCAGAATACGTTTGTGGACTTTACGTTACGTACGGCTGATATACTTTGCTCCACACGAGCAAATAAATTGATAAATACACACTGAAGTGGTTGAAAGGGGTACCTTATCCTTTATGTTAGACTGGATTAACTGTCAGCTGGAGAATATGATACGTAAGGTGGCTGCTGGAAATGTGTTCTTCAGATATTGAGAAAGGCGGTTTCTGAGAATTTCCGTCGCGATGTCACCTTTGAATTCCAGGTTCATGGAAAGAGTTTTCTTAGGAATACGAGCTTAATGATTAGCCATCATCTCACACTAATTACGTCATGTCAACTTCTGCCTCTTTTCTAACTTACAATTAGTCATTCCTTGTCTCACCTTACATAGTGTAATACATTTTTCGAGGACAAAGTTTACCAGTATCTGATTGGTCTAAAGATTCCTTTGTTCAATATAATTACGATTGTGCATCTCATATGAAAGGAATCGTTGAAAAGAAAACTTTCTTCGCTGTTAACACCGTTTTCTTACTTCATCTTTTCATAAAATAGTAGAATGCTTAAAGTACTGAAAATGTTCTCCTCCTTGTAGACAATGAATGTAAAAGTCCATGTATAGAAATTCTGATGAATACATAAAGAAATAATTTATTCTGTTTTATTCATTCTTCTAATGTTAGCTTTTTCCTCTTAAATGATTTTTTGAGATAAGGCAATCAGTTATGTGATCATTATTCACAACCAAGCATATTATTTAAGCAGTACTGTGAATAAAATTTGAGGAGATCTTCAGGCGACACCTCAAGCCAAACTACAGTGTGCAACAGGAAGCCGATAGGTAACTTGTCTTTGGTTGACATGATGAATAGAATGTGAATAGAAAATGAAACTTTGTGGATAGTTTTAGAGCCGGTTGAAAGTGACTGTGGATAGTAGAGTACAGCGGAAATGTCTTACTTTAGCTGTATTCTACATGGAATGACGAGCCAACAAACTGCACAAGGTTTGTTGACCACGTCGTCAGAATGAATCGTGACTTTTAGGTGTCTTTTCAGAAGATGGATTAAGAGACACAAGGCTGATATTAAAGGAGCTGTGTGAACTCTTTACTAGTCCTACTAGGTTTTCTTTCGTTTAACTTCAAACTACTTGCTTCTTATAGGTGCTGCATTTTTTATGTAATGGAAGATGTGACACTGCATAGAATTAAGAAAAACCATTGGCTTAAGACAAAAACCTGCACGCTCTTTTTCATTTCCTTGATCCTAGTTTTACCTCAAGATCCAAGAAATTTCCCCACTCATCTTTGTTCCTTGTTATTTCTTTTCCTTTGAACATATTTCAACCCATGCTACTTTTTTAATGACGTCTGTTCACATATCTTACCTCTCTGTTCTGTAACAGTCAACCGGATAAAGTCACACATTCACACTTCAAGAAGTACTTTAACTTGCTGTCAACTATTTATCTAATGGCTGTTGAGTACAGCGATAACATTTATTTATCCATTTTTCTAATAGACTTGTGATTTACAATGATATACACTAATGTTATCGCACTTGGATATAGGCCAACGAATTCTGCCCTAAAATCTATGTGGATTTACTATTTCTAGTCACTTATTGTCAGCAGCAATACACTGTCAAGTGTTATCATCCAAACACTAATCCCCCTTAGATATATATATATATATATGTAGATATATAATTATATATATGTATGCATATATATATATATATATATATATATATAAATTTGTGATTAGTCGGTTCTCTACTCTCTGTGATGATGCTAGATATATAACTATTCAAACGAAACATTTCTGTGAAATTAAATGCTAGTAATTTTATATATGTAACTTCACTTTCATACTTATCTCGATCTAGTGTGTCAAAGTGAGTGAGTATAGTATAGTATTTATCATACAATGGTTTTTTAAATATTGACCTCCTAATAAATCGATGTTATCAGGCGATCAGTATTTGATTCGAAATGCTAAATGTTGTGTCTGGATGAGTGGTGTATTTACGAAATTGCGTTTCAGTCTGAAGGCATCTTGCGACATTTCTTCATGTAACCTGTACGTTCGATGTTTAGACATTTACAGATTCATGAAGAAGGCATCTCCGAGACTTATCAATCATGATCGTGTACGTAGGGGTTCTGCTTACAAACACTGCTGTATTCAGCATTTCTCAATGACAATGTACCACACCAAAAGGGAAGAAGACACCATACGCATTGCACGTAGTCACTAGTAAAGGAAACATAAGGGAGTGAAAATATCATGATATTTCAAAGCATCAGCCTGAGTAGTAATATGGACAGAAAGTCATAATTTAATGCATTTACTATATTTCCACATTGCTTGAATTGTAGAATTGACAGGTCAGTTGAAACTTGCACGAAATGGCGGGTAATTCCCATTAAATTCTCAATTCACTTTAGTGATTCCAAGGTCTCCAACTCACCGATGACAACTTTAGTATCATGAAAACATTAATCGAATTTACCTCGTTAATTGTAATTACCTGCCCACTACCTAAAATTCTCAAATAAGTAGACGGGAGTATCTGATTGAGTGAAGTATATGTAGTTTAAAGTAGATTTAGAAATCAATTGTTGGGATATCAATCACCTTTCACTTATAACTCTTTACGAAATGAATAAAGCTGAAATTCTGTTTATTGCACATTCAGGTGGCATAGAGGATTGGGGTTATTTCTATGCAGAGAATAATCAGTCTTCCGATTTAATGTTAAACGCATTAGTATTCGCAGTAAATGTGGCCGATTCATTCTCACATTGTTCTAGAGAAGAAAGTTTCGTAAACACTATACAATCTCTTAGTAACTCCTGCATTTATCATTAGATCAAGACAATTTACATGTTCATTAATACTCCTCAAACAATCCACATGTGATCAAGTAATAAGGATACCTTAAAGTAGCAGCAAGCAAAATCAGATCGATTGATGGGATGTAAAGGCTCCATTTGGATATGAATACGTACAATAGCTGGTGAGATAAACCCCGGTACCGATTTCAGAACAAAGAGGAATTTTAGAAAATGCGTGTTGTGAAAATGAACTATTGGAATATTTTATGGTCATAAGCTGTGAACTGTATCTCTGCGCAGTGAAATAAACTGAATATCTAAATAGATGATAGAGAAAAAAGGAAATATCATTAAAATATTCATAGTTATAACTAGTGCAAATGACTTGGTTAATATGCAAATTTTATTAGAATGAAATCTGCATTCATTTTTTATGTGTTGTGTACAAGCATTACGTAAGTAAACAGTTATTCAACCAGATAAGCCTTCCTCATCACCCAGAGAATCACAAGATTTTAACGTCATGATATTAATGATTGTTTTCACTCAGGGAACCAAAACTCCCAGATTTTGAATAATTCTGATAATAATATTTTGATAAAGCTATTGGCATTAAATAGCGATATCGTTTTTTTCATTCATTGGGAAATACAAAAACCTTTATTATAATGAATTCTGATTTTCTTAAAATTAGAATACATATCTCACGTTTTCCCGATCATACTGAGCTGAAATAATTACAAAAACCGTGTTATCGATGTATAAACACTGACTGCCTTTTGGAATGTTAGACAGGTGTGAGGTTATGTTTTTTGTGGGTAATTTTTTTATTGGTGTTTCCCAATGCATTTGCAGTAAAATAATTGAAAAAACTCTCATAATGGGATGCGTGATATGAAAGCCAACTTGGATTTCATTTGATCACCATTTCACAATATAAGGTGAACACAGAAACAATGCATTTATTTGCTATAAAGAATCATCATCATTGTTTCTTTATAAGGCTACTGAGGAGAGTAAAGACCGGAATTGTGTAAGTGCAGCTGATACTGCGTCAACGAGCACACATATAAGCGAGACGTTTGACAGATATTTGTAGCTTCTACTGTTGTTTTCTTCTTTGTCAGTTGTGATAATTTTGAATGTTAAAGAGATTCAAATTTTTAAATTTTTATTAAATTATTCAAAAGCCTAATGAAGCATGGAGTACGGATTCTAGCTTTGTGGAAACCTGTTTTAATTGCTTTTCGTCGTTAAATATATTACTTATTTGACTTCTGAGCAGGAGTTAAATTTGGAAGAATCCTACCGAATGGGCATAACTGATTAATAAGCTGTGTCGTGACTGCCTTCGAGGAATATTACTTGTTTATATGCTACACATCAATATTATGAATTTCAAAATTAACTTACACATATCACGGTGGAATTGTACCACAGAGTTTGGTTAAACGTATCATCACTTCGTTCATGTATATATCTTAATTTCTATTGGTTTGAACTACTCTGCTTTTGTGAGATGATTCAGACGGGGTACACAACTGATGAGCCTAGCCCCAAACGAGTAAAGCAGCCGTTCGTTGTGTAGGACAATTCAGTATGGTTAGCAAACACCACTGATTAATTTGAGTGATATCTCGTCTCGCTCAATAAGTAGTTGAAGGCATCACATAAGAAACTGTTGAGGGTAAGGTGAGCTTACCAATGTGAAGTCCATCATGAAGCAGGTTTATTTAAGTTAGTGATTTTAGTGTAACTTTTACGTTCGTTTTGAGCTAAAAGAGAGAAATTTATAAGCAGAATCAGCTAGTCTTTATCGGATTCGTAAAAAGCGTATTGCAGAATTTTTGAAGAAAATAATTTCATTTGTAACTCAGAAAAAAATTGATGTGAATTTTCACGTACATTTGAGAACTAGAAACAACCAGACTGATTCATGGAATATTTCAAAATTCTCTATTCTTCCAGTCAATAAAGCAAGTGAGTTCCCAACACTTTAATTTCCGTATTCCTAACAATTTTGACTTCAGCTTTACTAACCAACAATTACTAATTATTACCCGATGTCCATACACTGTTAATTTACTTCACGTACAACTATTCAATATTGGATTAAAATAACTTGAGTAGTATTTTATAAGTAGAATACATTTCAACAAATTTATTCAAAGGATTATTGCTATATGAAGGTGCTCTCTCAATCCTTTCTAATAATCACAATTGTCTTCCTGCACATTATGCTTCACCTTTAACCGAAAAGAATATATACCTATTATATGTTAAGAATAAATTATGAGTTATAGAGAGCGGTCAGAATAAATGGGGATCACACAGGCATGTGATCACACACCCAAATACATCCAAGCAACACACCGAGAATTCTTAGAAAACAAATACAGGTTAAAGAATTGCAATTTGAATCATTTCAGAATATATCCGTGGGGCGTAGCAACAAAACAAAAGAACTGATGCATTTTCCCATCAGTATATCTGTGCACATATTTCTTTCTATTTACACCAACTAAGCGTCGGTGGTATAGCGGTTAGGACGTTTGCCGACCATGCATATGGTCCGGGTTTCGACCCCCGGCCGGCGCACTCCTTTACCTCACTGAGCCAGAAATAATGCTGGTAAAGAGGAAAGGTTGGGCATGAGGCTAGCAACTCTATCCTGTAAAAATAAACACTGCTACAGAAACTTCAAGCCACTAGCTTGGAGCCCTATATTCCACTGGGAACGTGAAGGAAAAAAAAACACCAACTAAGCCAGCTGTCAAAGACTCTCGAACATGTATCAGTAAAGTATATCATCAACGCCTTGATGTCAGTGGCCCCCTGACACTATGTTGAAGACCAACATATGCATTTCTGGTAAGTTTCGCTTCATCTTCAATGTTTCCATAATTAATAAATCCCAGCATACAATCTTAAGTTACAGTCAAGTGAATCACATTTTCGATTTATTCACCAGCAAAGGGTATGAATAAATTCTCAGTTGGTATTTAGCAGTCAGAATTTAAGGCGGAATGTCGCCTGATTCTGCCCATTTGCATTTTATTATATAAGTGTGTTTTGACCAGTGAAATGGCACTTACACTTCAGTAGCATTAACAGAATTGTCTTTATTCCTTAAAAACTTTCAGTCGAGCTGGTATCTAGTGTTCCGTACAACTGAAGAAGTGGAAGCAATATATAAATCTCAATGTGACTACTAAGAAAAATAAGGATGTAGATGGATACTTGTATTATAGTGACCGCCCAGTCAACCATTAGATTGTGAAGCATAATTCTTGTTGCTTCACATACAAAACATTCCCATTTATTGAGAAACTTTCACAGGTGACCTTCAATAAATCACTTGTATAATAAGGCATTTTTGCCCACAGAAAGCTAGCAATTGAATGCAACGAAAGCAGTTATTCAGAAACATGGATGTCGATATGTTGAGCAACATTCTGGCTTTACCATGTCCATGTCATGTACATGCATTATTATAAGGCACAACTTCACTCGTTCAGTTATTATTTGGATATTACATATCATAATTCATCATAACGTTCCGCAGTTCAAGAGAAACAGATTGTCCTGTCCAGTAATATGTTTTCTTTTCTGTAAAGACAACAACACGTGCATCTCACTATATCACATATTTGACGAATATCATACTAAAACTAGATCACTGAAGCGGCGATTCGCCAAAAATCGCAGCAAACTATCTCCTGAACTGGAATAATCTGAATTTATGAAGCTAATCGAATATATAAGAAGACGATGGTATATATCACCCACGTGTGAAAACCAGGTAAATATTTTATGAAATAAAATGTACTGCATAGGTGAAAAACTTGTGTTGGCTTCGTATTTGAAGATTGATAACAATGATAAACTCAGTAATACGGAATAGATTTCTCAAGTAACAGACACTGAGTCAACCTTAATGATATGAGACGTCATGATTTCATGGAGTCCAACATATTCCTTTCCGTTCAATGAGAATCTAGCAAGATTATTTCCTTTAAATTCTACCGGCGGAAATTGTAAAATTTGTCTTTCGAACCATTTTAAAGGAAAAGGTATGTGTAAAACTTCACCTGATAGTTAACAGTCGAAAATGAATGCAGAATGTCGCCCTATTCTGCGCATTTACATTTAATATAGCAGAGTGTATTTTGACCAGTGAAATACCACTAACACTACCATAGAATAAAAAGATTAGTCATTGTTCTTATTTGAGATCTGATGATGTAAATGGGTTTCGCAGGTGGAACGAGACTAGAATCCAGAACCAAGTGGCTGAATGCCTACAGTCTAATCAAACAAACCACATCCAGTGTTGATTTGACGAATTGCTGATGAAATTTAGTAACATCCACACTTGACTAACTTTTACTTTTGAAGATGAAAGGGATGAAAATCTGCATTTTCCAGCAGATTTACTAAGCAGTGAGAATATTAATCACTCATTAGAAGCGTGTATAGATAATGGAAAGTAACAGAGCTTTCCTAGTTGCGTGGTCATTAAATACAGAAAAAATGTTATTAAGTGAACTATGATCAGAGAAAGAAAGATAAATACGTATAATCACATGCAAAAGGAATTTAAATTTATTCATCAATCTTTCACTGTGAATCAAAATCTAATAATTCAGGTATTTGCGAGCCCGTCGAAGTTAACAAGTTTTATTTAAACTAGGCGTCTTACAAACTGATTTATTCGTGAAAATCCTTTGACAATCATCATGTAGTTTGAGCAAAAACTGCCCATCACTGGCCACGCCAATACTCACGTGCTTGAATTAGTCCTGTCAGTGCAACAACATTTTTTGCAAGAATACATTGTATACATATTCTAACCGTCTTTAATAAGAAGAAGGTTAAAGAGCGACAAAGTAAACCCAATATATTTAACATTCTTTATATCTCCCTCTGAATTTAAATGCCCACTCGCCAGCCATAATTCTTGTCATACACTAAATGACTCAGTAGTTAAAAATTGCTTCGACTTCTCAAATAAATTTGTTAAAATATTCAGGCTATTCGAATGTCATATACTCGTCAATTCCGCCCAAATGACATGAGTTAATTTAGGTCACTCTTGGGTATTCTTGTGTAAATACTTCTAATTTTAGATGAAACAAGTAACGAGAATAGTAGCCTGAAAAGTGAGTACAAATTTATTTGAAATCATATTGTCAAACAGATTAAACTGTATATTATTTACGATACACTGTCCAGTATTTATTAGTGCACCGCATATTATTTAAATGTTATGTAACATGTGAACCATTCCTTTAATAATTTTTTTTGAGTCTGTGCATATTCGACCTTAATACGCTTCTTCTTTGCATTGCAACTAGAGTGTTTCATGAACTTGGTTTACTGAATCACACTGAATACAAGAGTTAAATCATGTTGGAAGGTGAAATACTGATCAAATCAATGGGATGAATCCAGTTCCAAACAAATAATAGTGTAGACGAAGAATGAGTTATGATAACAATAATATCAAAATATTACCAATAGTATTCGTAATAATATAATGAGCTAATAAATCTTGTTTACCTGTTCCTCTGCCATTTTTCCTAGATTTTGTTCAGCTGCGTGAGTCCGATTTTGCTATACAGTTTGTTTTTATTTCTGTAATTTAGAGGTTTTCACTTGACAACAAGAAATATTTAAGCCGACTTATTTTCCAGTATCTCTTTCTCCTACAGTAAAGAATCCTAGTGATATACTCTCACACTACTTTAAAGGTCCACTTTACCCCAATTAATTTGACCTCTGATTACTAATACGTACACCGCGTAACTCTGAAGGCACAGTAGAACCGTATTTTATTGATTGCATTTATTAATGATACACATACGTGTTGAAAGAGTGAAAATAAGGTTGTCTATTTACACGCCTTCAGCATGAGTAAAATTTTGTTGTTAATATGAAATCATACAGTCTCTCTAAAGCCTCATTTCATTACTTAATAGAGGTTCACAAACATCATCAATGGTCTTTTATAAATGGAGGACATTACTGGATCGCAAAGTGAATTACGTATCATTCTTTGTCTCATCATTGACCTTTCTGGCGAAATCGACCGAAATATATTTAGCCTGCTTCAGTTGTAGTGGCTTCAGTGTATCTGCCGACCATTGGGCTACCTCGAATCGTGGTGCATTAGATACGTCTAATTGTGAACGTATTGACCAGTTTGACTAGTAAATTTCAAGAAGATAATACATTTATGGTGTTTTTGTTCCTACACCTTTAGACCCAAGATGACAATGCAATGTTTTTTGACTGCTTGTCTTTAAAGCTTCAACATGAGGCCTGTTGAAAATAGTTGCCTTGTACATCCTCTAGATTTCACCATGTAGACCAGGTGGATCCATCGTTGAACCAATAATTTCAAAGGGAATTTCGGAGCATCACTTCAAGAACCTGAATTCCATCATAAAATTGTGTGATTATATAATATCAAGAAGTGGCTTTTATGTAAATAATTGACTTCTGAGATTTTTAACTTTCAGTTATTCTAGGTGAGTTAAAATATGCATAAAACCATAGAAAATTCCTTTCAAAGTTAATATTTTCTTTGTGCAATCAGATATTGCTTACTTGCCAAGGACTTCTTCAAGGTCACATGATTTTAAATCAGTTTGAAAAGTGCGATTATTAGATTACCAATCAAATTTGACGAGTGTAAGGAACATCTCATAAAGGGAAGTTTGGGTTGGGTTTATAGCTAGTCTTGACAACGATACTTATTGCAGCCTTATAGTTCATCGTAAAATTGACGTAATAATATCAGTAATAAATTTCTTCGATTTTTAACAATAAACCCAGTATCGTCGAATTTATATGAAGTTTTTGTTTGCAAGTGTACAGAGTTCCTGCTAGCCTGTAGCAGTGAACTTCTCTTCGTAGACATACTTGACACGTGCATAAGATAAACAGATAAAATTGACTTTACATGGTTTAATGTCTGTTTAGATGGCTTATTCCATCAAAAGCGCATCTAATGCATTAAATCGCTCAAATTGAGGATTCATCTGACAAGACAAATCATAGATCAAAATTTTGTCAGTCACATATTATGTCGAGATCGATAATATAGAGTAGCAGTTATACATCTATCTAAAATACACTGACTACGAAGAGGCCTTCAACGGGACTGACCCTGACGTAATTTTGTAATTGTCTCAACACTATGTAGTGCACTGAACCCATTCCAGGAATATGAAAATACTTGAGATGATTGGATATTCGTGGAATATTTATTTTATGTCACACAAATCTCAAAGATTTGTGGGCGAAAGCCATAAAGTGATTCACTAACTGCTTCCGGTTAGTGATGAAATCCAACTTCAGATAAATCTGAATACTGCGAACTGACAAGTGCCTATCTGTTTTATATAACATCAGAGAGTGACTCACTGAAATACCATTGAGATTTCACCTCTAGACTATGTTTATTGCTTTCCATTCAGAGAGGAACAACTTCATATAAGGTTTAAAAAAACCGACGTATTTCTTATGCATATATAGCGAAGAATCAAAATTTCACATCACTCATGTTTCAACTATAATCAGATAATTTGAACTCGCTACCGGGTGAAAAGTGAGAATTAAAAGGATTTCAAAACTAGAGCTGAGTTTTGGTGTGACATTCATATAATTTCTGCCCTGATATCACTCTTAGGATCCAGTTTGAACAGGATGATTGATTCTTGAACCTATCTCTGAAATATAGGATATAATTGAAGATTTCATGTTCCTATGTATTAACCTGAGTGAGAAGCCACTTCCATCTGGTTAATTCAGAGATTGTTATCATACTGGAGTACAGATTACTTGGGGGTTCCTGAGGAAAAAACGCATCGATGAGATACAGGTTCGTAAATTATTAAACTATCTTTTCTATGTAGGCTTTTTACAGGTAGACCTCTTCAGTGATTTATCATCCTTTCTTAGCAGTCAGACATCATACAAACGGTCCTGCTTGAAGAATGAAGTTATTGTTTGAGTGGAGACTACTGAAGGTCTGGAACACATTTTCTAGACTCAAATTTCCATTTGGAATAATGAAAATATCGTCGTTGGATAGAGACGGAAGTCATCCATTTTTACATTCAAGATAAGATTTAAAGGCTTGATATTAAGCAATCGGCCAAGAGTAGTCCTTAATCTCAGAGAGAATGCAAATATCTGCATTACTGGATTGACTTAGATCACATAGATATGTATGATCTTCTTTGTTTAGTTAGATCTCATTAGAGAAAGTAAGGACGTGTAAACTGTCAACTCCCCTAAATAGTAGAGTGGCGTTCATGATTTAATCGACATATATAAATTGTTTGACAGCTTCTGCTTAACTGATTCAAAACCTATAACAGCTACTTCACGCCTGCGTAGTATGAAGAGTTTATCATACTTGGTTATGAATGGAGCATCAGACCTTGTTTGTGCACTCTAGGTGAGCAATAAATGTACGGAGTTTTAAAACCGGGTACATGAATTTGTTAATATAATTGTGTGCTAATGAATGATTTACCGTTAATTTCGGTTAACATTTTTGTCACATGTACCTGAATCCGTTCCGATGGATCTATCTGAGATCTCTGGTCTAGAAATTACTTGTTAATTAATTGAATAAGTAAACGTTTATCAACATGATGTGATTGGCTTAGTGGTGTTATTCAGGAAAGTCCACCCAGGTGTATTATGATCAAGTCTTCATTTATATTTGATTCATCCGAATGAGTTTGATCAGGGATTACTAGAGTTAGATTTTTGTTTGTCTGATCAAGACGATAATTTAAAACGTTTGGTATGAAAAAGGACGAGATAGTTAGTTCAATTACTGAAAATCTCACTGAATTCCTGTACTTGAAATATGGTTCGTGTTATGATTGGCATTGTTATTAGCGACAGATTCGTTGATATAATTAAAAGCGTCACTTATACTGCAAAGTGGAAGCACACCAACCTTGGTTGAATGCTATGAATGTTTATGTCAAATCACATTATGTTAACCAGTTTTCCTCTTGGTGACAGTAACTCCATAGTCCCTTAGAAGTGTTCTTGATTCGTGGACAATTCATATTGCAGGCAAGAGTTCCTATAGGCATTTTTTCTACGATCTGACAAAACGAGAACAGCATGCATTAATGTGATTAGAAGTGTTTAATTTCATTTCACTTGAGTTGATATTGAGGATTTTTCAATTATAAATGTCCCAGAAATCATCCCAAGTTATCTGCTATTCCCCGAGAGATTTCCCAAAAGAGCTTTCTGCATTCATCTCACAGAGCATAACGTAAAATCACAGATAACCGCGAAGGTCCCTACTGGTTCCACCGTCTATTGTACTAGTACAATATAATAAAAACTATAAAAGGATAAAGATTCAACAGATTAAACATTTAATGCTCAAAACCTGAAAGACCTTCAGATGTCATGAGTAAAATGGCAACTCAGGACAAGTACTCAAATAGTTCCTTCATGAAGAAAATTCCTGAATAAGAAAACTTGTAAATTAAACAAATCTGCATTCATTTTTATCATACTTTGAAGAAAACCGTAAGCAAACAACATGTATGATAACTCCAGTGATCAGTTGCATTAAAAATCAGGATCAGATGACTAACAAACAATCAAGAAAAAAGTCAACATCCTAAATAAAAATTACATTCACCAAGGAACATTAAATAATCACAGATTTTCATTCAAAATGAAATAAATAAACGCAAATAATTTCAATCACAGCTTAAAAATAAAAAAAAAACTGAAGAAAATATAGTTAAAAAAATTTAATTCTACAGAAAAAATAATAAAACACACCAACTACAGTAAAAGAAGCCAAAAAATGCTGAAAACAGGAAAGCAAATAAAAGACAGATTAATCAGAACAGATGAAAAATCGGAATAAAGAAAGGGCAGAAAAAGAAAAAAATAGAAGCTAGGAATAAAAATATCACGACGAAAAAATTAAAACGAGTGTTGAGATAGTGAAGACCACAGTTGTGAGGGTCCAGTTGATTCCGAACGAACGAGCTATCATCAAGGTGAAATGTCTGGTTCACTTCAATTGATGTTGTTTGGAGTGTGTGTGTTGTAATGATTAGGTTGTCGGAGGTGTGTGACTCCTCTCCGTGGAACTGTCAAATCTTCTGTGAGTGAAGCGTAGAGCCGAAACACTCTCGGGAACGAAAGGTCTATCTGGTGTGGCAGGTGACTATCAGGAACTCGCATATTCCATGCAATCAAAGAAGTGTTGATGTGTCATTTAATGTCACTTTCTATAACTCTACGAAGTGACATATATAGACAATATTCGACTTCTCACTCTTCAATGATTCAACTATCCAATGAATTGGAGGTGAATTCAACCGTGACATTTTGTTGAGAATAGGCGTCAGATGTGTGAACCAATGAAAGGGTTGATAAAGAGGTCATCGAAGAATAGACGATCAAACTCGCAGTGAACATATTTACACCATCATCTTAAACTAAGCGTCATAAATTAATTTGTTATTAACACGAAGTCATGAGCAATAGTAAATTTTGATAACTATTCCTGAAGCTGAACGGTGGAGTAAGTAAATAAATAGAAAGTAAAAATATTTTATCCATTTATTGTATAACTCTACCAAGTGATATATATATATATAGACAACATTCGACTTCTTATTCCTCCACGCTTCACTAAGCTAATGAATCCGAGGCGAATTTGACGATGTTATTTCGGTGTGAATAGGAGTGTGATTTGTGTAACAATGACCAGGTTGGTCAAGTGTCAATCACGCACACAGTGTAACATCAAAATTGAGGATGTACCGTTTTGACATCATATTTATTTCAGTAAATTTTACCACATAATAAGTTTTTAAATATGTTTTATCTAGACAGTAGTTTCGGTGAGATATTATGCCAAAATTTTGATATTCATAATCGATTAATAAAGTACTCTGTATTTATAATTTCAACCTGTACTCGACTGAACCTTATAGAACTCCTTGATTACTTAGAATTAAAAACATGAAAAAGTTTGAACAACACCTAGTTTACTTTACAAGAACAACGAATTATCGTGCAGCTTAAATAAAATGCATTTTCTGACTGACAGCAAAAACGTCGTTGAACCGATAATTACTTCGAAATGTCACCAAACGATCTCCACCTACACGAACTTGAATTTATGTGCGTGTTAAATCTCTTCTTATATGAATCTTAACGTTATGATCATACTGTCTTCAGGTCAACGTGTAGTACCGCATTAGGTAGAGTAGTTTCGAAGTGTATGTATACCTTTGTGTGTTCAGGGGATATTAAGAATAGTTCCTTCTTTGTTCTCGACGTTCGTTTGGCCATTTCTAATTACGTTAATGTGTGTTTAATTCCTAGTTTTATATTGTGTTGCTGATTTTTCACATAACATTTTTAGAGCTTATAAATCGTCTGAATTCTTAGTTTCACTGCTGATGTTTAGGCATAGCTATCACAAGTTTATCGAACTCCGATTCATTCAAAGATTACCTAGAACTAATGAGAACTATATACAAAAAGTGAGCTACCTTAGATAGCATGTCATTTCAGTAATTATTACATTGAAACCACAATGAAATTGAGTAAAAAGGCTGAATTATAACAGATCACATTTCTCCGCAAAAACAGCTTTAGACAGTCTATTAAATGAAACAAAGAAACAAGTAGATAAAGTTTAAAAAAAAAAACTTCCGGAGAAGGTAAACAAAATTTAAATGTGCGTCAGTCGAATTAATCCGTGAAAAGATGTTGACTAAAAAACTGCGAAACAGAACGCCGAATGAAATGACGAACATTAGAATGAATACATAAGTCTCCATTATCTTAGTAAAATTGATATGGAAGCGAAGTGAGAACACGTCTTGTCCCCATGCTACACTATGCATTTCACACGCAAAGAATCCGATCACTGCGAACAAACATCGCGATGATTGATACAAACGAGTGTCGAGGACAGTGAAGATCACAGTTGTGAGAGTCCAGTTGATTCCGAACGAACGAGCTATCATCAAGGTGAAATGTCTGGTTGGTGCTCTTCACTTCAATTGATGTTGTTTGGAGTGTGTGTGTTGTAATGATTAGGTTGTCGGAGGTGTGTGACTCCTCTCCGTGGAACTGTCAAATCTTCTGTGAGTGAAGCGTAGAGCCGAAACACTCTCGGGAACGAAAGGTCTATCTGGTGTGGCAGGTGACTATCAGGAACTCGCATATTCCATGCAATCAAAGAAGTGTTGATGTGTCATTTGATGTCACTTTCTATAACTCTACGAAGTGACATATATAGACAATATTCGACTTCTCACTCTTCAATGATTCAACTATCCAATGCATTGGAGGTGAATTCAACCGTGACATTTTGTTGAGAATAGGCGTCAGATGTGTGAACCAATGAAAGGGTTGATAAAGAGGTCATCGAAGAATAGACGATCAAACTCGCAGTGAACATATTTACACCATCATCTTAAACTAAGCGTCATAAATTAATTTGTTATTAACACGAAGTCATGAGCAATAGTAAATTTTGAAAGTTTTTCTTGAAGCTAATGAGTTGAGTAAGTAAATGAAGAGAAATTGAAAATGTTTTATCCACATTAATTACGAATTATACACATTCTTTCATTTGGAATAATAAAGCGACATTTACAGCCAAGAAAATATTTTTCGAACGAAGTTATCAACTAGACTGAGCCGTCGAGTTTCTTTAATAAATGCGTGTTCAATCTTGACAGTAATTTTCGTTCAAGAGTCAAATTAATCAAAGTACAATTATGAGTTAAAATGCCATAATAATCATGGGGACGATTATAATTCAAACAAATTAGTTTCATAATTGCTGAAATTGACATATTGTGCAATTAGGGGTTAGAAATGTAGACATAACAAAATATGCAGGATGTTTCGATAAAACATCTAGTGGGATCATGACTGATGTAAAGAATAATTATCTATGCAGTCAGGTATCAAATATGTAGATATAATAAAATGACAAAATAGACAGGAATTTCGCATATGAAAATACGCTATTGTACATAGGTTTTTAATTAAATTATATATATTCAAACCAATTTCACTTTTGACGGTTTGAAAGAAATTAGGCATTGGATATATGATATTATTTATAATAAAAAGCTTTTTGTATTTCCCAATGAATGAAAAACAGAACGATATTGTTTTTACTGACGTTTAGCTATTTAATGCTAACAGCTTTCTCAAAGCATTATTAAACCGGAATTTACAAAATAACAAAGAGTTAAGGGGTGAGAAAAATAGACTAAGTTCAACTTAAAAGCACATATTGAAAGACAAAATAGCAATAAAGTTCACTAAGACTAAATAACAAAGGTAATAGTATATCTGTCATGATATCAAAACAAAGCTTACTAACTTGATCATCGTTCGTTAGTCTGAGGTCATTTTGGTTGTCAAGTTGGTGAATTGGTAAAGATAACAAAACTAAGTGTAGACTGTTGGATTTTCTCAGTGTGTTAAATTATAAAAGTAGTGTGTGTTTACATAGTGAACTTGCTCATCACATTTGTGTTGATTTTGCCACTTCATGGGGGAGGGAGGGGTTGTAACCAGGTCAGATTCTGTTTTAGTCCATCATTCCTATTCAGGCAATTTGGATTCCACTTCATATGAAGTGCTTCTGATGAAGTGAGACGTTCTTTGTGATTTGTGATGTGCTTTTTCTGAATGATGATTTTAATACTGTCAAAATCAGTTCTGTGACCTGAGTCTACTATAGCGTGTAGGCTATCACCTATGGCTGATGATTTGTCAAGCTTTTCTAGTTCAACTGTATTTCTCGGTGATCGAACAGATGGGGATTTACGGTGTTCATTTCTTCTCATTTTGATTTCTATCTGGTGATGTTTGTCCGATGTAGATCGCATCACATTCCAAGCATTTTATTTTATAGACACAATTAGATAGACAATCTTTTTGGATTTGGTCTTTTATATGGACAAGGTTGCTTTGAAGTCTGTCCGGTGTTTTGAAGAAACATCTGATGTCGAGCTGATTGAGTACTCTTCTGATGTTGTCTAACGTCTCTGCTCTACATGAAATGACGACTGTTGATGTCCATGTTTTCGGAATGCGTTTTCGGGCATACTTAATGTCTGTGTTCATTTTGTTGATGAAGTTCCTTGGGTAGTTGTTTTGCTTGAGAGTTTCAGTAATGTTTGTTATTTCTTCCTCTTTTTCTTGTTCATCCGTTATCAGAGAGTGTGCTCGTCTAAGAAGACTTGAAACAACTGGAAGCTTTGCACTGATGGGATGTGATGATCCGGAATCTAAATATTTATTAGAGTGGGTTTTCTTCCTGAATATGGAAATACTAAAATGTCCGTGTTCCTTTCTCTTAAGTAGGCAGCCAGTCTAGAAATGGTAGTTCACCGATGTCTGATTCTACTTTCGAAGTGATTTGGATTTTGGGAGATACAAAGTTTATTTTCTCCGGTAATGAATTGTGTAGATCTCGTTTTAGTACTACAAAAGTATCATCCACATATCTAAACCATATTTCAGGAGTGAGTATGCTCCAGCCAGTAAACTGGTTTATGCACGCTGAAGTGGTCGAATGTGAAAGACAAGCTTTCACATTCCGGCTGAACATTTCCTTGCAGGAAAATGTCATTCGAAGGCTTGCGGCGTTGTATGTTCTCCTCAGAGATTTGGAGAGGCGTTTACGAAGGATTTCAGTTTCTATGTCAACTTTGAATTCTAGATAAAGCCTTCCTTATTTATTGGGCTACCGAAATTAATTTCCTCTAAAATGCTTAATTTCATCTGGATTTATCATTGTTTTAATCATATAGTTATATCAAATGACCTGTACATAAACTTGCGCGATGATATAACTTGCTACCAGGTAAACGCTGTACAATTCTTCGACGAAATGAAGATATACTTCAAATTATTACTTTACATGTGAATCCTGTGTGAAGAAAAAATACTTTTGAACTGAATACCCTGAAAACTTTTGTACCGTATCTTCGCATACTGTCTTAAATAAAGCTTTACCATTATCATTATTATTATTAAGCATCTTCTTCGGGATGGATTGAACTTGTTCGGAAGTCTTCTTTGATTTGAGGTTCTTGTTTATGAACCTAGGCGGAAAACCGTTTTCCATAAGGGTTCTTCGGACATTACTCAGTTCTTCATCAATCACTCTTTCGCTGCATATCTTCGAATCCTTGAGGAAAGAGAGTATATCAGGTTCCTCTTTCTGCTTAAGGGCACGAAGCTTTGAAAGTTGATGAACAGTTCATTCGATGTTGGCTTTCTGAATATGAAACTTTTCAGAATGTTGTCCACATTTCTTGTCAGATGGACGTCGAAGAAGTGGAACATTCCGTTGGACTCAGATTCACGAGTAATGTCGACGTGTTGGTGGGCATTGTTGAAGGTTTGAAGTAAGTTTTTAAGGTGAAGGTTCTCATCACAAACGTTGAAATTATCATCAATGTACCTCTCGTAAAATGAAGGTCAGTGATAGTCCATAAAAAGTAGTTGTTTTCAAGGCTGACCATAAAACAGTTGGCCGACAGCTGTCACAGTTGACAGCGCATTGATACGCCATCTGTTTTCTTGTAGATTTCATTACTAAATCTGAAGCAGAAGTTGAAAGTACAACCTACAAACAGCTCATTTAGATGATCGATCGGTATGCGGACATCATTCCAGTCGCGTTGGATAGAGTCGCACAGAAAACATATAGCTTCTGTCACTGGAGTATTGGTTAAAAGGAAAGGGGAACAAATATTCTTCGCAGCAATTGTCTTTTAATCATCCCAAAGAAATCGATAAAATTCGATCACATACAGAACTAAGATGTAAAAATCTCAAAGACGATTTTGAAAAATCGAAAATATAGAAACAATCAATGCATTTAAACATCATACGTATCAATTCAGAAACACAGAGATTATAGCAACAAGGACTCCAGAGAAAATTCATTTTTGGACTGACAAAAAAACGTCCTTCAACCAACAGTTACTCTGAATTGTCACTGAAGCATCTCCATCTACACGTCCATGACATTCTGATCCTGTGAAAACTCTCGCAATATGTATCTGCACCTTATGACTATGCTGCCTGCAAATCAATCTTTAGTGCCACATAAAGTGTAGTAGTTTTAAAATGTTTTCCTTCGGTGATGTACAATGATCCACAATTTTGAGACCGCCTTATAAAGGAAATTTACACACTACATTCAGTATAACGCAATACACATTCCTCTTCATGTGTCAAATTAAAGATAGAGGTAAGTGGAAGCCTAACCAGAAGAATGAGAATTTTCCAAATATCAGTTAAACAGATGAATGAATCCACTAGTCTCCTGTATCATAGAATAAATGATATGGAAGCAGATTGAGAACACGCCATGCCACGCTATGCATTTCACACGAAAGTATTCTCATCACTGCAAACAAACATCGTGATGATTGATTTCAACGAGTGACGAGGCTAGTAAAGATCACAGTTGTGAGAGTCCAGTTGACTCCTAACGAACGAGCAGTCATCAAGATGAAATGTGTGTTTGGTGCTCTTCGCTTCAATTGATGTTGTTTGGAGTGTGTGTTGTGATGATTAGGTTGTCGGAGGTGTGTGACTCCCCTCCGTGTAACTGTCACATCTTCTGTGAGTGAAACGTGGAGCTGACACACTGTCGGGAACGAAAGACCTATCTCATGTGGCAAGTGACTATCAGGAACTCACATATTCCGTACATTCTAAGAAATGTTGATGTGTCATTTGATTTCACTTTGTATAACTCTACGAAGTGACATGTAAAGACAATATTCGACTCCTCACTTTGCAACGATTCAACTATCTAATTAATCGAGGAGGAAATCAACCGTGACATTTTGTTGTGAATAAGAATCTTATGTTTGGAACAACCATGTGACTGATAGTTATATCGTCTTAGCATCGAAAAACGTATTCATGGCATACACCCTTATGACTTGAAACATCTTGTGTTTGTCGCGGAATCCTTTGTGATGATTACTTCTGTGAATTTCAATTATTTAGATAAAACATATGGTAAGCTCAACTGCTGCATGAGAGTTTTTCATAGGTATATTTAAGACTTTCTATAATTTTATGAGAATATGAACTCAGTTTTACATGAAAGAACCTAAGAAACACATAGAAAAGGAATCTGGTTGCCTTTTGTGTAACATAAATCCTTTTTGACAAGAACAAAGGACTAATTAGGATATGACAGAGGGAAGGTTCATATTCGGACTAAAAGAAAATTTTTTGAACAATTATTTACTTCGAATTGTCACTGAAGCACCTCCATCTACACAAACTTGACTTTAAGAGCCTATGGAATGTTTTTTAATGCATGTCCTCAAATAATGATTATACTGTTTCCACATGAAACTGGATTACGAATTTAAATATAGTTGATAATCGATAAATGAATTCAGTTTAGCATTATCCAGTTAAACCGAATACAGTTTTCTTTATTTTCAATGTTCGCTTTGCGATTGTGATCTTCATCTCTAAGTGTATTAATCCTAGTTATACCTTAGGTTACTGATTTTTCAGATAATCTATTATGAGTGTGTATATCATTTGAGTGATCAGCTTCCTACGGGTACATTTAGGCAGTAATTGCAAAATCAGAATCCTCCGTTTAATTTTAGTTTGGACGGAAAAATTTGGAAGTCTTTAAAAAGAGCATGACTATAGAGTGCATGCAACTCTAGTAATTATATCATTGAAACCAAAATGAAATGTTGTTAAAAAGGTAAAATATAAAGTATAGCATTTCTAAGTAAAAATAAGAATTCATAACAGTTCTGCTGATAAACGCAAGCACACACGAAAATAATATTGACACAAAACATATCTATCACAAAAAAGGAATTATATAGGCAAAAGCCGACAAATGAGAGAATTAAAACAATTAGTCCCTTTGATAAATTTGAATAAGGAGTTAAGAAGACAAATTTTGCGAGATGATATCATTTAGAAGTTTCTTTACAACCGCTTTACAACCACTAACATGGTTAACAATAACAAATAAAGTTCATTAAAATCACTCAGTTTAATGATACAAAAAGTACATACTAATGACCAATCATAGTTAGATATGTCATGTAGTCCAAAGTGGGCTAAGATTGAAGTCTATTGATTTGCGTACATACATTTTAGGCTGTATGCGATTAATCCAAAGTGCTCCATCACTTTCATTAACAAACCATGAATTAGAGTTATGTGAAATAATTTTGAAGCAGTCATTAATATTGATTTTGTGACCAGACATTACTAAGTGTTTTTCAATGGATGATGCTAGATTTCTGTTATTGAAGGTTATTGAAGGTGATGGAATCAATTTGGATTAATCGCATACAGCCTAAACTGTATGTACGCAAATCAATAGACTTCAATCTTAGCCCACTTTGGACTACATGACATATCTAACTATGATTGGTCATTAGTATGTACTTTTGTATCATTAAACTGAGTAATTTTAATGAACTTTATTTGTTATTGTTAACCATGTTAATGGTTGTAAAGCGGTTGCAAAGAAACTACTAAATGATATCATCTCGCAAAATTTGTCTTCTAAATACCTCATTCAAATGAAAGGATATACTTCTTGCTAAATACCAAAAAATCAAGGAACAGAAACCGACGAATACTTGAAGGACGAACTTGTCTCCAGTATCAAAGCAATAATGATATGGAAGTGAAGTGAGAACACGTCTTGTCGCCATGCCACGCTATGCATTTCACACGAAAGTATTCTCATCACTGCAAACAAACATCGTGATGATTGATTTCAACGAGTGACGAGGCTAGTAAAGATCACAGTTGTGAGAGTCCAGTTGACTCCTAACGAACGAGCAGTCATCAAGATGAAATGTGTGTTTGGTGCTCTTCGCTTCAATTGATGTTGTTTGGAGTGTGTGTTGTGATGATTAGGTTGTCGGAGGTGTGTGACTCCCCTCCGTGTAACTGTCACATCTTCTGTGAGTGAAACGAGGAGCTGAAACACTCTCGGGAACGAAAGACCTATCTCATGTGGCAAGTGACTATCAGGAACTCACATATTCCGTACATTTTAAGAAATGTTGATGTGTCATTTGATTTCACTTTGTATAACTCTACGAAGTGACATAACCATCTTATGAATCTGAGTCAAATTGGATCGTTATATTATGGTAAAAATAAGACTCAGATGTGCGGAATAATTAGCTGATTCGTAAAGTGGACGTCGAACCATTGAAAAACTAAATCATAGAACACATTATTATGTTTTGTGTTTTCCTGCAACTCCTTGCGGATTTGGTCTGGTAACGTCTTCTATGTATACGATTTCTTTCAGGTTTTACATGGGTAATATCTACTGCTTCTTAACACATAAATGTAAATATGTTTTAAAGTATGGTTAATTTGTTTTGAGAATATACACTCAGTTCTATATGAAAGAATTTGCTTAATCCTGAGAAAAACAGACCTGATGACGTTGGAGCAACTTGTGTTTTAATTGATAAGAATATGGTGATTAGAATGATCCAAACGAGAGACGAAACGATGTGGATCTGACAGCATAACGTTCTTGAACCAACAATGCCTTCGAAGTATCACTGACGGATCCCCACCTGCAAGAATTGCATTTATGTTACCATGGAATCTCTGTCAATGTGTGTCCTCAACTTACGAAAATATGGTATTCACATCAATATGGAATTGTACATAAAATAAAGTACATTTCATATGTGTTCCTTATGACGTACATTGATCAATAATTTTGATACCGCCTTAATAACTAACTTCGCACTATGTAAAAAACAACAAAATTCAAATTCATATACATGTATCACCCTAAAGCTAAGGGTGAGTGTAATTTCTATAAAACTCATCTGAAATTTGCTAGAAAAACTGTGAACACATGATTGAATAAACCTGTCACCAGTATCTAAGCAATAATGGTATGGAAGTGAAGTGAGAACACGTCTTGTCGCCATGCCACGCTATGCATTTCACACGAAAGTATTCTCATCACTGCAAACAAACATCGTGATGATTGATTTCAACGAGTGACGAGGCTAGTAAAGATCACAGTTGTGAGAGTCCAGTTGACTCCTAACGAACGAGCAGTCATCAAGATGAAATGTGTGTTTGGTGCTCTTCGCTTCAATTGATGTTGTTTGGAGTGTGTGTTGTGATGATTAGGTTGTCGGAGGTGTGTGACTCCCCTCCGTGTAACTGTCACATCTTCTGTGAGTGAAACGAGGAGCTGAAACACTCTTGGGAACGGAAGGTCTATATGATGTGGGAAGTAACCATTTGGGACTCGGACTTCTCATGCACTCAAAGAAATGTTGATGTGTCATTTGATTTCACTTTGTATAACTCTACGAAGTGACATGTAAAGACAATATTCGACTCCTCAATCTTCAACGATTCAACTAGCTTATCAACTGGAATCGTATCTTTATGTTTTATATTTACGTGAAATGGAATCACATTTTTAAAATGAACTGTTTATTATTGTTTAGCAATTTTTTTGTCAAACTTTTTGTGAATTCTTTGTGATTATCTTGACAACAATATCTTGCTTAGTCTAACTCATATATTATTTGCATTGTTTACCGGATTAGTAGCGCTTCGTTGTACGTAATCATGCGATATCGCTTCTTTACTCTTTATTCTGTTAAATTTATGCTGTTTGATTTTCATCTTTTTATTTTACGAAAAACCTAGATTGCGGCGATTATAGTGTTCACAGTATTTTATTATCTGTTAACGTCGGTTTGAGAATTATTGTATAACATTTTAGTACTCTGCATCTTTTTCGTGCATATTCAAGCCTTTTCGTAGTATTCGGGTGCTCTGTTTCAATATAAAGAGATTCCGGTTACGAGGCGATATCAGACACACGTTAACCTCTGTGACCCTTATGCAATGGCCTATTGTTTCTTACTTATGTCAATTCATGAGACAGCTAGAAGTTTGGCTACTATCACTGGGGAGTATTATCTAATACAAACAAATCGTCCTACAAACGATGATAGCATAAGATGTTATTCTGTAAGAAAACAAATACCTTAAAAGGAACTCATTAATATTATACTGTCACCCACTATGGCCTGGCTGTATTCAGGTAAGCGGTTATCCTTGTCAAATTGTGAAGTGTTGAAAGTGTGGTTGAGAAGGTTCAACGCCAGTTGAAAATACACGCCAAAGATGTTTGCTTGTCCTCGTGAAAATTCGTTTATATATTATTATTATATCCTTTAATTCCTAGAGGAGCATATGGCTTCAGCCGCGCATCTCCATCACATTCGGTTTTCTGCCAACATTTTCACCCCGCTCGAAGTCTGCCCACTTGTTTTCATCTCCTCCTCACATGACCTCCTCCTAGTCACTCTTGCATTGACGACCAACTCACCGCTTCTCAGTCGGGTTCCACTCGAGCAACGGCTTGTCTACTGATGTCACTTGATGGTTTCCTCAGAGTATGGCCAGCTAATCCATCTCCACTTCATCCTGCCTATTTGTTTCACAATCGGTTCCTACTCGGTTGGTTCGCTCACTGCCAGAGATCCCTGTTGCTGATCTTTTCTGGCCATCTGATCTTGAGTATTCAGCTAAGACGACTGTTGATGAAGGTTTGAAGTTTGTTTGAGATGCTCTTTATGACGCACCAAGTCTCTGACCCGTATAGTAGCACTGACTTCATATTGGAGTTGAAAATCTGGATCTTATTTTTGATGCTGAGTGCTGTTGACCTCCACACAGACTTGAGAGTAATGAAGGCTTGTCTTGCTTTTACGATTCTGGCTTTTATATCCCCATCAGTTATGCCCGCTTGTAGTTGAAACGATGCTTCTCAGGTAGTTAAGTGAAAGAGGTTGTTTCTTTCAGGTTCCTCCCATCTGTGTGCTGATTGTTGTCTGTTGTTGTTGTTGTTGCTGTTGGCCAGGAATCATCACCTCTGTTTTATGATCACCTGAAGTCCCATCTTTGATGCTTTTTGTGCTGCTAGTTGCTTCTCACTTTCATATCTTCCAGTTTTTGGGCAATCGGACATATATCATCGGCGAAGTCCAGATCCTCCAAGTTTTTTGTGTTAGTCTATTTTATGTCTGTTTCCTCATTGCCCGTTGTCTGTCGCATTACCCAGTCTACTGCAATCAGGAAGATCATTGGCGATAATAGACAGCCTTGTCGCACTCCCTTCCTCACTTCAAAAGCTTCCGTGAGCTTCCCCTTGTGAATTATTGGCATGCAGCATTGTCGTACAACTGTTGGATGAGATGTATAATTGTCGATGGGACCCCGTAGTAGCAAAGTAGTTGCCAAATGACCACTCGGTAGACGCTGTCGAAGGCCTTTTCAAAGTCGATGAAGTTGAGTGAGGTGGAGAGGTGACTGCCATTTCAAGCTTTTTTCAATGATGATCCGTGGAGTGGCGATTTGATCAATACATGACCTGTTTCTCCTGAATCCTGCTTGTTACGGTCGAAGTTTTTCATGCAGGGCTTGTTTAATTCTCTCCAAGATGATGCGGCTAAGTATTTTGCTTGGGATGAACACCCGCAGAAATGCAGCCACTATAATAAAAACAAAATGGAGAAGAGAATACGCGTGTTAAATTTGGAAAGGTAAAGCAAGTCTTTTTAAGAATAAAATATTTTGAGAATAAAAACACAAACACCAATCCACGATAAAACCAAAATATCAAGACAAAACGAACTGTCCGACAGAGAGCGAAAATTAGTTCAACCGGAATACAATTACAATTATCAATGAAGGATCGACGTCTACACCGCTGGCATTCCAAAGCCGATGAATTCCCGCAGAATATGTTAAATAATATTATGCATATACTAACTCCACATCAATATGAATTACCAAATTGATCTTAGCAGGTCGTAAATAAATTAAATTGTAACATAAGATTATCTGACATTCTGACAGCACGATAAACGCTAAATTCGTAAAGTAAATTTATTCATAAAAAATCAATATTCGATTTCATGCGTCACATTGTAGCGCTAAGTAAGCGAAATTAAAGTGAAGTTATGAGGATTTTCCTGAAAACAGTTCGGAATACTACAATAAACATAGGAATTATCAAATATGTCATTTTGTATTAAATAATTTCACACTCTTCGCTTCATATAAACAAATACACATTAGTTGCCACGTACCAATTTAAAGCTAAGGGTGAGTGAAATTTCTATAAAACTCATCTGAAATTTGCTAGAAAAACTGTGAACACATGATTGAATAAACCTGTCACCAGTATCTAAGCAAAAATGGTATGGAAGTGAAGTGAGAACACGTCTTGTCGCCATGCCACGCTATGCATTTCACACGAAAGTATTCTCATCACTGCAAACAAACATCGTGATGATTGATTTCAACGAGTGACGAGGCTAGTAAAGATCACAGTTGTGAGAGTCCAGTTGACTCCTAACGAACGAGCAGTCATCAAGATGAAATGTGTGTTTGGTGCTCTTCGCTTCAATTGATGTTGTTTGGAGTGTGTGTTGTGATGATTAGGTTGTCGGAGGTGTGTGACTCCTCTCCGTGGAACTGTCACATCTTCTGTGAGTGAAGCGTGGAGCTGAAACACTCTCGGGAACGAAAGGTCTATCTGATGTGGCAGGTGACTATCAGGAACTCGCATATTCCATGCATTCAAAGAAGTGTTGATGTGTCATTTGATGTCACTTTGTATAACTCTACGAAGTGACATATATAGACAATATTCGACTTCTCACTCTTCAACGATTCAACTCTACAATGAATTGGAGGTGAATTCAACCGTGACATTTTGTTGAGAATAGGCGTCAGATGTGTGAACCAATGAAAGGGTTGATAAAGAGGTCATCGAAGAATAGACGATCAAACTCGCAGTGAACATATTTACATCATCATCGTAAACTAAGCATCATAATTTAATTTGTTATTAACACGAAGTCATGAGCAATAGTAAATTTTGAAAACTTTTCCTGAAGCTGAACGGTGGAGTAAGTAAATGAAGAGAAATTGAAAATGTTTTATCCACATTAATTACGAATTATACACATTCTTTCATTTGGAATAATGAAGCGACATTTACAGCCAAGAAAATATTTTTCGAACGAAGTTATCAACTAGACTGTGCCGTCGAGTTTCTTTAATAAATGCGTGTTCAATCTTGACAGTAATTTTCGTTCAAGAGTCAAATTAATCAAAGTACAATTATGAGTTAAAATGCCATAATAATCATGGGGACGATTATAATTCAAACAAATTAGTATCATAATTGCTGAATTGACATATTGTGCAATTAGGGGTTAGAAATGTAGACATAACAAAATATGCAGGATGTTTGGATAAAACATCTAGTGGGATCATGACTGATGTAAAGAATAATTATCTATGCAGTCAGGTATCAAATATGTAGATATAATAAAATGACAAAATAGACAGGAATTTCGCATATGAAAATACGCTATTGTACATAGGTTTTTAATTAAATTATATATATTCAAACCAATTTCACTTTTGACGGTTTGAAAGAAATTAGGCATTGGGTATATGATATTATTTATAATAAAAAGCTTTTTGTATTTCCCAATGAATGAAAAACAGAACGATATTGTTTTTACTGACGTTTAGCTATTTAATGCTAATAGCTTTCTCAAGCATTATTAAACCGGAATTTACAAAATAACAAAGAGTTAAGGGGTGAGAAAAATAGACTAAGTTCAACTTAAAAGGACATATTGAAAGTCAAATAACCATGAAGTTCACTAAAACCAAATAACAAAGGTAATAGTATATCTGTCATGATATCAAAACAAAGCTTACTAACTTGATCATCGTTCGTTAGTCTGGGGTCATTTTGGTTGTCAAGCTGGTGAATTGGTAGAGATAACAAAACTAAGTGTAGACTGTTGGATTTTCTCAGTGTGTTAAATTATAAAAGTAGTGTGTGTTTACATAGTGAACTTGCTCATCACATTTGTGTTGATTTTGCCACTTCATGGGGGAGGGAGAGGTTGTAACCAGGTCAGATTCTGTTTTAGTTCATCATTCCTATTCAGGCAATTTGGATTCCACTTCATATGAAGTGATTCTGATGAAGTGAGGCGTTCTTTGTGATTTGTGAAGTGCTTTTTCTGAATGATGATTTTAATACTGTCAAAATCAGTTCTGTGACCTGAGTCTACTATAGCGTGTAGGCCATCACCTATGGCTGATGATTTGTCAAGCTCTTCTAGTTCAACTGTATTTCTCAGTGATCGAACAGATGGGGATTTACGGTGTTCATTTCTTCTCATTTTGATTTCTATCTGGTGATCTTTGTCCAATATAGATCGCATCATATTCCAAGCATTTTATTTTATAGACACAATTAGATAGACAATCTTTTTGGATTTGATCTTTTATATGGACAAGGTTGCTTTGAAGTCTGTCTGATGTTTTGAAGAAAATCGGATGTCGAGCTGATTGAGTACTCTTCTGATGTTGTCTGACGTCTCTGCTCTACATGGAATGACGACTGTTGATGTCCATGTTTTCGGAATGCGTTTTCGGCCATACTTAATGTCTGTGTTCATTTTGTTGATGAAGTTCCTTGGGTAGTTGTTTTGCTTGAGAGTTTCAGTAATGTTTGTTATTTCTTCCTCTTTTACTTGTTCATCCGTTATCAGAGAGTGTGCTCGTCTAAGAAAACTTGAAACAACTGGAAGCTTTGCACTGATGGGATGTGATGATCCGGAATCTAAATATTTATTAGAGTGGGTTTTCTTCCTGAAAATGGACATACTAAACTGTCCGTGTTCCTTTCTCTTAAGTAGGCAGCCAGTCTAGAAATGGGAGTTCACCGATGTCTGATTCTGCTTTCGAAGTGAACTGGATTTTGGGAGATACAAAGTTTATTTTCTTCAGTAATGAATTGTGTAGATCTCGTTTTGGTACTACAAAGGTATCATCCACATATCCTAACCATATTTCAGGAGTGAGTATGCTCCAGCCAGTAAACTGGTTTATGCACGCTGAAGTGGTCGAATGTGAAAGGCAAGATTTCACATTCCGGCAGGTAATCCATTCATTGCCAGGAAACTTCGTGATGTTTGATTTCACTGAGTTTCGATGTTAGTGAAGATCACAGTTGTGAGAGTCCAGTTGATTCCGAACGAAGGAGCTATCATCAAGGTGAAATGTCTGGTTGATGCTCTTCACTTCAATCGATGTTGTTTGGAGTGTGTGTGTCGTGATGTTAAGAGTGTCGGAGGTGTGTGACTCCTCTCCGTGGAACTGTCACATCTTCTGTGAGTGAAGCGTAGAGCTGAAACACTCTCGAGAACGAAAGGTCTATCTGATGTGGCAGGTGACCATCAGGAACTCGCATATTCCATGCACTCAAAGAAGTGTTGATGTGTCATTTGGTGTCACTTTGTATAACTCTACGAAGTGACATATATGGACGATATTCGACTCCTCACTATACAACGATTCATCCAGCCACTGAATCGGAGGATTACGTGACTTCTATGTTTTTTTGTAAAAAGAAGTCAGATGTGTAAAACGGTTAACTGACTGATAAATCTGTCATCGAACCATTGCGAAACCAAATCATATGTTACATTATAATATTTTTAGATATTCTGTCACTGCTTATGTTTCTGATTTTGTAACTTGTTTTATGAAATTTCTTGCTTATAGAAAATAAACGTGGTATGTTAAATTGCTGAATCAGAGATGATTGTGTATAAAATTTAAAATTATGCTCTTTATTTTCGGATATAATCTCATTTCAACATGAAAGAAGCTGCAAATGTTGAGATAGGAAATGATGATATCATCTGGATAGCAATAATCTATTGCACGAAATTAACGTATTATTTACTTAGATGTTTTAGAAAATCTACGTAAATAGTACGTTAAAGTGGCATAATAAGGTGAGCAACATTGAAGTTAGACGTCGAGTTCTAGGTAAACAGGGGAAATCAATCGACGGAGTCGTGCAGTTACAAAGACTGAGATGGCTAGGACATGTGTTACGTCTGGCAAGCCAACGCCTCCCTCGACGAGCAACGTTAGCGGATATAGGGTCAGGCTGGAAAAAAGCTAGCGGAGGTCAAAAAAAACTTGGCACCAGTCAATGAAATCCACAACAGTTGGTCTAAGCCACGTAGGAAGGTGTAGACTTCCCGGTTGGGGTCCTCGGTACGGTAAAAATCTATGGTTGGAAACAATTGGTGACATGGCTGAAAATCGTTCTCAATGCCTAGCGCAAATGCATCCACTCCTTGTGACTGATGATTTCCAATGAAACTGTTTTGCTCTTCGTTTTTACTCCTTCGTCTCACACCTCTGCTCACTCTTTCGATTATCCTTTTCTTCTACTTTCTTCTCTTGCTTCGCTTGCTACACGGAGTGTGGCGACTTGAACTACCGCACATTTGTGCAAAGTTCTATGTCAAAAACAGACAGACAGAAAGATTTGTTGGAGATTATGCATTTGCGAATCAACAGAGAAACTTTGTAGAACCATTAATTGATTTGAAATATCTCTGACGATCCCTTTCCATACGAACTTGTATTTATGAGCCCATGGAATCTCTCTCAATGCATGTCCCCCACTTATGATTATACTGTCTTCAAATCAATCTGGAATTCCACATAAAATATAGTAGATTTCAAATGTTTTCTTCGTGATGTACACTGATCCACAATTGTGATACCACGCTAATAAATAACTTCACACGGTATTTTCACTATTACGAAATCCACATGCGTTTTCGCGTATCACGTTACAGCTCAAAGTGAGTGAAAATTTAAATGAACTCATGAGGATTTCTCAGAAATCATGTGAATAATTTAATTAGTCCTCTTTTCTGCTGTATCATAGCACATTTGATATGGTGTAACAACAGAAGATTAAGGTCAGGAAACAGATGGTTTATTTGGGAAAAAACACATATTTATAGATTTTCATGTACATTATTATAAATTATTGCAAGCAAACAAACACAGTCTTCTGATTGGTGGTTTCTCGCTGGACATTAGGCTTTCATCTTTTTGTGGCCGTTTATTGAAATTCAGATTATCTGTCTGCAAATTGTAGCCACCTACGAAAAGTTTACTGTGGTTTGTTGATATTTCTCTTTTATCCTTTTTCACACGAAACATTTTGGTGACGAAAACACCGACGTAAATTAATATCCACCGATTCAGCTAGCAGCCAGCACTCACCACAATGGAAGCGACTTGAGAATACGTCTTGTCTGAATGCAATACTATGCAGTTCACACGCAAGTAATCCATTCATTGCAGGGAAACCTCGTGATGATTGATTTCAACGAGTGTCAAGGAGAGTGGAGACCAAAAGTCGGGTGTACTGCTCATCAGTCCGCTCCATCCTCCTTTATGGCTGTGAGACCTGGCCACTGAGAGTGGAAGACATGAAAAGATTAGCTGTCTTTGATCATAGATGCCCCCGATCTATCTCCTGTGTGAAGTGGTATAATAAGGTCAGCAATGTTGTGGTTAGGCGTCGAGTGCTAGGTAAGGAGGGGAAATCAATCGACGAGGTTGTGAATTTACACAGACTGAGATGGCTAGGACATGTATGACGTATGCCTAGCCATCGATTTCTTCGACAAGCAATGTTAGCGGATATAGGGTCAGGCTGGAAAAAAGCTAGCGGAGGTCAAACAAAAAACATGGCACCAGTCAATGTAATCTACAACAGTTAGCCTAAGCCACGTAGGAAGGTGTAGACTTCCCGGTTGGGGTCCTCGGTACGGTAAAAATCTATGGTTGGAAACAATTGGTGACATGGCTGAAAATCGTTCTCAATGCCTAGCGCAGATGCATCCACTCCTTGTGACTGATGATTTCCAATGAAACTGTTTTTTCTTCGTTATTACTATTCCTCAGGCAAAATAGGATCAATCGCATTTGAACAACGACATGAAATGTGAAGATGATGCGTTCCGAAAAAAGAGGAGAAGCAGAAATTAATATTATATATTATTATTATATCCTTTAATTCCTAGAGGAGCATATGGCTTCAGCCGCGCATCTCCATCACATTCGGTTTTCTGCCAACATTTTCACCCCGCTCTAAGTCTGCCCACTTGTTTTTCATCTTCCACTCACATGACCTCCCCCATGTCACTCTTCAACGACCAACTCGCCGCTTCCAATTCAGTTGGGTTCCACTCGACCAACGGCTTGTCTACTGATATCTTCTGATGGTTTCCTCAGAGTATGCCCAATCCATCTCCATTTCTTCCTGCCTATTTGTTTCACAATCGGTTCCTGGTTGGTTCTCCCCCAGAGATCCTTGTTGCTGATATTTTCTGGCCATCTGATCTTGAGTATTGAGCGAAGACAACTGTTGATAAAGGTCAGAAGTTTGTTTGTGATGCTCTTTATCACGCACCAAGTCTCTGATCCGTAGAGTGTGTAGCACTGAATTCAAATTGGAGTTGAAAATCCGGATCTTATTTTCGATGGTGAGTGCTGTTGACATCCACACAGACTTTACAGCAATGAAAGCTTGTCTTGCTTTTCCGATTCTGGCTTTGATACCCTCGTCAGTTCCGCCTGTAGGTGAAACGATGCTTCCCAAGTAGGTGAAGGAGGTTGTTTTTTTCGGGTTTCTCCGGTCTGTGCTGATTGTTGTATGTTGTTGTTACTGCTGTTGGCCAGGAATCTTCATCACCTCTGTTTTATCTATGTTCACCTGAAGTCCTATCATTTTTTGATGCTTTTTCTGCCAGCTTGTCTTTCTTTTCACTTGCATACCTTCCAGTTTGTGGGAAATCAGACATATATCATCAGCGAAGTCCAGATCCTCCAAGTTCTCTTTTTGTTTGAGTCCATCTTATGCCTGTTTCCTCATTGCCCGTTGTCTGTTGCATTATCCAATCTACTGCAATCAGGAAGATCATTAGAGATAGAAGGCAGCCAGCCAGCTTGTCTTACTCCCGTCTTCACTTTGAAGGATTTCGTAAGTTTCCCGTTGTGGATTACTTGGCATGCAGCATTGTCGTATAACTGTTGGATGAGATGTTCAATTGTCAATGGGACCCCGTAGTAGCGAAGTAGTTGCCAAATCACCTCTGGATCGACGCTGTCGAAGGCTTTTTCCAAGTCGATAAAGTTGAGATAGAGAGGTGACTGCCATTCCAAGCTTAGTTCATTGATGATCCGTAGTGTGGCAATTTGATCAATACATGACTTGTTTCATCTGAATTTAGCCTGATCCGGTCGAAGTTTTTCATGCAGGGCTTGTTTGATTCTCTCTAGGATGATGCGGCTTAGTATTTTGCTTCGCATGGACACGAGCGGAAATGCAGCCACTATAAAAAAAACAAAATGGAGATGAGCAGACGCGTGTTAAATTTGGAAAGATAAAGCAGGTCTTGTTAGGAATAAAATATTTTAAGAATAAAAACACAAACACCAATCCATGGAAAAACCAAAATATCAAGAAAAATGAACTGTCCGACAGAGAGCAAAAATTAGTTCAACCGAAAAACAATTACAATTATCAATGAAGGATCGACGTCTTCACCACTCGCATTCCAAAGCCGATGAATTCCCGCAGAATATGTTAAATAAGATTATGCATTTACTAACTCCACATCAAATTGACCTTAGCAGGTTGCAAATAAATTAAATTGTAACATAAGATTATCTGACATTCTGATAGCGCTATAAACGCTAATATTGTAAAGTAAATTTCATCATAAAAAATCAATATTTGATTTCATGCGTCCGTTGCAGCGCTAAGTAAGTGAAAATAACGTGAAGTTATAAGGATTGCTTTGAAAGCAATTTGGAATACCACAATAAACACAGAAATTATCAAATATACCAATTTGGTACACAAAGATAAGCGATTGAGATAACGATCGTTAAAATAAATTCACACACTTCGTTTCATATAAACAAAACGACATTTAATTTCACGTATCACCTTAAAGCTCAGGGTGAGTGAAATTTTTATGAAAATCATCCAAAGCTTTACAGAAACGCTGTGAACACATGAGTGAATCAACCTGTCTCCAGTATCCTGCCATAAATGATATGGAAGCGAAGTGAGAACACGTCTTGTCGCCATGCCACGCTATGCATTTCATACGCAAAGAATTCCATCACTGCGAACAAACATCGCGATGATTGATACAAACGAGTGTCGAGGATAGTGGAGATCACAGTTGTGAGAGTCCAGTTGATTCCGAACGAACGAGCTATCATCAACTTGAAATGTCTTGGTGCTCTTCACTTCAATTGATGTTGTTTGGAGTGTGTGTGTCGTGATGATAAGAGTGTTGGAGGTGTGTGACTCCTCTCCGTGGAACTGTCAAATCTTCTGTGAGTGAAGCGTTGAGCCGAAACACTCTCGGGAACGAAAGGTCTATCTGATGTGGCAGGTGACCATCAGGAACTCGCATATTCCATGCAATCAAAGAAGTGTTGATGTGTCATTTGATGTCACTTTCTATAACTCTACGAAGTGACATACATAGACAATATTCGACTTCTCACTCTTCAGTGATTCAACTCTACAATGCATTGGAGGTGAATTCAACCGTGACATTTTGTTGAGAATAGGCGTCAGATGTGTGAACCAATGAAAGGGTTGATAAAGAGGTCATCGAAGAATAGACGATCAAACTCGCAGTGAACATATGTACATCATCATCGTAAACTAAGCATCATAAATTAATTTGTTATTAACACGAAGTCATGAGCAATAGTAAATTTTGAAATTTTTCCTGAAGCTGAACGGTTGAGTAAGTAAATGAAGAGAAATTGAAAATGTTTTATCCACATTAATTACGAATTATACACATTCTTTCATTTGGAATAATAAAGCGACATTTACAGCCAAGAAAATATTTTTCGAACGAAGTTATCAACTAGACTGAGCCGTCGAGTTTCTTTAATAAATGCGTGTTCAATCTTGACAGTAATTTTCGTTCAAGAGTCAAATTAATCAAAGTACAATTATGAGTTAAAATGCCATAATAATCATGGGGACGATTATAATTCAAACAAATTAGTATCATAATTGCTGAGATTGACATATTGTGCAATTAGGGGTTAGAAATGTAGACATAACAAAATATGCAGGATGTTTCGATAAAACATCTAGTGGGATCATGACTGATGTAAAGAATAATTATCTATGCAGTCAGGTATCAAATATGTAGATATAATAAAATGACAAAATAGACAGGAATTTCGCATATGAAAATACGCTATTGTACATAGGTTTTTAATTAAATTATATATATTCAAACCAATTTCACTTTTGACGGTTTGAAAGAAATTAGGCATTGGGTATATGATATTATTTATAATAAAAAGCTTTTTGTATTTCCCAATGAATGAAAAACAGAACGATATTGTTTTTACTGACGTTTAGCTATTTAATGCTAATAGCTTTCTCAGAGCATTATTAAACCGGAATATACAAAATAACAAAGAGTTAAGGGGTGAGAAAAATAGACTTAGTTCAACTTAAAAGGACATATTGAAAGTCAAATAACCATGAAGATCACTAAAACCAAATAACAAAGGTAATAGTATATCTGTCATGATATCAAAACAAAGCTTACTAACTTGATCATCGTTCGTTAGTCTGGTGTCATTTTGGTTGTCAAGCTGGTGAATTGGTAGAGATAACAAAACTAAGTGTAGACTGTTGGATTTTCTCAGTGTGTTAAATTATAAAAGTAGTGTGTGTTTACATAGTGAACTTGCTCATCACATTTGTGTTGATTTTGCCACTTCATGGGGGAGGGAGAGGTTGTAACCAGGTCAGATTCTGTTTTAGTTCATCATTCCTATTCAGGCAATTTGGATTCCACTTCATATGAAGTGCTTCTGATGAAGTGAGGCGTTCTTTGTGATTTGTGAAGTGCTTTTTCTGAATGATGATTTTAATACTGTCAAAATCAGTTCTGTGACCTGAGTCTACTATAGCGTGTAGGCCATCACCTATGGCTGATGATTTGTCAAGCTTTCTAGTTCAACTGTATTTCTCAGTGATCGAACAGATGGGGATTTACGGTGTTCATTTCTTCTCATTTTGATTTCTATCTGGTGATCTTTGTCCAATATAGATCGCATCATATTCCAAGCATTTTATTTTATAGACACAATTAGATAGACAATCTTTTTGGATTTGATCTTTTATATGGACAAGGTTGCTTTGAAGTCTGTCTGATGTTTTGAAGAAAATCGGATGTCGAGCTGATTGAGTACTCTTCTGATGTTGTCTAACGTCTCTGCTCTACATGGAATGACGACTGTTGATGTCCATGTTTTCGGAATGCGTTTTCGGCCATACTTAATGTCTGTGTTGATTTTGTTGATGAAGTTCCTTGGGTAGTTGTTTTGCTTGAGAGTTTCAGTAATGTTTGTTATTTCTTCCTCTTTTTCTTGTTCATCCGTTATCAGAGAGTGTGCTCGTCTAAGAAAACTTGAAACAACTGGAAGCTTTGCACTGATGGGATGTGATGATCCGGAATCTAAATATTTATTAGAGTGGGTTTTCTTCCTGAAAATGGAAATACTAAACTGTCCGTGTTCCTTTCTCTTAACTAGGCAGCCAGTCTAGAAATGGGAGTTCACCGATGTCTGATTCTGCTTTCGAAGTGAACTGGATTTTGGGAGATACAAAGTTTATTTTCTTCAGTAATGAATTGTGTAGATCTCGTTTTGGTACTACAAAGGTATCATCCACATATCCTAACCATATTTCAGGAGTGAGTATGCTCCAGCCAGTAAACTGGTTTATGCACGCTGAAGTGGTCGAATGTGAAAGGCAAGATTTCACATTCCGGCAGGTAATCCATTCATTGCCAGGAAACTTCGTGATGTTTGATTTCACTGAGTTTCGATGTTAGTGAAGATCACAGTTGTGAGAGTCCAGTTGATTCCGAACGAAGGAGCTATCATCAAGGTGAAATGTCTGGTTGATGCTCTTCACTTCAATCGATGTTGTTTGGAGTGTGTGTGTCGTGATGTTAAGAGTGTCGGAGGTGTGTGACTCCTCTCCGTGGAACTGTCACATCTTCTGTGAGTGAAGCGTAGAGCTGAAACACTCTCGAGAACGAAAGGTCTATCTGATGTGGCAGGTGACCATCAGGAACTCGCATATTCCATGCACTCAAAGAAGTGTTGATGTGTCATTTGGTGTCACTTTGTATAACTCTACGAAGTGACATATATGGACGATATTCGACTCCTCACTATACAACGATTCATCCAGCCACTGAATCGGAGGATTACGTGACTTCTATGTTTTTTTGTAAAAAGAAGTCAGATGTGTAAAACGGTTAACTGACTGATAAATCTGTCATCGAACCATTGCGAAACCAAATCATATGTTACATTATAATATTTTTAGATATTCTGTCACTGCTTATGTTTCTGATTTTGTAACTTGTTTTATGAAATTTCTTGCTTATAGAAAATAAACGTGGTATGTTAAATTGCTGAATCAGAGATGATTGTGTATAAAATTTAAAATTATGCTCTTTATTTTCGGATATAATCTCATTTCAACATGAAAGAAGCTGCAAATGTTGAGATAGGAAATGATGATATCATCTGGATAGCTATAATCTATTGCACGAAATTAACGTATTATTTACTTAGATGTTTTAGAAAATCTACGTAAATAGTACGTTAAAGTGGCATAATAAGGTGAGCAACATTGAAGTTAGACGTCGAGTTCTAGGTAAACAGGGGAAATCAATCGACGGAGTCGTGCAGTTACAAAGACTGAGATGGCTAGGACATGTGTTACGTCTGGCAAGCCAACGCCTCCCTCGACGAGCAACGTTAGCGGATATAGGGTCAGGCTGGAAAAAAGCTAGCGGAGGTCAAAAAAAAACTTGGCACCAGTCAATGAAATCCACAACAGTTGGTCTAAGCCACGTAGGAAGGTGTAGACTTCCCGGTTGGGGTCCTCGGTACGGTAAAAATCTATGGTTGGAAACAATTGGTGACATGGTTGAAAATCGTTCTCAATGCCTAGCGCAAATGCATCCACTCCTTGTGACTGATGATTTCCAATGAAACTGTTTTGCTCTTCGTTTTTACTCCTTCGTCTCACACCTCTGCTCACTCTTTCGATTATCCTTTTCTTCTACTTTCTTCTCTTGCTTCGCTTGCTACACGGAGTGTGGCGACTTGAACTACCGCACATTTGTGCAAAGTTCTATGTCAAAAACAGACAGACAGAAAGATTTGTTGGAGATTATGCATTTGCGAATCAACAGAGAAACTTTGTAGAACCATTAATTGATTTGAAATATCTCTGACGATCCCTTTCCATACGAACTTGTATTTATGAGCCCATGGAATCTCTCTCAATGCATGTCCCCCACTTATGATTATACTGTCTTCAAATCAATCTGGAATTCCACATAAAATATAGTAGATTTCAAATGTTTTCTTCGTGATGTACACTGATCCACAATTGTGATACCACGCTAATAAATAACTTCACACGGTATTTTCACTATTACGAAATCCACATGCGTTTTCGCGTATCACGTTACAGCTCAAAGTGAGTGAAAATTTAAATGAACTCATGAGGATTTCTCAGAAATCATGTGAATAATTTAATTAGTCCTCTTTTCTGCTGTATCATAGCACATTTGATATGGTGTAACAACAGAAGATTAAGGTCAGGAAACAGATGGTTTATTTGGGAAAAAACACATATTTATAGATTTTCATGTACATTATTATAAATTATTGCAAGCAAACAAACACAGTCTTCTGATTGGTGGTTTCTCGCTGGACATTAGGCTTTCATCTTTTTGTGGCCGTTTATTGAAATTCAGATTATCTGTCTGCAAATTGTAGCCACCTACGAAAAGTTTACTGTGGTTTGTTGATATTTCTCTTTTATCCTTTTTCACACGAAACATTTTGGTGACGAAAACACCGACGTAAATTAATATCCACCGATTCAGCTAGCAGCCAGCACTCACCACAATGGAAGCGACTTGAGAATACGTCTTGTCTGAATGCAATACTATGCAGTTCACACGCAAGTAATCCATTCATTGCAGGGAAACCTCGTGATGATTGATTTCAACGAGTGTCAAGGAGAGTGGAGACCAAAAGTCGGGTGTACTGCTCATCAGTCCGCTCCATCCTCCTTTATGGCTGTGAGACCTGGCCACTGAGAGTGGAAGACATGAAAAGATTAGCTGTCTTTGATCATAGATGCCCCCGATCTATCTCCTGTGTGAAGTGGTATAATAAGGTCAGCAATGTTGTGGTTAGGCGTCGAGTGCTAGGTAAGGAGGGGAAATCAATCGACGAGGTTGTGAATTTACACAGACTGAGATGGCTAGGACATGTATGACGTATGCCTAGCCATCGATTTCTTCGACAAGCAATGTTAGCGGATATAGGGTCAGGCTGGAAAAAAGCTAGCGGAGGTCAAACAAAAAACATGGCACCAGTCAATGTAATCTACAACAGTTAGCCTAAGCCACGTAGGAAGGTGTAGACTTCCCGGTTGGGGTCCTCGGTACGGTAAAAATCTATGGTTGGAAACAATTGGTGACATGGCTGAAAATCGTTCTCAATGCCTAGCGCAGATGCATCCACTCCTTGTGACTGATGATTTCCAATGAAACTGTTTTTTCTTCGTTATTACTATTCCTTTCTCTCACAACTCTGCCTAATGTTCCTATTATGCATTTCCTGGACTTTCCTTTGTTGCATCTGTGTTACATGGACGGAGTGTGGCGACTTGAACTGCCGCACATATGTGCAAACTTCTATGTCGAAAACAGACAGACAGAGAGGGAGGAGATCACAGTTATGAGAGTCCAGTTGATTCCGAACGAACGAGCTATCATCAAGGTGAAATGTCTGGTTGGAGCTCTTCACTTCAATCGATGTTGTTTGGAGTGTGTGTGTCGTGATGATAAGAGTGTCGGAGGTGTGTGACTCCTCTCCGTGGAACTGTCACATCTTCTGTGAGTGAAGCGTAGAGCTGAAACACTCTCGAGAACGAAAGGTCTATCTGATGTGGCAGGTGACCATCAGGAACTCGCATATTCCATGCACTCAAAGAAGTGTTGATGTGTCATTTGGTGTCACTTTGTATAACTCTACGAAGTGACATATATGGACGATATTCGACTCCTCACTATACAACGATTCATCCAGCCACTGAATCGGAGGATTACGTGACTTCTATGTTTTTTTGTAAAAAGAAGTCAGATGTGTAAAACGGTTAACTGACTGATAAATCTGTCATCGAACCATTGCGAAACCAAATCATATGTTACATTATAATATTTTTAGATATTCTGTCACTGCTTATGTTTCTGATTTTGTAACTTGTTTTATGAAATTTCTTGCTTATAGAAAATAAACGTGGTATGTTAAATTGCTGAATCAGAGATGATTGTGTATAAAATTTAAAATTATGCTCTTTATTTTCGGATATAATCTCATTTCAACATGAAAGAAGCTGCAAATGTTGAGATAGGAAATGATGATATCATCTGGATAGCAATAATCTATTGCACGAAATTAACGTATTATTTACTTAGATGTTTTAGAAAATCTACGTAAATAGTACGTTAAAGTGGCATAATAAGGTGAGCAACATTGAAGTTAGACGTCGAGTTCTAGGTAAACAGGGGAAATCAATCGACGGAGTCGTGCAGTTACAAAGACTGAGATGGCTAGGACATGTGTTACGTCTGGCAAGCCAACGCCTCCCTCGACGAGCAACGTTAGCGGATATAGGGTCAGGCTGGAAAAAAGCTAGCGGAGGTCAAAAAAAAACTTGGCACCAGTCAATGAAATCCACAACAGTTGGTCTAAGCCACGTAGGAAGGTGTAGACTTCCCGGTTGGGGTCCTCGGTACGGTAAAAATCTATGGTTGGAAACAATTGGTGACATGGCTGAAAATCGTTCTCAATGCCTAGCGCAAATGCATCCACTCCTTGTGACTGATGATTTCCAATGAAACTGTTTTGCTCTTCGTTTTTACTCCTTCGTCTCACACCTCTGCTCACTCTTTCGATTATCCTTTTCTTCTACTTTCTTCTCTTGCTTCGCTTGCTACACGGAGTGTGGCGACTTGAACTACCGCACATTTGTGCAAAGTTCTATGTCAAAAACAGACAGACAGAAAGATTTGTTGGAGATTATGCATTTGCGAATCAACAGAGAAACTTTGTAGAACCATTAATTGATTTGAAATATCTCTGACGATCCCTTTCCATACGAACTTGTATTTATGAGCCCATGGAATCTCTCTCAATGCATGTCCCCCACTTATGATTATACTGTCTTCAAATCAATCTGGAATTCCACATAAAATATAGTAGATTTCAAATGTTTTCTTCGTGATGTACACTGATCCACAATTGTGATACCACGCTAATAAATAACTTCACACGGTATTTTCACTATTACGAAATCCACATGCGTTTTCGCGTATCACGTTACAGCTCAAAGTGAGTGAAAATTTAAATGAACTCATGAGGATTTCTCAGAAATCATGTGAATAATTTAATTAGTCCTCTTTTCTGCTGTATCATAGCACATTTGATATGGTGTAACAACAGAAGATTAAGGTCAGGAAACAGATGGTTTATTTGGGAAAAAACACATATTTATAGATTTTCATGTACATTATTATAAATTATTGCAAGCAAACAAACACAGTCTTCTGATTGGTGGTTTCTCGCTGGACATTAGGCTTTCATCTTTTTGTGGCCGTTTATTGAAATTCAGATTATCTGTCTGCAAATTGTAGCCACCTACGAAAAGTTTACTGTGGTTTGTTGATATTTCTCTTTTATCCTTTTTCACACGAAACATTTTGGTGACGAAAACACCGACGTAAATTAATATCCACCGATTCAGCTAGCAGCCAGCACTCACCACAATGGAAGCGACTTGAGAATACGTCTTGTCTGAATGCAATACTATGCAGTTCACACGCAAGTAATCCATTCATTGCAGGGAAACCTCGTGATGATTGATTTCAACGAGTGTCAAGGAGAGTGGAGACCAAAAGTCGGGTGTACTGCTCATCAGTCCGCTCCATCCTCCTTTATGGCTGTGAGACCTGGCCACTGAGAGTGGAAGACATGAAAAGATTAGCTGTCTTTGATCATAGATGCCCCCGATCTATCTCCTGTGTGAAGTGGTATAATAAGGTCAGCAATGTTGTGGTTAGGCGTCGAGTGCTAGGTAAGGAGGGGAAATCAATCGACGAGGTTGTGAATTTACACAGACTGAGATGGCTAGGACATGTATGACGTATGCCTAGCCATCGATTTCTTCGACAAGCAATGTTAGCGGATATAGGGTCAGGCTGGAAAAAAGCTAGCGGAGGTCAAACAAAAAACATGGCACCAGTCAATGTAATCTACAACAGTTAGCCTAAGCCACGTAGGAAGGTGTAGACTTCCCGGTTGGGGTCCTCGGTACGGTAAAAATCTATGGTTGGAAACAATTGGTGACATGGCTGAAAATCGTTCTCAATGCCTAGCGCAGATGCATCCACTCCTTGTGACTGATGATTTCCAATGAAACTGTTTTTTCTTCGTTATTACTATTCCTTTCTCTCACAACTCTGCCTAATGTTCCTATTATGCATTTCCTGGACTTTCCTTTGTTGCATCTGTGTTACATGGACGGAGTGTGGCGACTTGAACTGCCGCACATATGTGCAAACTTCTATGTCGAAAACAGACAGACAGAGAGGGAGGAGATCACAGTTATGAGAGTCCAGTTGATTCCGAACGAACGAGCTATCATCAAGGTGAAATGTCTGGTTGGAGCTCTTCACTTCAATCGATGTTGTTTGGAGTGTGTGTGTCGTGATGATAAGAGTGTCGGAGGTGTGTGACTCCTCTCCGTGGAACTGTCACATCTTCTGTGAGTGAAGCGTAGAGCTGAAACACTCTCGAGAACGAAAGGTCTATCTGATGTGGCAGGTGACCATCAGGAACTCGCATATTCCATGCACTCAAAGAAGTGTTGATGTGTCATTTGGTGTCACTTTGTATAACTCTACGAAGTGACATATATGGACGATATTCGACCGCTCCCTCTTCCGCGATTCAACTAGCTGTTTAGTTGTAATCAAATTATATTTTTTTATAAATTTTTGTGGAATGACATCTCATTTTTAGACGGAACTCTTTATTATTATTTTGCGGATTTTTATTTAATTGATTTCGCTCGTTTGCGTTTTGCTATACTGTCTTATCTTACTGAGTCTAATTTGCATAATATTTTTTTTTACCGTTTCGGCTGCGCAACGGTGTACGGAATTGCTTGAATTTTTAATCTTTTATTGTAATTTCGTTTTGTTTTCCTACTATTCTGTTGAATTTATGCTGATTACTTTTCATCTGCAAATTTTACAAAAAATCTGGTTTGTGGAGATTAGAGTGTTCACAGTATTTCATTGTCTGTCGACGTCGGTTTGAGAATTATTGTACAACATTCTAGTACTCTGTATCTTTTTCGCGCCTATTCAAGCTTTTTTGTAATATACGCTTAGTGTATTTCTATATGAAGAGATTCCGGTTACAAGGTGATATCGTACACACGTTAACCTCTGTGACACTATGCAATGGTCCATTGTTTCCTACTTATGTCAATTCATGAGACAGATAAAATTCTGGTTAATATCAAAGAGGAGTATTCTCTAATACAACCAAACTGCTGCACCCCACTGGTCATCAATTACCACAACAACCGAATCGTCCTATAAACGATGATAGCATACGATGATATTCTGTAAGAAAACAAATCCCTGAAAAAGAACTCACTAATATTATTCTGTCAACAACTATGGCCTGGTCGTATTCAGGTAGGCGATTATTTGTGTCCAATTGAGAAGTGTTAAAAGTGTGGTGGAGAAGATCTGGCTCGAGTTTAAAATACACGCCGAATATATTGGCTAGTCCTCGTTCAGAATCGTAAACTGACATAAATTGAAATATATGTGCAATTCATTCAGGCAAAAAAGGATCAATCGTATTTGAACAACGACATGAAATATGAAGATGATGCGTTCCAAAAGAAGGGGATGTGCAAAAATGCAGCCACTACAACAAAAACAGAATGAAGAAGAGAAAACGCGTGTTCAATTTGGGTTTAAAAAGCAAGTCATTTTAAGAAAAAAAATATTTTAAGAATAAAAACAAAAAGACCAAATCCACTATAAAACCAAAATATCAAGGCAATATGAACTGTCCGACAGAGAGAAAAAATAGATCAAACGAAAAATAATTACAATAATCAATGAAGGATCGCCGTCTGCACCACTTGCATTCAAAAGCCGATGAATTCTCATAGGATATATAAAATACGATTATGCATATACTAACTCCAAATCAATTTTAATTACCGAATTGATCTTAGTAGGTTGTAAATAAATTAAATTGTGGCAAAAGACTGTCTGCAATTCTGACAACGCGATCAAAGCTAAATTCGTACAGCAAGTTTTATCACACCAAAAGCATATTCGATTTCATGTGTCACGTTACAGCAATAGGTAAGTAAAATTTAAGTAAAGTTATGAAGATTTCGAGAAAAACTATCTGGAATACCAAAATAAACATAGAAGGTAAAAAATAGTTCATTTTGCATGTACAATGATTAGCACATGTCAGACCGCCACATTAATAAAATGCACACACTATATCAAATATAACAAAATCCACATTCGTTTCCACGCAACACGTCAAGCACAGGGTGAGCAGAATTTTCAGGAAACTCATGAAGATTATTCAAAAATATTGCAAACACAATAAGAGATCGACCTGTCTTAAGTATTATAGCTTAAATTATAAGGAAACAACTGGAGAAAACGTCTTGTTGCCGTACCACACTACGCATTTCACACGAAAGTAATCCATTCATTGCAAGGAGATCTCGTGATGATTGATTTCAACGAGTGTCGAGGATAGTGGAGATCACAGTTGTGAGAGTCCAGCTGAGTGCGGACGAACGAGCAATCATCAAGGTGAAATGTCTGATTTGAGCTCTTCACGTCAATCGATGTTGTTTGGAGTGTGTGTTGTGATGATTGGGATGTCGAATGTGTGTGACTCCTCTCCGTGGAACTGTCACATCTTCTGTGGTTGGAGCGTGGAGCTGACATCGAATTGGGAACTACAGGCCTATCTCATGTGGAAAGTGACTATCAGGAACTCGGAATTTCCATGCATTTGAAGAAATGTTGCTGTCATTTGATTGAACTTTGCATAACTCTATGAAGTGACATGTACAGACAATTTTTGACTCATCGCTTTTCAATTATTCCACTATCTAATCCATCATACGCCATTCGGGCTCTGATTGTTATTTTGTATTTGGGAGTCAACTATTTCACACTAAGAAATTAATAATAAATTTTTCTTGGAACGATATGCATGCCGTTTCACATTTGATATATTTGTATTTTTTGAACACACGTTTTTGTGTCTTTTGATCGCCGTATTTAAAATGCTGATTTTATTTTTTTCCAGAGAGGAAGAAGCGTATGTTTTGAGACTGATGCCGAGATTCATATGGACAGGAATTAATAGACTTTGACATAATATGTCGAATCAATATTTTGTGCATGTTCCCGCATATTTTCAACTTTTAAGATTTAGAAATATAATCGCACCCGGAATCATATATTTTATTTCACAAGAGCAGTGTATTAGGCGTCATGCTATGTTAGAGAAGATGTATTTTCGAACTTAGGGAAACACTTTGTTTAACAGATAATTACCTCGAATTATCACTGAAGGATCTTCATCTACACAAAGTCGTCACGGTGACCCGATGAAGTATGTTCGAATATATAAACTCAATTTTTAAATAGATTGTCTTCACACCATACTGGATTATCCCAATAATCTAAGAAGGGTGCAAATCATTTAATTTGCGACATAATATTGTCTGAAAATATTGTACAGCGATCAAAGGTTAAATACAATAAAATCCACATTCGTTTTACATGTATCCCGCGACGGATCAAAGTAAATGAAAAGTTAGGTAAACTCATAAGGATTTCTCAGGAATATTGTCTTAAGTATTATAGCTTAAATTATAAGGAAACAACTGGAGAAAACGTCTTGTTGCCGTACCACACTACGCATTTCACACGAAAGTAATCCATTCATTGCAAGGAGATCTCGTGATGATTGATTTCAACGAGTGTCGGGGATAGTGGAGATCACAGTTGTGAGAGTCCAGCTGAGTGCGGACGAACGAGCAATCATCAAGGTGAAATGTCTGATTTGAGCTCTTCACGTCAATCGATGTTGTTTGGAGTGTGTGCGTTGTGATGATTAGGATGTCGACTGTGTGTGACTCCTCTCCGTGGAACTGTCACATCTTCTGTGGTTGGAGCGTGGAGCTGACACCCTCTCGAGAACTAAAGTCTTAACTCATGTGGAAAGTGATTATCAGGAACTCGTAATTTCCATGCATTCTAGGAATGCATTTTTACTACCGTTAGTGAAACTTTTTTCAACCGTTAATTAATTCGAATTATCTATGACGAATCTCCTGCCATACGAACTCCCATTTATGAGCCCATGGAATCTCTCTCAATGCGTGTCCTCCACTTATGATCATACCGTCTTCAAATCAATCGGGATTTGCACATAAACCATGGTAGATTTCAAATGTTTTCTTTGTGATGTACATTGATCCACAATTGTGATACCGCGCTAACAGCTAACTTCACACGGTATTTTTACCATTACGAATTCCACATGCGTCTACGCGTATCTCGTTACAGCTCAACGTAAGTGAAAATTTAAATGAACTCATGAGGATTTCTCAGAAATAATGTGAACACATGGATGACTTCACTTGATTCCTCTTCGTGGGACTGTTACTTCTTCTCTGACTGGTGGGTGGAACTGACACATTCTGGGCAACAAAAGGCCAGTGTCATGTGTCAATTAACTATCTGTACCTCGGACTTTTCATACATTCTAAGAAATTTTGCTGTGTCATTTTAATATGTATCCACACATATATATGTGTGTGTATGGTGATCTCTCTTTCTATTGCTCGCTTAGTCTGTGACCATTTCACTTAGATGAACCTGTCTCCTTTAACAATGTATATTCCCCTTATATTATATATAATATGAGTGTTTGTTGACAGTCCGTTGCTTGGTGACATATATCCATATTATATGTGTGGTTGTTGACATGTCTGCTATATTTTGCTATGTATATATGGATCGATACTCCATTATAATTAGCCATCCATGTTAAGACTGTCTATTGATTGTTCACACACTTGTCTGGACATTCATATATATTTCGCTCACACAATCTTGTGTGACACTACCTTTGGTGTGATACCACTTATTGCTTCTCCTTGTGTTTGGAAAATAGAAGTATCATCGAAAACCTAGTGGTCTTCTGATTTCTGCCTTCTTGCGTCAGGACTATTAAATTCTCGACCAGTACATAATAATAATTTAGCAACGAGTACATAACACTTTTATTGTACTTTCTATAACTCCTCCAAGTGACATATGTAGACACTGTTCGACTCCTCACTCTTCACTGATTCATATAACTAATGAAGTCGAGGCGTATCAACTGTGTTATTGTGATTTTAGTTGGTTATTTTTTGTAAATGCTTCTTACATTTTGTGGAGAAAGTTTTCAGTATTATCCTTAGTTTTTATTAAACTTTTTTGAATTTTTTACATGTCTTTTTTCTTCTGTCATTTTGTTCAGCCATTTTTTTTTACTTTTTTAGGGACTTTGTGGTGTATGTTTTTCCATTGTATATTAGAAATATCTAGAATAATTTTTCTATTCGTTTGAGTTACTTTTTGAATAAATTTTTGTCTTGCATTGATTCAATGTTTGGAGTATTTAGAATTGGTTTCACGACGCTTTATTTTCAATATAGATCGTTTTCACACGAACAGTGCATTAATATTTTATGCAGCTTAGAATTAATGCATTTTTAGTATGACAGCAAAACTTTGTTTGAATGACAATTACTTTTCATTTTCCCTGAAATATCGTCATCTACACCAACTGGCCTTTAAGAGCCCATGAAAGATCTTTCAATGTGTATCTTCACATTTTTCTATACTGTCTCTAGTTTAATCTGTAGTATCTCATAAAATGTAAAATTTTTTCTTTTTATTCTTTTGTCTTACATAATTAAACGAAAATATTAATGCACTATTTCGTCGAATGTTATAGTTGTTATTTTTGTGCATATATATACATATATATTTATTCGTGTTTTTTCTCATACCTAGTTCCATGTAAGTAAATTCCTTCTATGTTTGCTTCATTCTCTATCTATTATTATAAACTATTTGAGTTGAATGTCTTACCGTTTGTCTTTACCATCACTTTGAATTGATCTCTCTTTCTTGTGTGATATTCTGCATATGCAGTCGGGAAACCATCGGTCAATGCAAACGTTTATTTAATGGGGATCGGAGAATTGACTTTAACTAGGCATTACTAAAAGTTACATCTTACAGTGTCATAGTGTTTTAAATAATCCAACAGATCTTCAGACACCTCAATAAGCTTTTGTGCACGTTAAACCTACTGGATAACGAATTTAAATGAGCTTAACTACAGGCTTTTTCTATTTTTATGATGTGAGTCTCACGTTCACCGATAAACTATTTTTATTTTAACAACAACAAACTTAGTGGTTAAATGTTTTCCCTAAGGGCTTTTATATTTGATTGCGATAGGGAATATTCGGTGAAACTCTGTGCAAATATTAGTGATGACATATAACACAGGAGATTAACTGAACTTAAATTAATATGGTTTACTTGATATAGCTCAAGGTGAATTTGTCCCATTGTTTGTTTGATCAACTACACAACCCCGTATTGAACAATTCTATATAAGACTATCCAACTTTCACGCTTGATGAGTGACAAAAACTTAAACTATATTAATTCGATGAAAATGAATAGACCTCTCTGTCGATATCAGTTAGTTGAAATTTTAATATACATTTTAATGTCAACGAAGTCTAATGCTTCCATTGAAGTGACACCAGACATCAAATTTGAAGTGATAGAATTACAAGAAGGGATTAGAGATACATGCAGTCGACTAAGTCAAAATTCCATTTGGAAGTCATTATTATCGCTGGAAATAGAAACTGATTACAGAAAAGATATTTGGAATGCATGTGAATAAATTCGGCGTCATTATAAATTCCTAGTCCGTTCCGATCAGTTAACTTAGGTGGAAAAAATTTTCGCGAAATGAAATGTCCGGGAATCCATGTGACGTTGTTTGAATATTTATCTTGTGAGACTTATGAACACAAATTCAACAATTTCAGCGACTTGATGTAGTAATTAGAGAATGGTTTTTTGAACATATTTACCAGACATCTGAATGTAAAGTTAGTCAACGATCAAATCCGCGGAATCTTATTGGTACGCAGTGACCATAAACGATATATATATATATTGACAGGCACTGGTTTACAGTGACCTGACTAGTCACAAGTTAGCATCTTTAGATAACCACTGGAAAGACTGTAAGTACAGGACAGCTGTTTCGTCCTGATTTAGGACTCTTATTTAAACAAATGCCGGTAATATGTGGTACATTTTCTTTTGCATGCAGAATATTTGCATTTTCAACCAGTCTGCTGGGTTTTCCTAGCATGAAAATACTAGTCGAATAACCGGTCAAAGGTCGTGTCGTATTGGTATAATGTACTACGGTGGTCCAGCGGTAGAACGCTCGTCATCTGTACACGTGATCTTAGTTTTAATCCTCTGCTGGTGCTTTTCTTAAGCCTGTTAAAGCTGGTAGTAAGACTGGTTAAGTGAGAAGGCTGTCCAGGTTAAGGTCCTCTGTTCCAATCGCAGCTTAAATGAATAAGAAGTTAAGACTGATATTACAGTTAAAACGAACATAAACCTACTGTTATCGTTTTTATGACAACAGTGATAAAAATGATATTGCTAGCAACTTAACAAACACAATTATATGTTGGTACTCTCCTTATACCAGTGTGTGAAAGTGAGTGAAGCATATAGCATTGATTCAGAAACTTCATCATATTTTGATTTTTCAATTGTCGATCATGTCATAGGTGAATATTCGTGAATAATCCTCAGAAATCCATTATTGAAAACAAAGCACGTAGTTCGACAGGGAGGCTATTTTTGGGGAATTTATATTCTCTAGCTGTACAATCACATTTCTGTACAATTTTTTCATGAAAGAGGATAGCAACTTAAGTGGAATCATCATAAACATAGTTGTTGAAGTTAAGCAATTCATCAAAGAATTTAAATAAGTGTATTAGAGCTATATATTAAGGTAGATAATTTAATGAGTGAGTTGTGATTAGGATACACATAGAAAAGAAGAAGAATGTGGAATTATGCAAGAGCTCTCAAGAAATACAAAAGTCGTATGGATTTGAAAAACAAATAAGTAAAAATCAAGTCAATAAACGTTTACAAAGTTGAATAATCTTTGTTTCTATGAACACCTCTAGTTGTTCTACTTGAATGCCTTAGGCTTCAGCAATCCAAAGAATATAGAATAGTATGGCCTTTGACAGGTTACTTTTCACCTAACAGATTACTTTGAAGTAGGAGTTTGTTAAAACCAGTGTTGACAAAGTGTTCGATTATCTCGCCATTACTGTCTCCCTAAGTCGCATCACTCTGGAAAGAATAATGGTGTACTGGATACAGAACTCCACCAGCACTGAACGAGCTGACTCCAGGAAGGTCAAATCATGTTTTAATAAAATTGCAGCTCCACGCATTGTCACGGAACAAAGCATAGAATGACAGTCAAACCTCTTCACCAAATTTCTTCATCTAATTCGGAGAGGCTTTTACCAGGCAGCGATGACTGAGAAGTAATTTGGAAACTACTTCAGCACTACGTCGTACCTCAAGTCTTGTCAACACATTCAACAGCTGTCTGTTTGACAATGACACATGTCAAGGGATCCACAACAGAGAACTCACTGAGGCGTTCGAAGTGCATACAGGAGTAAGACAAGACTGCCTGTTATCACCAATGGTATTCCTAATTGTGGTGGACTGTTTTATGCATCAGACTGTTGGGGGAAAGGGGTCAGGAATGCTCTGGGAGACTGATAAGAAGACTCTAGAAGATCTGGACTTTGCGTTTGGATAATTTGTGTCTAATGTCACACAAACTCGAATACTTGCAAGCGAAAACCGACAAACTGGCAGCGAAAATAGGACCCCAAGTGGACATAGAGAGGATCAAGGTGATGAAGACAACCGGTCAGTGGCAACAACAACCAGCACCAGTCACCATCAGCTGGAGAGATTTAGCAGAGGGTGCCTCCCTCACTTATCTGGGAAGTGTCGTCTCAACTACAGGTGGAACAGACGAAGATGTCAAAGCCAGTTAGAATCGGAAAGGCGAGATATGCTTTCACCAACCTGAAACCAGTTTGGAAACCTTCCGAACTCAGCATATGGGACAAGATTATCATTTTCAACACCAATGTGAAGATGGTTATTCTATACGTGTCAGAAACTTGCACTGCATCTCCTGAAGAGGATTTCCAACAGGTTGCAAACTTTCATCGACAGCCGCCTTCTATGCATACTGCAGATCAAATGGACAGCCACAAAGAATTATTAAAAGGAAACTATAGAAGGAGACCAACCAAGAGCCAGTCGCTCAACAAATCTGTAGGAGAAAGCGGAGATGGATCGGGCACAAATTGGGGAGGCCACCTAATGACATCGCACGCCAGTCCTTCAATTGAAATCCCGTCGGGAAGTAATTAGTGGGTCGTGAGTGCTAGGATGAAATGGATGAGATCGTGTGAGGAAGAGATGAGAAAGTTTGGTCAATCATGGACTCAGCTGAAGAAGATGGCAGAAAACATAACAAAGTAGATGTATGTTGTTGAAGCACTATGTTTCGCTCGGGACGCAAGGGAATAATAATAATAATACTGCCTCCCTTCAGTCATGAAAGATAGTGTTTACAAACACTTTTAGATAAAATACACGTCGAACAAACAACGCACCTGGTTCCAAATATACGTTAACTGATATACGTACAAAGAAGTGGTCGGGTGTGAGACCTTGGCCTTAAGGCCTCTGAAGACCAATAGAAGACTGTAGAACACTACTCTTAGCGTCGACGCAAAGATTTTTCTTCTCAAGTATGATGAAATTCTTATCTTAATGATGTCGCAGACTGTCGCCTTTGAAATCTGATTTCATGCAGAGTTTTTTTAAAAACAAGTAATGTTTCATTCTTCTGAAATTTTTCTTCAAGCCACTAGCTTGAAGCTCTATGTTCCTCTAGGGAACGTGAAGGAAAATTAAAAAATTTCTGGTGGTCGATATACTGTGTAGACGAATTAGAAATTAGAGCGCACGTTTATCAATAAGCAGTAATGAACCTGAGCGAATGATGCGTTCATGAAAACGTCTCTTATTTTTAAGATGTTGCAGCGTTTTATAAATCAACATCTCAAATGCATATATCATATATTCGTATAACCTGAATTGTAGAATTTATGGGTTAGTTGAAATAAATGGGATATTATATAATCAAAATTTTCAGTTACTTTGTTGGTTGAGAGTGAACATGCAGTTGAGTTAGGTACCTCACACCGGAAAATCAATCCTGTCTCTACAGAAACTTTAGAGTAATGGAGAAGATTCTAAATGGCGAAATCAAAATCGTAATGGGTGATATGAATGCTAAAATAAGAGCAAATGAAACAGGAAGAGAAGTGATCATGGATCTAACGGCTTTCGTGGAAATAAAAGTGAATGGAGAACACATCTCAAACTCCTGTTTATTGAGTTATACGGTGATGGTAGGTAGCGAGTACAAGCACAAGTATGTACACAAAGTTAGGTGGGTTTCACGAGAAATCCAGAAATCAGACAGACTACATCCCACTCTCAAGAAAGTGGTGACGTAGCCTGCAGAACACAAATCGAGAATAGGAGCATATGTGAGCTAAGAACATTTTCTACTGCAAGGATCACATAAGATCAGGTTGAAAGTTTTCAAAGAATCAAGAAACGGACCACAATTGAAGCCTAACACTCAAAAAATGATGAATGGAACTATGGGAGGATATCTTCACTGCAGGTATGAGCGAGAAGTCAGAGATATTACATGACATCATTGAGGAAACCTGTGTGGGAATACACGAGAATCATCTGAGAGTGACGTTAGTGGAAACGTGTACAACTACTTTAAGGGAACAGAAGAAGCAAAAAAAATATGTGTCCTTTTATAGACACATAGAAGCTAATAGAAGGGAAGTACAATGAAATAGAAGATGAACCTGCGCAGAGACAAACAAGAGGGAAGCTTAATTCACTGTAAATCTCACTGAATAAAGAAATAACGAAGAGTGCTGTAAAAGGTAGAGGAAACTTCTATGATATACTGGCGACAGAAGCCAAACAGTCTTTAGGTATGAGAGATATTACAAGCATTTACCAAATAAAAAGGTCGCTCGTGATCTGTGGGAGAGAACAAGAGAGATGAAACTAATGGCATATAGTGAAATGAACCTAATCACAAAAGAGGGTAAAAAAGGAAACGATGGGGTGATCAAATCGAAAGGCTCTTTACCCAATTAGCAACTGCAATCCATCCATAAGTGACTGCCAGAGAAACGCCAGCCCTGTAACAACAGCGGAATGCAGTAAAGATGCTGAAAATTAGCTTCACAACTGCAGAGTGCACCACACCTTAATCAACCTCATTCAACAGCTAAATCATGACGCTACTTGACTCATGATACAAAACAGTAACTTAGAAATGTCATATTGTTGAAAACAGGAATAAGACAAGATTTCCCATTATAACGATGATATTCCCGATTGTTGTTGATCAAAACATGCGCCAGACAGTGGTAAGGGAGCGAGAGGCCAGGAATACGTTTGGGTGACAAGAAGGCGACCTGCTTAAGGCACTGGGCTACTAGATTTGCTTTTCAACAAAATCCGTAATTTCATTGGTATCTGTCGTTGTTTCAATCATGAATTTATGTCATATGACCTATACATGAACTTGCGCTCTGATTTACCTTGCATCCAAGTAAATACTGCTCAATTCTTCAACACAATAATAGAAGAAATAATCAAGATTATTACTTTATATATAAATCCTGTTAGAAAGGATTATAAAAAAGGATTTTTGGTGGGCGGTAAACGAACCAAGAACCTACTATCCAACAAATATGCTGAATGAAATGGAGACGGATCTGACACAATCTGAGGAGAATTTTAGGTGTCATCGCATGGCACACAGACCCTCAAGTGACACTGGAATGAGGGACGACGAGTTGGGCGTTTGTTTGAGAGTGTCGTGGAGGACACCACATGGGGATGAGATGCAAGCTTGTGGCTTATCATTGGGCCAGACAGAGAGGACTGTAGAGAATTGGATGATTTGGAGATGTTCTTTTGAAGCCCTATCTCTCCGGGAAAACAAGAGAATTATAATGATGTTACAAGTTTGTGCAAATCAAATGTTAATTCAGAACTCGATACTCTACTGAAGCTTGTCGATCGACTAGGGTGTCAGCCACTTTACAAATACCTCCTTAATCAGTTACTCATAAATCCAAGAAATGAAAACTCTTAAAATTCCGATTACAGAACATCTAAAGAGCATGGGAACGTATAGAGTATTTTGATAAAGCGGCTGATAAGTCTTTATATCATGAAAGTCCTATATATTACAAGATATAGTGTGATCAATTTATCCTCTTACTGTTCTTACGAAAGTAAGGTCTGCAAACACTGTTGGATTTCTCAATAATTACTGCGTTTGACATCATCTTAAGGCAATCTGAAATTCTTTTGTTATACTATTCATTCGCTAGAGGTAATCAGGGAATGAGGGGAAATTAAAACGACTACAGTCACTTCACGTCAATATAGGAGATGTGTTGTCTGATTTAAGAGTTTTGAAAGAACTCCAACTAGTGAGAGAAGCCGTTGTATAAACTTCAGAATACAAATGAAGAGATGGAAGTGCGTTGTGTGGGAATGGAGCGTATGCAAATTCGGTAAGCATAAGGTACTAACCGATTCTTCCTTAATTTTCGAATACATACCTCTTATTGCTGTTTCCAGTTTTGGCTAAAATAAATAATAAAGTTGTTATTATGAATGCGAGACAGTGAAAGCATCTTGGAATATCAAGAATGTGTGAGCTTATAATTTTTGTAAATAATTAGTTTATTGATATGTGGCTGTCCACTATCATTATTTAACTGAGGCACTTATAGTATAATGGCATCAATGATACAGAAGCGAACTGGATGTGAAGTCTAATTTTCTGCAGTTGTGAAGGCGCCATATTGACTTACTTCGTACGCTTCACTTAATGTAACAAAATCTGCATTCATTTATTTGTTTCACACTTTAGATAAATGTAAGTAAATGGCTTCCTAACCAGATGTACATTTGCGATAACTCTAGTGAAGACATGAATAGAACGACTTTTCTCCAAGATAATAGAACAGATGAAACGAAAGCGCACTGTGGATAGGCTTCATCACCGTGTACCATTATAAGTTGCACACCCAAATGGTCCATTCGTTGGAAGCAGTCGTCATGATGATTACTTTGAATGACTTTTGAGGATAGTGGAGATCACAATTGTGGAAGTGCAGTCGATTCTGCACGAACGGGCAAACATCTAAGCGAAATATCTTACTGGTAATTTTAGCTTCAATTAATGTTAACTGGAGAGTTGATGATGAAGTTGTTCAAATCTGTTGTTTTGTAATAAGTGTTAATTTAGGCACTCTGGGAGCTTTTCTTACTTGGATGATGAATTTGCACGCCGTTTTCATGGATATGAAGATGTCGTTTCACTCATATCTTCCAAGGTTATGTAATTATTTTTCATATTCCATTTAGAGGAATTTGATGAATCCTTTATTCTGCAGTATAATTGTCCTCACATGAATTCATGAAGAAAAAAGGTGATTTATGTTGATGAATTTGCTGTTCTGTATAATTTACTTGTAGGGGTAAATGTTACGATTTCAGTCATCTTAACTCCAACAGATTCAAAAAGTTTATTTCGGAATTCAATAAGTGGTAAATTTTTATGAATTTTGCATGCATGGAAGAGGATGATTACTATTAAAATGGTAGAATCCGCTTCAAAATACTTGCCTACTGAAGTGACTGGGGGTGAGTTCCAAACACTGCCATTTTTGTGATATTAATTATGTTTCACTCAAGTTTATGCATGAAAGTTATTCACTATATTCAAATTCGCAGTTTGCAAGTTACACAGATCAACATAAAATTTAGAAACCTGCATTTTTTGAGTGATTTAAACTGATTCCAATTCGTTATCTACGTGAAACGTGGTAGGCCACCAAATAGTTCGGCAGTGAATGAACAAAACTTCCATACGTTGTTTCTATCACCTTCATCTGACTAATAATCACTAGTGATTGACATGAATGTTATCCAGCTACTTATATCCCCCATGAGTAGTATCCACCATCCCTAACTTAGGTTATTACTTCCTTCTGAATTGAGCTCATTTAATTTTGACATCAGAAACACATATGTTCCATTTGTCTCACAACACCCTATTCATTATTTAATCCAGATTAGTTGACCAATAATCTTTCGGACGCATTTCATTTCAGCTATTTATTGAATATGTGATCGAAAAGCAAAAGACCTCACATATTTCGCTAAAATATTATGAAATAAATTACCAACACGTAATTGTGAAGGAACATGGACAAACCAGGAAGCCAGAATAGAAATGATGATCTTGTTTATCTCTGGCTAGTGTTACAATTAAGAGACGTGAAGAGGAGTCAACTGACATGGATGCCTTTGGAGCATTCGGTACTTGTAGGCTGAAATTCATCAAACGGACATATGTGGAACTCTAATAAACTCTGACAAATGTTGTTCCGATAGTTTTAAGTCACATGAGTGAGAAATATTAATATTTGTACTTGCATAAAATAGCAATATGTCTTGTAGATTGCATACTGAACAGAAATCTTCGTTGCCCTCACCTAACGATACAGTTCTGATTCTAATTTAGACAGTTATGTAAAAGTGCAGTTTTGATATCCCGATCAGATTTTATTTGTTTGAAATCTGTAGGTGAGCAACACTATGTTTAGGTGAATTACTTAAGTATGAAGTCACTTTTGTCTGTAAGCATATTGGTATTTCCTGTTGAGTGATTATGCTACAACGAATAACTTGGTAGCTCTGACAAAGCGCCACTCCGCAAGTACGATTCTATTACAATGACGGATTGACGTCACAATATTAAGATTCATGATGATTAGTGGTGGAAGTTTACATTGCATTTGACTGTCTAGTTGGTAGTGTTTCGGTGTTTTAAGCTATTGAGTATAAAGCAGTCCAAAATAGGACGAAATTCGCATCTAGGATTTCACAACTAGTCATTGTCAATCAAAGGCTTCATTATCAGTTACTCCCCTAGAAATGTACCTCAGTTTTCAATTACCTTCATTTTCTTTGATTTATTCAGATGAAAGAAGTATGCATAAACTCACAGTTGATATTTCTATGGTTAGAATTTCAAGGTTAATTGCACTCATATTTAAAATTATGGATGCATTTATAACAATGAAATATTGCTCACAATTAAATATCCTAAAGATGACAGCCTTTTGTCGTACAGAAGGTTACTCGAGATTATAAAATAAAGTTTTTGGTGCAGCCAAAGAAATAAAAATAAATTTATAAATCTCAAGGTGACGAGCAAAGCAAAATAAAAAGATGTAACTGAATATTCTTATTGCAGAAAATGTTCAACCAACCATTAGATTTAAGTCCATAGTTGTTTCTTGTTTCTCCCTGAAAAATGGCTTTTTGTCTTATAGTAGATCACTCGAGTTTATTGAGTAAAGTATTTGATGCAGCTAAAGAAACAATCATGAAGCTATATTGTTGATCTGATGGATGTAATACCATACTCAGCCAGCAAATATATTTGCCATAAACCACTGCAAAATATTTAAACATCCAAAGTAATTCTAATAATGTGAAAGCTAACCAAACTTATAAGTATTTTTTTATGTATGTGTTTAAGTTTCTGTTGCACTTTAGTTAAGTTTTGGAGGTATAGTTTCTAGCACCACGCCTTAGCCCTCCCTCTTTATCCGTGTTTAGGGACGCCTAGAAAACTAGCGGGCTAGTTATCTAGGCGAGGTTGATTGGTCGAAGAAGCAGCAAAGGCAGGACTCCAAGTGAACATAGACAAGATGGAGGTGATGAAAATAACCAACCAATAACAATAACAGCAGCAGCAACATCCAGCGCCAATCATCATCAGCGGGAGGGATTTGAAAGAGGTTACTTCATTCATTCACTTATCTAGGGAGCACTGTCTCAACTACAGGAAGTCGGAACGGACGAGGATGTCAAATCGAGCGAGAATCGGGAAGGCGAGAAACACATTCATCAACCTGAAACCAGTCTGGAAATCTTCGTCACTCAGCCAGTATCAACAACAAAATTCAGTCGGATTTTCAATACAAACGTCAAGTCAGATCAGAAACTTGGTGGGCGGGTCACAAAGAATATTTCCAACAGCATGTTGCAGACCTTTATCAACAACTGTCTTTTCTGGCTCTATACTGAAGATCAGGTGGCCGGACCGGTCCGGAAAGAATCACCAACAAGAAACTACGGGAACAAACAAAGCAAGAACCAATTGCTCAACAAATATGCAGGAGAAAGTGGAGATGGATTGGACACTCGCTGGGAGGCCGCTGGGTGACATCACGCGTCAGGCCATTGATTGATTGGAACCCGAAAGGGAAGCGGCGGGTGGGACGTCAGTGCAAGGGTGACATGGAGGAGATCGTGTGAAGAGGAGTTGAAAGAATATGGACTGACATGGATGCAGGTGAAAAGTACGGCAGAAGACAGAGGCAAGTGGAGACGTGCAGTTGAAGCTCTATGTTTCACCAGGAAACAAATAAAACAATAATAATAACAAAAACCAAACCTATACAGAGACGATGATGCACTGCTGACATGCGAAAATTAGATCATTGTCTCCTCAGACAAAGTACATCGAATGTATGCAGAATATATTTTGGATTTACATTGGAAGACTGATAGTAATGATAAAAGTCATTAGCTTGGGGTAGATTTCTTACATAGCAGGCCATGAAATACACTTACTTTACTAGGGCCGATGACACTACTCAGATTTGCAGATTGACGTTTGTGGGACAGGACTGGAACTCAAAACTAACTGGTCTAAGGTCCATTGTTAACCTGTTAACTATAATGAGAGCTGTTGACTACTTTCAATTAATTGTGGAGCTGATCAATCAACGATTCTCATTTCCTTCGTCGGAATCTCACTCGATAAATGCCTGACTAAGTAAAAGTCATATGGTGTTAACTACTTCAAAATTTCTCGACTCCTGCATCAAGCTGGCAAAAGCAGCGCTAGTTTGTTTGAATATCGTGTTCAATTAGTTTCTGATAGTGGCCGACCAACGGCAAACTCCTGCAACGCATTTGATCACTACACATGAATACAAATGGCTGAGGAATTGAATCAAAACCTGTGGTTATCAAGCCACAGTTTAACTCACAAATCTCTGTCATTTCCTTGCTTAATTAAGAAAATGCACTTAGCCTCATCTGCGTAGAAGTGGCAAATGATTTTCCCCGAGAACTTTTGTGCACAAATGCCGTTACCACTGAAGTTTGTTGTAAAACTCAGTTAATAGTCATGCATTATGGTGATCATTAAAATATGTTTATTCTTATCTCCGAATTTATTTTCACTTTGAAACTTTGTTTTAAAATCAGCTTGATTTTCTTATCACTTTAGATGTATTGTGTATGTCCCGCAGCTTAATACGTTGTATTTAGAAACTGATGAGACAATTACTACTGGTTCCTTTAAATTTCTCACCTAGTTTTAATCACACTTATTTTAAATTCAAATACACCCTGACAATGATATTGGTAATGACAAATGTTCTGATGAACTTAGATGGCTGAAGGCAATCGGCAAGAAGCCTTGGACCTAGGTTTCGTGCTATTGATTGGACTAAAGGAAGTGTCAAAAAGTGTTCAGTTCTTTTAGTATATGCCAGGTTGAGGGATTGATCAAATTAAATTCACACTGGTGTTTTGAAACTGGTTTCATGGCAGTTATCAGCTAACAAACTGTATATTATTCTGTGGAGAACTGCCGACAAGTGGCCACAGTAATGCTCTGTTGCTTCCTAAATGCAACATAATTTTTTTGTCAGAATTCGTTGCAAACATATTTTAACATATTTAAACGAGGGTTGACATAACATCAAAGGAAAGGCAACGTCTTGAACATTTCTTACTTGTCCCTCTGATTTTACCGTCTGCACCAAGATCGCTTGTTACCTGTGATGAACCATCGCCAGCCATATATTATATCATGATTCTACACAATACTGCCGGCAAAGCAGTCTACTGGTGCTTGAGATTCTCCCCGTATAAATTTATTCAAACATTCAGGTTATTCAAATACTTTATACTTTTAAATTTTGCACAAATGCCATTAATTACCTTAGATTTCTGTTTAGCGTTTTTATGTTTATGTTGTAGTAAAAGCAGGTAAGAAAAGTAGCATGAAAACTTGGTGGAAGCTTGCTTTAAATTATATTCTCAAACAGAGTAAAATGTATTTGAATTATGGGATAATGTTTCGGATTTATTTATACACCACATGTGATTGTAAGATGAATAAATTGTGTAAACCAATGTCCAAATAACTGAGACAGAATTACAATTATTCAGCGAATTTTGAAATGGTCTCTTAACTTTCTTACCATTAGTGGGGAAACTAAGTATTAATTCGAAGTATCTTTGTAGTCACTAGTAGGGAAGAAGTGTGGAGAAAAACAACCTACATTCACGTAATCGAAGGGACGCAATCTCAGTCTATATATATTCGCCTTCAATTAGTGTCACTTTCTCGGCAAATCTAGAGTGTATGGTGAGTCTAGGTGGAAAAAGGATGCAAAGACCAAGGTTTATATGCATTATACGAAATTCAAAATATAAAATATGTTGAAAAGTCGAATAATGCTCCAGAAATTTCTAGGCAGCAATTAATGAAAGTCGCTCAGTGAGCTGAGTCCAGTTACAAACAAATAGTAGTTTATACAAAGAATGAGGTATGACAGTATTATTACAGAAAGCTTGTAAACGCTATACGGTTCGAATAATCCAGCACATGTGTTTTCCGTTTGCTTTGAAGTGAATGTCAGTAAAGTGAAGATGTTTGAATCGCTAGATTTTATCTGCTTTAGTCTTTTATTTCCCATTTAATAAATTATGGACTTTCTTATTTTGGGATGTGTTCATCTCATAACCTTATAGTGAATATCAAAATAATAATAGTAGTAGTAGTAATAATTCTGTTAATAATAACATAATACGTTATTGAGTGTTGTTAATCGGTAGCTTTCATATTTATTCTCATTGCAGTGGAGAACAGTTAGTCATACTGTGCTTTACACTTGACTTTTATCTCAGTGATTCTTAAGTTGTCATTCTACAGCAGGAGATATTTAAGCCGGCTTATTTCCCAGTATTTTTTCTACAGGGATGAATCCTCATGACATATTTGCACAGTCATCTACTTATAGCTACTTTAAAAAGTAATTTTAGCCCTATAAGTTTGACTTCTTACTACCCCTAGGTACTCCATATATCTTTGTAGCTAAAATAGAATCCTATTTTGTTGGTCACATTTATCACTGAAAGGTTTCCATAAAATTATCGGTTGGAAGAGTGATAATAATGGAAAATACGAGTAAAAACCACTTTGTTAATTTGACGATGCAGGTGTTTGTTTTGTGTCTGTTTGATGGCACTGTGATTGCTCAACATCTTGCCAAATTTCTAAGCATATGTGTGAGGCTACAAATGAGATCAGAGAGTGTAGAGGTCGATATATCACAAATCCTTAATTCATTGACTTCTTATTTACTTTTATTTCGTATGTAAATATTCTCTTCGTGATAGAAATAAGTGAGTTGATGGTTTTCATGAAATCATAAAAATAATAATATGACATTTTTTCTGAAACATTTAGTAAAGTTGACAATCATTTTAAATAAGGTAATAAGTAGATGCTAAATAAAGTAGCTCATTAGATGCATCGAGACAGGGAAGTATAACTTAATGTGTTAATTAAGTCTTATATATATATTCAAAAAGATTAATGGTCATTTTGCATATGACACATTTTACCACCATATTAAGACAAAATTTAAGAAAAGACATGTGAATATATACAGTGCAATGTTTGCTGAACAGAAACTGTTTATGCTTACAGCTGAACAAAATAATCATTAACTACTGAATAGAGCAGGGATGTTTAGTCAGTGAATCTGCCGGAAATCTCTGAATAGCTAGTAAAAATAAATAAGTATGACCATATTCACTTCATTTGTAAAAAAACGACGTAGATCAATCAAAAAGGTACCCGTGTATAACCAATTCACCAAAGTTCAGAGACGACTCGGAGAATTTGCAGTCAATTCATGACATAGTTCTCCCAAAAACAAAACTTCAAGGAAATTCTTCTAGCACCTTTAGTTTGGAGCTTGCAGTAATATATCCTGCAGTAGCTCTCAGTTTTTAATGATTAAACAAAAGCGTATGGAATAAGTGGCGGGTGGTCAATTTGAAATATCTGACGAAATGTTTTCCTCATAGATGTTTCCTGTGGTCACTGTTGTGTATTACTTTGAAACTGAAGCATAAATAAGACTAAATAAGCATTGACGGTATTAGTATCAAACTTCTTAAGACCCTGGTTAACAGGCAATTAAATATCCTTGGATATTTTACATAAAGAGGAGGTTTATAGCATTTTAAATTTGTACATTGACCACTGCATAAACATTTCTTCAAGTAGATGTAATAATAAGAGAATGATAACTACTGTTATCTCTTACAAAGGCACAACATTTCAAACTTTCATTGTTATGCAAAACATCCTAATTTCAAACACAAATGTGACAAATGACGCAATGTATATATTCATCTCCTCCAGTAGATCTCAATCATAGATTCTGATCCCGTACAATACATATGTAAACTGATATATGTATATGTAAGTAAGGCGAGTTGCGACCTATCATCAAACAGATTAGCTAGCATACTCAACAACTCATTTTATGCATGGAATTATTTTCCATAATTATTTCTTGTTGTTAACATCACAGTGAATCTGTATAACTTGCAAGATGATGTTTTAAAAACAATTTTTAATCCGAATCACGTTTATAGTCATGTTCAGTTGCATACGAAACGTATAACATGTGATTCAATGTACTTATTTTTGTAATATTTTTGAACTTCACATTCTATGTTGGCCTGGGATTGCTCTGAATTTTCGGCATATTTTGGAAAACGAATCCACAATACTTCGTTTTATTCTATTTTAACTAACGAATATTTAGTGTCTCAACAATTTCTGCAGAACACGGTTCTCACAACAGTCGAAAATCAGTGAAATGTTAACAGGCAGTGGATTATTTTACAATCATTCAGGTGACTTTTGTAAGTGAGAATTTTGAAGCATTATGCACATAGAGACTCATTAAGTAAAAAAGATGATCAGAGATTGTTACAGTTAGGGAAAACATCTCAGTTACCTTTAAGATCAGAGGTGTCACAGTATCAAAAACAGCCTTTACGCCTACATTATGTGTTCAAAAACCAAATAATTGTGCTTAAATTGATGTGCTTTTACTACAATTGTTTCAATATTAAAGAAATATTAAATATTGTGGATGAAAAATAGTTAAGAATTTACGCAAGACTATTCAGCGCAGGTAAATTTCCCTCTATCATTTCTTCGACAAAATATACAACTCAAAACCTGAATAATGCCCAACATCTCAATGACGGCCAACAATCAGTATTTCACAAGACTATAGAGATCAATCGATATGTTGCTTTTGAATTTTAATGTTCCAGTTACCATTACTACTGATGATACCCTTGAAAGGATCAACTGGTAGATGTGCAATGCTAAAATACCGTCACTATTTTTCTGTTCATTGGGTTCATAATTTATACTTTTTGAGTAAGTGAATAGGACGTGATGTCATCAAATGTCACATGGGAATGTCTCTACTGGCACATTTAAATATTCGGATTACAAAGTATCAGGAAAAGTAAATGGCTATCAGGAACATTCGGATAACATTTTGAACAAAACAACTCTATCATGGTTATTTGACCTTAGTGACGACAGTGTATCAGACGATAATAAATTTTCGCACATGTAAAGTCTTAATAATCACTCAAATAGTGTCACATTCTCAGAAGGCTAAAGTCTATAAATTTGATGTTATCTGCAATAACTGAATTAACTCACATTTAAAGTTCACTTTTTAATGAGTCTCAATATCGCAGTACCACGTTTTTCCTAGAAAACGAGGTAGTGGTGTCTACTGTAATTCTATTTCCCCTAGGGAGTCTTCATGATAGAATATACTTAAAACTATGAGTATTTTCATCATTGATATCCACTATCAATTCAGCGAATATATGTGAGTTGTTTTTTGTATCAGTCGGTTACGTTACTGGCAGCATATAACCAGACAAATATTAGGTATGGTTTTGATAACTTACTGCTCGGTGAATCAAAGTGAAGGTACATTTTAATCTCATGTTAATATATATTGATATTGGAAATATCTGTTTGAATTAATGAAAGAAGAACTCTAAATAGAATTCCCTAAATAGGAAACCTACTATGTCTTCCATCGAATAAATAAAATTCAGCACAAGAATTATCTAAGAAATGGAGATTGGCTACCTGAGTTTATTTCATCATGTTATGTAAAGGGTTCAAACATCTGAGACTAAATTAGTGGCACTGTATCAACTGTGAATATCAGCACATAGGTAGTCACATGGGGTGAAGTTAGACTGTGGGAGGTTTAACATGGTGGTACGCTAGTGAGATGATGAAAAGTCAGAACTTAAAACCTCTAGGATAAACATAAACTCCAAATCCTAAGTATTCAATTTAGGATTATTTTCGTGGAACATAGAGAAATATTCCAAAAATCGTATAAAGCGAAACAGCAAAGATCGAATGTCATATCTAATCGTCCTTCTGACAACTGCACATTCTAACGAAAAACAAGCTGCAAGCGATTATTATGGTTTCCAAATGTCTTCATCTGGCTTCAATTTATATTTTGATAGTGAAATAATGAAAAGAACTGAGAAGCATTCATATTAGGAAATGATCTACTAACTGTGAATGATAGTTTATTCACTTTAGTGTAAAAAACCTGTTTTTACGAATTTCATCCAATGTCATTCTTTCAGTTGCTGACTGTACGTACAATATGAACCTTAATTTGGTTATTTCTACACTAAGCAGAAAGAGTATTTCTGGTCCATTTATAATACAGTAATGGTTGGAAGATCACAAACGATTCACATTTTTGTGTGATGTGCAAAAAGACACCTCATGTTATTTATCCTAGAGCACTTTGCTCTAAATGTATAAATTAGTGTCACCTTGTCATCTCAGATGTGCTCATAGAAGTATGACACAATCACATAATGCAGATGTTATTGTATGATTGGTTTGTTTCACTTTATTGAATTTTATCAAGAGAATGTCACATGTATAGCCTTTTGCTTTCCAAATATATCATCCAATGTAAAATACGCTAGTGAAAATACGAAAATGATGTTCAAGTGCGTCAAACTATTTCAGTCTCCAATATACCTTAATTGTTATGACTCCGTTAAAGTACTGATAAATTAAAATTTAGCTAGTCGAAATTTTCTAAATTCAAAGCTGAGAATAACAGCTGTATTTCAACTACTGAGCTGAAACCTTTGAGAATATTATATCACAAAATACGACTTGGAAGCCAAGAAAATATAGATCTAATTTTTCAGACTAAAATATGCCTTTACAAAAAGCTATAACACTTAAAAGAGAAACATCACTATATCAGTAATTTTGGGCATAAATACATTGTAAATTTTATCTCAAAAAACTGTGATCATTGATCTGTCCTCTCTACTTCTGCTTGAAATCAAATAGTGCATTTATACTAGCCGTTTATTCTTAATGCATACAGGTCACAGTGCCAGGTCGCGAATTCATATGTACATATATGTATATATATATAACCATTTATGTATATGTTAACAATGCAGAGGTCCATGAATATACAGAGCACACATTAATAGAATGCAGTGAATGTTTTACTGATTACTGTGAAAAATCGGAGGTTGCACAAGCATATGTGATTATGACTGAGACATGAATGTGAAAACAATATAACCGCATTTAGAAATTGGTAACATGAAACTCAGATAACTCACTTAACTCAATGACTAATATACAAGTGTTTTCCACAATATAGTTGCCCGAGGTGAGTTGGTGAATTTCTGTGAACATATTTTAGCCAGTTTTTTCAACAGTTATTGTTACTTATGCATTTCAACCAAAGCGTGCTGTCTGACATAATTATTACAAGTTTTAAAACGTTATAAACATTTTACTCAGATGAATTAGTCTTCTAGTCAGTTTAATAAGGAACTCATCATCTGACACTTCTTCCAGAAGATTCCGTTTGATCTATCCAACAAAGATGGGCGTTGACTCTTCAGAAATATGAACACAGTGAAAATCATTTACTCCAATTTTGTCCTTTCAGGCAAGATCTAAGAAGGTTATCAAATCCTCTCCACAGTAGTCCTTTCAAATCTATCATTAATCGGGAAATGGAGCACTGCATTTAGCATTTCAAAGGTGATATACTACACCATAACACTTGACGCACTGCCATCATAACGATAGGTTGGTGGAGATTGGTATATTATACATGTAATGGATATTGATATGAATTTCTTTATTCATATGACTCAGTATATCACTAAAGCACGTGTTTTCTCTTTTAAATTCTGGAAATAAGAAATCAAACCTAACAGCTTCAAACACAGAATTCCTTTAGGGAATCGTTAACTTAGAAAGGCTTTGCATCTGGCTAACATAATTTACAGCACTTCGGATTGATTGTTCTCTGTATATACCTGGTGGTAGTGAACTATCGTATTCAGTGTACTTTTATGATGAGATTTCCCATTGTCAGGTCGAGCTTTTTCGTGAAGCACTTTTTCTTTTCCATATCACTCAGGAAACTAAACGTGAAACTTCATCCGTCATGAATTTGAAGGCCTATGGATATGTGGCCACAGCTGAGTTTTCTATGGAATTCACCAGTCGAACAATCCTAATCACAAACAACACAAGTACCATTCATTTATTTTTAGTACAACAGAAAATTGAAGACATCATCGTTCAGCCATTTATCTTAAACTACAGGAATTTTGTGTGCCTTCTTGATTAATATGTTAACTTTTCAAGGTGAATTCTACGCGATTGTGATGAAAGGGAGTCACTTTTTAATCCCCTGCTGGTTATTTGTTGTATAAAAGAAACTCGAATGTACTGGTTTGTATGTATTATAATATTCTGCTTATTTTTCACCTAATAAGCAGGATTAATTTGTCTGTCGGATATATGTCAAGGTGAAAGAGTATTATTTACTCGATTGTGTTTTGAACATAAATTATTGACCACAATTATGTCAACTGATTTGACATAGAGCCACTGTGGAATTACATACTGCCACTGAGTCTAAGTTTATCGCACCTATTTGTAGAAATATTTGTTTACCATCAAATAATCTATTAATTGTAGTTGCTAATTTATTGGATTAATTTGAAGAAATCATAGGCTTATTTAACGTATATTGTCCACAGAACTATTTGGTAGAGAAATACCAAAGGGTGAGTAACAGTTCGAATTTTGATCTCTCATTTCCTAACCGAAATTGTGACAGTAGTCTACGGTTATTTATTGTGAAATGAGTGTTGGAGAAGTTCAATGAATTTACATTTGTGTGAGGTGTACAAAACGAGATCCATATACTTTAAATAATTTAGCCTTATATTCTAGTGATTTTATATATTAAGATGTATAAACTAGTATCTTTTCGTCCATTATCATCTGTTCAACTGTGTGTTACGCAAACACACTTTGTTACTAACAACGAAAATATAGTTTCCTTTGATATATTAAATATTAATGTGACCAGTAATTACAAATTTTGTTTTGTTCCATCTGCCAGATTGTAAGTACATTGATGAACATATAAACAGAAGTTGATAATGCGAAATGAAATATATATTGAGGAGGAATTTTATGGAAGGTCCTAGAGTTAAGGATTAAAAGTGAGCGCGAAATGGTGTAGTAATGAAATAACTATTCTATCCAAGAATTTTATGGCCAAAATTTTTATGGCATACAATGTTCGTAAATGGTTAACTCACACACTGTTTGAATTATGTGTCTGAGCTGATATGCCATGAGGTGAGCAGAAAGAAGAAATTAGCATTCACCTGCCTGCCCAAATCAATTGGGATTTTGTTAGATTGCTATTCGTTAAGCAACCTTTCCTTTTCCCCATAGCATCTGAAGAATTAAATGCAGGATTTCTGTCATCTTCGAACACAAAGCATATTAGATGTGTGGTCACAGTTGAACTGTCTGCGAAGTTCAGCAATCTACCAGTTTAAATCACAGTTATTCATACAGGATAGCTGTCATGCTGTATGAAGTAATCCATTTATGCCTAAAGGCGCCTTTTATTCCACAACTCAGTCGGAAGTCAGTTTCCTGAGAATATTTAACAGTTTTAACTGAGTCTTTACCTATTATTTTTTGTCATACCAGCAGCCAATTTGGAAGACACAGGTATATTCATATTTTTCCAATCCACTGTGGAGCATAATATATTATACGGTTCATAACTTTACAAAGATAAAATGAGTATTAGTAATTATTCTCAATTATGCATCACACATAGCAATGTCAGTAACAATTTGGTGAGAGCTGGCTGTTAGTCAAAACTGGTGGACAGTAATTTACGTCAGTGTTTATGTCCCCAATATTGGTCGTGAGAAAAATGAGAACAAAGGCTGTACGTAGGCGGATACAGTTAACATATAGATGATCTGACATTCAAGAAACAGCCACAAAGAGATGCAAGGTTAACTTTCTGTGAGAAACGACCAATCAGAAGACTGTGTTCGTCTGCTAACAATAATCTATAATATGTAAATGAAAATCTATAAATATGTGTTGATTTCCTTAATAAACGATATGTTGCCTGGCCCTTGTCTTCTGTTGTTACAACAATATTTATTCGCTAAATATTTATGGTGAAACATGATATAGCTCTGAGGACTTTCTGGCTTCAGACAAAAGTTGTCTTCTGGTTCAGCATTTTGTTTGAACACAGTGTATTTCATTTCATTTCCACGCTAACCTAACGTATTATACTATCGATGAGTACTGTCGCAATCCTTCTTAGCAAGTGAAATTGTTTTCACCATCTACATGATGCGAATTTGGGTAGAGTTGTGACGACGAATTAAATAGTTCGAATTTTCAATTCATTTGCCTTGCAGTATAATGTATTTAGCGTACCCCATATAACGACAGTTTAATTTAATTAATTAATCGTGTAATCACGAATCAGTTAGTTACAATTTACAATTCTTTCACCCTTCAATCTATAGCTGTTAGTTTATCAGATTCCACGTAACCACTGGAATGATTTCCAGTTGATTTTTACATCTCAAAAACAGTGTCACCCTGAGTTTTGTCAAATACTGTTTATAATTACACGTTGTAACGTACCGTTTATAAAGTAAACGATTTGAACCGTATCACTCATCACAAAAATACAAAAAACTTGACACTCATTAAGAGAAGGAAATAACCAAATAACTGCTTCCTGGTGGGTTGTTGGCACAGCGCTTAAGACTCTCACTGACCTTCGACATGCTCCGAAGTTCGATCCTCAGTCGACGCACACTTAATACCAATGTTCGGGGTGCTAAATTGGCCTACCAAGATCACATGCTGAAAATTCAATACTTGTACCAAAAAACGGTGTGGAATAAAGCTATAATCAAAAATAAATAAATATACACACTATTCCTCACCAATCGGCTCACCAGGATTCGAATCCATAATCTTCACTCTAAGAGACAAGCATATCTATGACCAGACTGAAACAGCCTAAGGGTATGGCTAGAAAACTGCACATTACTTAGGCTTATTCTTATTCACGATGGCTGTGATGCCATACTAAGTAATTCGTTTATGTTTGATGACGCATTTTATTCCACAACTCAGTCGGAAGTCGGTTTTCTGAGTTTATTTCACAGTGTCAATGTCCTGTATTTTTTGTTCTCCTTCGTTCTCCTTAAATACTTTTTTGCTTTCATTTCATCGACTTCACTATTTCGGATTCATATAGGACTCATAAGTATGTTTGTAATTTTTAGTCTGTTGTGGTACATGAAACATCATATGGTTCACATACATAGCGAATAACTGCACAAGGATGAAATGAGTACTAGGAATTATTCTCAATATATCTAGTCACAATTATGTGCGAAACGATTACGCATGACGCGTAGCAGTGTTAGTAAAAATATTCACTTGCAAAATATTTATGGTGAAACATGATACAGCTGTGACAACTTTCCTGCTCCAGACAAAAGTTGTCTTCTGGTTCAGCTTGCATCAGGTAAAGCTTAGATTGTGTTTTGAACACAGTGTATTCCATTTCTGGGTTAACCTAACGTATTACACTATAGTCGAATACTGTCGCAGTCCATCTTAGCAAGTGAAATTATTTTCGCTGTCTACATGATGCACAGTTAAATGGAGTTTCTATCGTGTATTCACGAATCAATTAGTTCTAATTTTCAATTCATTTGCTGGGCAGTATATTATATTAAGTTTGCCCTATATAACGACAGTTTAATTAAAAACTTGAATAATGTTAGTTTGATTTTCACTTCGTACTAGAAATAATATTTTTTTAGAAATAAGTGACATCAACAAGTTCAATTTGTCCTTGTATGAATTGTGCAAGTCTTTACTTGTTGACAAGGTTTTCTGCTAGGATTTTCATCCATAAATCGGAGCTGTGTCTGTTGCATAGCGGTTAGGGCGCTCGCCGACCATGCACATAGTTCAGGGTTCGATACCCTGCCAACGCACACCTGATATCTACGGTCGGCCTGCAATTTTCGGGCTACCGATATCCACGCTGAAAATTCAATACTTGTACGAAAAATACAATGTGGAATCAAGCTGTAATCAAAAATTAAAAAAAATAAATTAACAGAGGGAAATAAACTAACTTACCTGTCGTCATAAACTATCTAGTAAAATGAGTTATTTCTGTATAATGTCGAGTTATATTCACAGAAATAATTCAATATTTCATGTGTTCTTTCTGACCTTCTTTCATTGTCTACCCTTATCACTCATTGTATCTAAGTATTCTGAAAGCTTGTTCTAACATTTTTTGTGAATTGATGATTACCACTGAACTCCCTACATTATCGGAAATTTTTAATTTCTCAGAAAGTTTAGGTATGAAATATTATTCAATAATATATCAGTACCGATGAATCTCATATATCTGTGAATACTATTCATGATATCAATATTTTCATAGGACGGAATAATGATGGAAGCAAATAGTGAATTTCCAACTTTTTGTAATAAGAAAACAAAACATTTTTAACATTGCTTCCCCACAAGTGCGGATCCCTTAATCTAAGCGTTTCACCGGTGCACTGTATCACTGTAGCGGGAAAAAGTAAGTCAATGTTATTTCTCTAGGACTGGGTTGACCTGAGTTTATATCGCATAAATCAATGTGTTCAGCGATGTTTTCTCCTAGTACCTTATTGAAACACTTCACATAATATTATAGATTTAAATCAATTTTAGAGGAATTCATCAGCTTTCTTAACTGACGTTTGAAATAACTGAACGTATATTATATTCATTTAGCAGAATGTATAGAACTTTCTGTTTGTATACTCTGCATGAAATTTTTTGACATGATGAGATTTCTAGTAATTCACTCACACAGTCACGTAGTATGCATGTTGAATGCCGTAATTTTGAAGTAATTTGTAGACTAATGTCCACAGCTTTTGACTGCTATTTGTTTTTTGATGAGGACCACACCATTACAATTCACCTTTCACTTTAGTCAAAAAATGCTATTCAATCACCAACAACTTTTGTTACTTCCTCATCTTTTCAGACGCCATTTTATCTCTTTCCAAACTTTCTACATTTGTTTGTGTCTCTGATGGAAATACACTAAAATTGTCTACATACCCGTCTGAGCCGATTATATTTCTGTCAAAACTAAAATTCGTCGTTGATTATAACCCACATTTTCATGTTTCCCATAAATTAAAACTCTCTCATCACAAAATAGTAAAGTCGATGATTACGACGAGTGAGTGAAGTATTTCATCGTTTTGATCATACCTTAAACTTTTACCTGCACATTTTTGTCATTCAGAAAAGTCGAACATAACACATATTTCAAAGTATTCTCCCATCAAATACAATTTATTTTTTGTAGCAATGAAATAGAAGTAATAATGAAAACAGTCGAAGTACGACGATACCAAGTAACTTAAACAATACGTTTGCTATCAAGTCGATATTTGTAGCCACACCAAAGTTAGCTCTGAAAGATATTTCAGTGCAACAATTGGGGTTGAGTTATTTGATACATCTAGTACTGTAGTATTCTACTTATTATTGGAGCCATTTGAACGATAATTCATCAGTATCATGTGCCTGAGGAAAACTGTTTCTAAACACAGTGCCATAGCAAATACCTTCACTCATGTCCTGAAATATGAATCGAAGAGTTTCAAAGATAATGCAGCATATTTCCCTACATCAGCTCCAGCTTCAAATTTCGATACATAATCAAAAGTCGTATTTTTAAAATGAAGTATGAGAGAATTCACCTCTCTAGGAATAGATAAAAATGCTTCATTTACTTTGTGAATATCGAAGAAGTTATTATAAATACCTGAGCGCAAATATAAAATGGTATTTTTGAGAGGATACCATTATCATTATAGTTTTAATTCCTTCTTCCATATTGGACATAGGACTTTAGTGGCACATTCTGAGTGCGCTCTATAATCTGCATCCATATTCAGTTGGTTCTACAACTACCCATAAGTTGTCATTGCTTCTTGACATGATCACGTCCATGTCACTTTTGGATCCTGAAATAGTCTACATCCATTCATGGTTTAGTAGAAGCACACTTTTAAGTGAAAGCATACTCGTAAACATGTATCTTAACAAGTGCAATACAGACCATGGTTTGTCAAGAATTACTTCAAATTACTAAGATTATTAATAAATAAGTGCATTATGTATTCGCTTCCGTCAATTCCTAACAAATTTATTAGACTATCTTCCTGTAAGGTTAAACGGGGATCGACATGTTCTAAGCTATATGAAGGCCAACTTGATGTATCTACTGCTATTCAATAAGGTAAAGCCTATTGATAAATATCCAGAAATATAATAGAGCGTACTACCTACCAGTCAGAAGTTACCTTATGAATAAATAAGTCAAAATGATGGAAGCAGATCACAACGGGAGTAAATGTATACATCGAACTTTCACTTACTTGCATTCATGTGGTACAAGTTAAAAGACTCTGAAACTGAGGAATGTAATTTCCCGTGATAGTGACTATTTGCTTATCATTTAACATGTGGATTTCATGCTTGAAAGTGAAACATGATGTGTTGTTTAAAAAACAAGCTCCACAAACGCTAATCACTGCCAAAAGTAAGTCAATTTCTCAATATCATACTGTTTGTTCAAAGCAACAAAAGTACTGAGATGACTGAAGAGACAACGCTTACTTGTACTGCATGTATAACTTATTCTTTCGTCATCACGTTTTCTCTGTAAAAATACTACTAGCTCAAAAGTGCTAAGTGCGATTTTATTCTAATAATGTGGAATCAGTTGGAAATCTCACATCTGTGAAAACTAGTAGAAATAACGGAATAGACTTCAGAATGAAAAAACAAACATTGACAGAACAGGCATTTCCTGTCGAAATTATCTGAAATCATCAATTCATAGAAAAATCCAGAATATTCCCTGAGAAAAACATTACTTAATGACTGACTCTACCTGAAGAATGCAAAATTGCACCATACACTTTGGTAAATCTGACCATGTATATATTTGTAAATTCGGCTTATATGGAAATAGGGAAATAAAATGACGGGTAAAGTAAACAAAGTAATAATGGTGTTCAAGAATACGGAGGATAGTGATTGACACAAATTCCATTAAAATTATGGGATAAGAATTCTCACGGTATTTTAAGTGGCATGATAAATTACTTGTTCACAGACCATGACGGCTTTATTTTATGAATTAGCACAGTTTTTTTGTAGATCAATTAGTCCGAAGTAGGGAAAGTTTAGATTATCTTGTGTTCTGTACGCATTATTTGGGATACATGCGATTAATTCAACGCGCCTCCATCATCTTTGTTAAACCCACCATCTTGCATTTTGTTCTATCTGTCATTTTTCTTCTCAACATAAGTTGAATGGAGAAGTACATTTGTGATGAGACACCTTGAAATTTGTTGTGCAAACAGATTTTTCTGGTTCAATCCATGGTCCAAGTACTAAGACCATTCAATAAATTCAATTTATTACAGAATAAGTTTCTCCTTCTTTAGAGTGAAAATAAGTGTCGAATTGTGGGTACCATTCACCTTCTCGACGAGCAACATGAGTCTCAACTAGAAATATGTTGTGTCTTCTTCATCTAATCAATTCCACGCGTAAATCCCAGTTATTATTATGTATACAAAAACTTCACACCATGAGGATATGTAGTTCCACATTATTTTTGTAAATCATACTGTGATAAAAAATAGACCCCCATCAACAACTGATGGGACAAAGCGAATGATCAAACTAACACTGATAAAATTAAACTTCTAACTGAAAGTAGGATAAGCACCTGACTACATTTTTCAGTAGCACTAAATCTAAACCAGTTAAAAAGCTGAATAAATTTGGGTAGGATTATTTAATGAGGAACGTTACCTGAAGAATGAAGAATTACGCGATACACTTCGGTAAGCATGACCACACATCTTTTTGTTTATTCAGTTTATATGGAAATGGGTGGATAAAAGGCCGAATAAATAAACCAAACAATATGTCATACAACAGTAGCATTTTTTTATTATTCCCTTTGGTTCCGAGTAGGTCAAAGGGCTTCAAACACATCTCTGCTTTGTTCTATTTGGTGCTTTACTCTTCACCTGGCCCCACGATAGCCCATAATCTCTCATCTAATCCTTTCCAAATGATCTCCACCCTATACCGTAGTCGTCGCGATAGCCCGCATTGTGCGAGATGTCATTCGACGGTCTCCTCAACCTCTGCCCGATCCATCTCCATTTTCTTCTATATATTTGTTGAGCAATCAGCTTTAGGTTGGTTTGTTCCTAGATTTTCTTGTCGCTAATTCATTCTGGGCATTTGATCTTCGGTTTGGAGCTAAGGCATCGTTAATAAAAGTCTATAACTTCTTGGAAAACTTTTCTTGAAACACGATGCAAGTTTGTGACCGGTATAGGAGAAATGACTTCACATCCACAATGAAAATCTGAATTTCGCTCTTTATACCTCGAGCATAAGACTTCCAAAACTTTTTCAGGTTAACAGAACCTGTCTCACCTTTCCGATTCTGGATTTAACATCGTGCTCAGTTCTGCTTGGATTTGCAACAATGCTTACTGCCAGGGTAAGTGAAGGAAGTAACCATTGTCAAATCTCTCTGTTTAATGTTGATTAGTGCTGGTTGCTTTTGTTGCAGCGGTTCGTTGGTTATTTTCATCACTTTAGTCTCCTCGGAGTTCCCCTGGGGTCCTGTCTTTGATATCTGCCTCTTCAGCAAATTTTTTGGTTTTTGCCTACAATTCCTCAAGTTTTTGTGACATTAGAAATACATCATCTGCAAAATCCAGATCTTCTAGATTCTTCTTATAGGTCTGTTCAACATATTCCTTGTCTTCTCACTCCTACGTACAGTCCGAAACTCAGTCCAGCTCACCATAATCAGTAATATTACCGGTGATAGTAGTCATCAACCTTTTCTTACTCCTGTATTCACTTCAAACGCTTCGCTGAATTTTCCGTTGTGGATCATATGACACATAGCATTGTCATCTAGTCAGCTGTTGAATGAGGTGGATAAAGACTTGGGCAGTGTACGCCGTAGTGTTGACGTGGTTTCCAAATTAATTCTTGGTCAATAACAGATATAAAAGGAACTTAAAAGAATCGTCTTATAACAATAAGGTGTTATGTTAGCTAGCTTGACAAGTTGTACTATTATTATTGCTCCCTTGGGTTCCAAGTGGAACATAGGGCTTCATCTGCACGTCTCCATTTGCTTCTGTCTTCTGCTGTACTATTCACCTCCATCCATGTTAGTCCATATTCTTTTAACTACTCTTCACACGATCTCCTCCATGTCACACTTGGACGTCTCACACGCCGCTTCCCTTTTGGGTTCCACTCGAGGGCTTGACACGTGATGTCACCCATCGGCCTCCTCAGCGAGTGTCCGATCCATCTCCACTTTCCCCTGCATATTTGTTGGTTGGCGATTGGTTCTTGCTTTGTTTGTTCCCATAGTTCCCTGTTGGCGATTCTTTCCGGCCATCTGATCTTCAGTATTGAGCGAAGACAGTTATTGATGAAGGTCTGCAATGGCCTGTTGCAAATATTCTTTGCGACCCGCCTGCCAAGTTTCTGATCCGTATAGAAGAACTGATTTTACTTTTATAGGTTTCCAGACCGTAGGTGTTACGAATTTCCTGGAATAATTTGAGCGCCGAGTCAGATTGATTCATTATAAATTATTTAAATTAATCTTGTTTTGATTTTCTTAACACGCTGGGATTAATTTAAATAATTTATAATGATTTTACTTTTGTATTGAAAATCCAACTGAATTTTGTTGTTGATACTGGCTGAGTGACGAAGATTTCCAGACTGGTTTCAGGTTGATGAATGTGTCTCTCACCTTCTTGATTCTCGCTCGATTTGACATCCTCGTCCGTTCCGACTGCCTGTAGTTGAGACAGTGCTCCCTAGATAAGTGAATGAAATAACCTCCTCATTCAAATCCCCCCGTTGATGGTGATTGACGCTAGATGTTGCTGCTGTTGTTGGTTGGTTATTTTCATAACCTCCGTCTTGTCTATGTTCCCCTGGAGTCTTTGAACTTGACAGGTTTTAATACACAAGAAAATGAACTTAATTACTTAATTATAAATTTCCTTGATACAGTTACTTAAGAATTAAAAACAGCACATAATATTGGTTATATAACAATTGAAGCTTCTAATGTAAATACATTAATCGTGACATCGAGGAGGTCGTAGACCTAGCTGAAAAGGACAGCACCAAACGAAACAAAGTGGAGACGTGTTTTTGAAGCCTTATGTTCCATTCGGAACAAAGTGGTAAATATATCCATCAAAGAACAGATAAGATCGTTTCATCTGTTTTATGAATTTTTAAAAAATTCTGATAAATATTTGCGCCTACACGTAAAATTGCTGTTTGAAGTGACTAATATTACAACTATTGTTTTAACCGTTTTTTATAGTAGAACATAGGACTTTAGTGGCACGTCTAAGTCGCATTCGATACCTCGCATACATATTCAGTCGGTTCGACAACTACTCACGCGCTTATGTTCCTTCTTCCCATGACTGCTTCCACCTCACTCTCAGATCCTCAACTCATCTATTCCTATTCGTGTTTCCCTCGAGGCACATTTAAACTTTAATAATAATAATAATAATAACAGCTTTATTCCAAACAGTATTTGTGGTACAGGTATGGAATTTTCAGCGTGCATTACAGTATATTGCATCTAATTACCTCATAAATTATATAAGATTTTTAAAAATCAAAGATAAATAAATAAAAATAAAATAAATTAGTTATAAATAAATAAAATAAATAAATATTAAAAATTAAGAAAAAAAACAACGTAGAGTATTTCATTTCAAACAATGCAAGTACAAGGACCAGCATCAGTCATAAGTTACTTTGAAGAATAACCAAGTGTCAGTGCCTTCATTATTTCAATAGAGTTAGATGATACGTGATTCTAATGTTTTTGCAATAGAAGTGACTGATATTTCTCGTCAAAAATCATCAAAAAGGCTTCATACAATCTCCGATGTGTGTGTAAGATTGAATAACTCATGAAGCTAAATTATTTTTGTAATGCGACTATGTGCCAGAATATTTTCGCCCACATTCCCGACGTTGTATATTTATTTCGTTATTTATTTTCGATTACAGCTTGATTCCACATCGTATTTTTGGTGCAAGTATAGAATTTTCAGCATGTATATCGGTAGCCCAAATTTCGCAGGCCGACCATAGATATCAACGTGTGCGTCGGTGTAGGCTCGAACCCCTGACCATGTGCATGGTCGGCGAGAGTCCTAACCACTGTGCCACCGACGCAATTTCATCCATCTCTAAGCATAACACTAAAATTATTATCGTGAATGAAGTAATTTATTATACGGATAGCTGATAGCCAATCAAAACAGCTAACTCCTCAAAAAATAACTTCAGCTTGTACCATCACCAGATACGAAAACAAAAACTCAGAGGCTGGTCGTCGCCTTTCCTTATCAAGTGTCAATGTATCAAGTCACTAATAATACCTGTGTGTTTTCCGGCCTCACACATTTAGAAACAGCTTTCGGAATCTTTTGACTGACTTAATCAAAACCTCAAAATTATACCTTTGGGGCAATTCGTTTCCGGTTTTCTTATGACCAATATTTGGGACAAAACATTGACGTAAATTACTGTCTATCAACTTTCGCTAGCAGACAGCTCTCACCACGATTAGTTACTCATCAACGTTTTCACCTCTTGTCTTTATTATGCAGCCCATTTGGCCACTTAATCCAGGCACTTATTTTTCGTTTAAACTTGCACTGTCTCTGCAGTAGCTGTATGAGTATAATTTCTGAGTACTTATTACGTTTGGTGCATGCGGTCAATCTGCACTATGCAAAATTTGAAGGTATTATCAAAATTTTTTGTACATCAAATTATTAATTTCGGTACGCTACTGATTTGCAGCTGACTAAATAAGTGATGATACCGTGTAATTCTACACAAATTACTGTTCTCAATTTATTTGAATTCGTAAAGGAGAATGAGTGTTTGAGGTTTTATGTGTTCTGATCTCCCCTAAGATAGTGCTTTAGTTATCCGAAATAGTGTCTTCAGGTCCAACAACCTGCAGCGTTTTCTGCTTCCACCGTCAAGTAGTCAGAGAATTTTTGGTTTTAAAAGCAGCCTTTGTGACTTTTTTACTCAGTACATTGAGCATTAAACTCAGCTTCTCCATTCGTTGTTTGTCTTTGCTCTGTGTTGTCTTCTGCTGCATCATCACACTCAAAACTATTAGCTTCCAAGTGTCTGTGGAGAATCATATCCTCTCCTGTGTTATTTGTTTATTATCTGAGAGGGCTATACTGATTTTACTCAACTTGACTTTCAGAGTGTTTCAGTGCACTTCGACGCAGGTTTCCTCAGAAATGCTGCCTACATTTTTTAACTTTTCCCTAATACCTGCAACGATTATGATGTTTGTAGATTTTCTTAAGTTTTGAAGTTTTGACCCTGTTTCTGATTTTTTGGAGGCTCCTAGCTTGATCGTGAAAGTTTCTTGCACTAGATTTTGATCTGAGACCACATCTGCTCCTCCGCACGATTCTCTGTCTTGCAGACTATATCTCTGAATTCAATTGACGTCTGTATGTCTTCTGTTGCATCCACTTGTAGAAACGCATATCTTATGTCGACAGTTTCTCATATTAAATATTTGTAGAATAACTTAAAAAATTAGGTATCTCAATTCTTAAAACATCGATTTATTAAGAGATAATAAGAAATAAAATACTAAGAGCCTCAACACACATCTACTGCTTAATAGAATTCATCTGTAAATGAGGACCAAGATAACTGAAATAAAATATAAAAAACAATAGGGTTAATAAACGTGATAGAAGTGCTTTGGATTAATGACAAGCGCCTAAGCTGTGGTGCAGTAAATAAAGTGAACATGCTCACGGTTAGATAGTAGAGCAGGAAAGAAGAAGGAAGAAATATTTTCTTCTTAAAGTCGTTATGTATTTCTACGAACGACGGTTTGTAATCACATATTCTGTTTTATGTTGACCAATTAGCTAGTCCTCCAGTGCCGGGTGAATCAAGTGAGTCAGTAATAATGCATCACCGTTATTTCTACTGACGACAAATATTACCAAAGTCACATTAGACATTCATGTCTTCAAATAACAACAACTCTCAATTAAAGAGTAAAATCTCAGCAACCATAAAACATACTATATAGCTGAAAAATGTACACTTTTATAATATAAGAAAAAGCCGTGATGCTTGTCAGTGAGTTTATTCGCTGAATGCTGACATCAATAATCAGATGCATTACTATGTGAAGTAAACTGGACAAATGAACTACAGAAGATTCTTGTGTGAATGCACACCGTAGACTTAACAAGTAGACTTAAATATATCACTCCTATTTTAGTGTTTGCTGTAAAATAATGTATTTACCTGCATGACCTGTGATTTCGTGTAGTACAAAGCATATGAGTTCACCTTTCAATCCCTAAAAATGACATCTGCTAAAACTACTGGGTTGTGAAATCGAAGTATCAGCCATCGCATTTTGTATTTGGCGTACATCACAATAGAAAATCAGTGATTTTTTCACGTTGACTGACTAAGATGTAGTCGATATTTTAGGGATAAATGTTATATATAGTCGGTTTTGAGCATTAAATTCAAATAAAATATGTTTTAGTGCACGAGTTTCGTTTCCAAAATTATCATCTATCTCTGACTTCTTTTATTTACTTCATTTTTATTTCCATTTATAATTAAACGCACTCTTATCCGATTCGAATTATTGAAATAACTAACAAATAAGTGCAGTTAGGAAGTGGTCATTCTCAATCCCCAGCAATACTTTAGTACCATGTTGAATTAATAGCAGCTGCTAAATTACACGCTGTAAAGCCTATTGATAAATCTTTAGGAATATAATAGAGCATACGACCAGTCGGAATTTATCTTATGAATATATTAGTCAGAATGATGGATTCAGATGATAAGGGGAATAAATGCAGACATCATAACTTTCATTCACTTTCATTCATGTGGTACGCGTTAAATGCATCTGAAAGTAAAAAATGCAATTCTCCACCATATTTGCCTTCCATGAGTGAAAGTCAAACATGGTATTTTATTTAAAAATTAAGGTTCACATGAAGGGGCTGCTGATAAAAGTGAGTTATTTTCTATATATTAAAATTTAGAACACATTTAAGCGAACAATAAGGCCTAATTCTAATATACATAAGTTTACAAATAAAAATTCAAATATAAACCAATCATGGTGTTTTGTCTATAGGATAATAAGATGGTGAATATAAACTGTGCAATTGGTCATAATAGTAGTGATGATAATAATGATAATAAAAAATAAAAAGAAGAATGGTTCTATCAATAATAAGGATGAAAGAGTGAGACAATCTGTGATAACACGAATAATTAAAAAAACAGCATGATTAAACAAACAATTGTTCAGGTGGAAGTAGTCGATAAAGGTTAAGAAAACCATATGAACCGGTTAAGTAATGTTAGACTGATTTTAAGGGAAGTAAGTGAAATGTGATAAGATTACGGGATGATAAGAAAGAGGTTAAAAATATAAGTAAGGGGTGGTGTAGAAGTTATCAGTTGGATACGTCTTAATAGGCCTAGATAGGGATAATAGATGTGCAACGTTTTTTGAATGCATAGATTAGGTTTAATAGTTCGAAGGCCTTTCGCTTCAGCTTTGTGTAGCAGACGAATACGAAGTCTATTGAAAAGATTCGATGGGATACGATGAATTACTTTGAAGGCTGTCGTTTTCTCCAGTGCATGACCACTATCATTTAAATGTGATAAAATTGAGCTACAAATTGTTTCTGTTTTGTACTTTGCCACCCTTTTCTAATCATCCCGTAATCTTATCACATCTTCATTATAAACGTGTTTCACTTACTTCCCTCACAATCAGTCTAACATTACTTAACCGGTTCATATGGTTTTCTTAACCTTTATCGACTACTTCCACCTGAACAATTGTTTGTTTAATCATGCTGTTTTTTTAATTATTCGTGTTATCACAGATTGTCTCACTCTTTCATCCTTATTATTGATAGAACCATTCTTCTTTTTATTTTTTATTATCATTATTATCATCACTACTATTATGACCAATTGCACAGTTTATATTCATCATCTTGTAATCCTATAGAAAAAACACCATGATTGGTTCATATTTGAATTTTCGTTTGTAAACTTATATATATATTAGAGTTAAGCTTGATGAGATTTAATTGAAACCAATATTGTTCGCTTAACAGTGTTATATTCTAAATATCATACTGTTTGTTCAAAGCGACAAATCCACAAAAATGACCTAGAGATAAAATTTGCATCTACAACACCTACATTGACTGTATGTATAATTTCTTGTATCGTTGTGAGGTTTTCACTGTATAGCTTTCATGACATCGAAAATAGCAAAGTTGAGATTATTAAAGCAACGTTGACAAGAATTTTGAATTTCAGATATGTGAAGACTAATGTGAATAATTTCGTAATCGAAACTAACATACATCGTCAGAATAGGCATTTCATGTCAAAACTGTCTAACACCGTCAATTAATAACTCATCACTCTGACAGATTAATAATCTTAAATGTTTTCTGAGAAACATCAAAAGAGGAAGATTAAAGATGAAGAAGAGATGGCTAATGCACATAAACGTGTAGTCAACACAAGGATAAGCGTTTACATTAATATTTTTTCAGTAGCACTGAATCTAAAACGATTGGGAACTTCAAAATATCTAGACAGTGTTGTCTAATGGAGGTCTCCTCATTTGAAGAATGAAAATGTGCCCAATCCATTACAATACATCCAACCGCACATCTGCTATTAAATCCAAGCTATACGAAAATAAAAAAACAAACAGCTCAATGAAATAAATCGAATAATAAGGTACCACGAGTGATGAGGATACTGACTGACACAAATCCAATTAATATACTTGAGAAATGATCACCAAAGTGTGATTGGTGTCGTGATATTATTGTTGTTCACAAACAATGAGGCTTAATTTGATGAATAGCTATAGTCATATTTTAGTATGTCAATTAATGTAGGACAGGAAAAGGTTAAAGTATATTGTTTCCAGTACAGATCATTCGGCTCCCCCTATTTGTATTAATCCTACGTTTTGTGTATCTTATTTCATCTGTCATTGTTTTCCATATTCGTATAAGTTGATTTAAGAAGTACATTTCTCATGAGACACTTCAAAGTGTGTTAGGCAAACATATTTGACTCATCAAATCCGTCTTTTAAAAACTAAGATCATTAAGTGAATTGAAGTTATCTCAAAGAAATTTCTTCTTTCTGAATGATTCCAGATTTGTTTCAAAATACAGGAACCATTAAACTTCCCGATGGGAAAGGTAAGCTTCATATTTAAATATATTTCCTCTTCTTCTATTCTATGAAAATAACTGACACAACTCGTTAGACACTGTGGACGCCAGAAGAAATGGATTTTATACTCATCATAGTTACTGGTGTGGAAGCGAGACCTTGACACCGTGGTATTATGTAATTCAGAGTTAGAAGTACGAAATCACAATGTCTTGACTTGAAGAACACTGATAAGCAGACACATTGAGTAGTCAGGCAATGATGTGCGTCGGTGGCACAGTGGTTAGGATACTCGCCGACCATGCACATGATCCGGGTTCGAGCCCACGCTGATGCACACCTGATATCTATGGTTGGCCTGCGAATTTTGGGCTACCGATATCCACGCTGAAAATTCCACACTTGTACCAAAAATACGGTGTGGAATCAAGCTGTAACCAAAAATAAAAATAATTCGTAGCACAAATAATTTACGATGATTAAAAGAAGTGAAGAATACGGCACCAAGTCAGTAAAGCCAATAAATCCACATATGCAGGTACATACATAGAAGTCAGCAAACCTAGATGAACTTTCATGAATAAAAGGCCATGAGTGAAAATACTACATCTTACCTACTATCATAAACATGTGAATCCAAGTGACGCTGTATTGATTAACTGAATTTGAACAAACCAAGAAAAAAATATTTCTCCAGAACAGAGTCATTTTTTATTTCACGGGTTTTCTTCAACTGCTAACAACCTAAATAGGACATAAGTTATACTAAATGGAAATAGATAGCATAATTCAAAAATTACTTCAACTCAAGATCGATAACAGCAGAATCAGAGACAGTAGTAAAAAATAGTTAATGATCTGACCACCAGAGTTTACTTATGCACAATGTGATGAGAAGGTCGAGAGGAGCGAGTAACAGTGAGATGATACGACAATTTTAAATAAAATTATTACGTACAAAACAATTAAGTAGATTAGAAGACTAGTAATGCTTTCGGCTCAGACTTCAATGAAAGTCAAGGAACAATTGTGCCAAACCACGAAACTGGAAAACAACAAGAGATATTTAGTTACCAGAGTAGTTGGAGATCAATAACGCTACTTTTCTGAATACAATGATTACACTAAAATGGTTTATTAGTATTGACTTTTGCAAAGTGAAGTTACCAGATTGTCAAACCTTGAAAATAATCCATATACTATGAAAACCTGGTTAATTCACTTTCCAGAAACCACTGCTATCAAATAAATTAAAATGCTTACCCCAAACTCTTTCCCTGAAGTGAAACTATATGTATTTATACATATATACATATGCCCACAAAATGACTGAGAATCATCATGGTATACCACTATAGTATCATACTGTTATGAGGAAGTAACAAGTTGAAAAACAAGAACGTATGTGAGTAAATTATTGTAAGTTTTTAATGAGTGCTCGGGACTTTTTCACTGAATATTGTTGTGTCTGTTCGACAGTGGTGAAATTTACATTTATAGAATTGAACTCTAAAAGGTTATCGCTCCTTCGCTTCCAGAAATAACTTGCCGCGAGAATTAAAGAATCTAATGTGGTAGGTTGATTATAAATTTAATAAATGTAGCTTCACAATTCACAAACAAGGTTTTTAATATATAATATTATAATTAGATGTCATGCAGTTATCACTGCTCAACTCCTGACCAGGAATAAATGATAATACAAGACATGTATCAGATTGACTTGTAGATTATTTACTCCTTCCATCCAAAGGTGGTGTTAGATGAACTTGAAATTCAACAAAATATAATCGATTTGAAATTAACAGAATAAAAATAGAATCAAAGGGGATTTTGTCCTGAATTTCGCTTTCAGTAATAGTTTCCATTCAGATGAAATACAAGAATGTATTGTGTATTGATACAATCAGTGATTCTCTTCTTCATCTTTGAGAGTATTTCCGAGTCCTGTGATTTATCCCAGTGTTAAATATGCTAAATTTTATATCTAATATGAACATGCAACATGATAATTATGAATTAACAGAGGATACAAGGGTTGATTAAAACTCTTCTGTATGCATATTCATGAAATCAAGTGAATTGATTCATTTTCTGTAGTGCTTCATTCATACACTCAAAATGAATGAATCACGCGATAAAAAGTCATTTATTCCAGCTAACTATGTAAGAATTAGATAAGATAATGGGTAAGTTATAATAATTAAGGAGTGATTAACCGAAAAAATAGGGAGAGTAGCACTTCATTGAAGAATCACTCCAGCTGTCGTACTGTGTTGCTAACAGCCGAACAATAAAACTGAAAGTTAGTTTCTCCAGCATGCGAAATCACGATATTCATTTGTTTATTTCTGTCATAACAACACGCTGCACTAAATCCTTCACTGTAGCTTTCGAAACGTTCTGCTGTGTTTTTTAGATTGCCGAAGAGGAATCCTCTGAAACTACAACGAAAATTCTTTCAAATTCTTTTGCCAAGTGAACTGATAATTAATCGAGACTAACATATTTTGACTTATTTTAGACATTAAATTCGTACTTTCTTCCTAAGTTGTTAATCCTACTTCTTGCTAAGCCATAACTTTCCATTTTGAACACGGTTTTATTTTTCATTGTCATTGCATGTTCAAATTATTCAGTGAATAATTAAGAATTTCATGGAGTTTACTGTCATATGATCCTGTTTAACATAATATAATTCCAACTTTTATTTTAGTTGTCTTAATGCTTTTTGTTAATCTCGGCTAGTTTACTAGCTTGCTAGTTTTCTAGCCTGTCTCAAGCCCGAGTAAATATGGAGAGTTGTGCATGGTGCTAGGAAACCTACATCGCTAAACTTATCAAACTGCTAGAGAAACGTCAACGCACAGAAAATATATTAGAAATACATAAAATCCAAAGAACGACCTTATTCTTTGCTGGAATCGGAGAGGCGAAGTGCCAAAAAATACTGGTGAAAGCCTTCGGAAGCCAGTCAGCCAGCCGATGTGTCTTCTCTCTCTCAGTGGAAGCAAGAATAAGAATGGGAACCTGGAATGTCCGTACAGTGCGCGAAGTCGGGTGAAAAGGCTGCCCATGTAGCCAACGAAGTGATGGGAATCTTTGAGAGTAGATCGAATGGATGTGGATTGTCAGAATTGTCAACTGCAGAGTCAGTAATCCACTCCGGTCTGGTCAACCAGACGACAACCATGAACACAGTGGGTGGCTATTATGATGTCACCAGTGGCAGCTAAATCCTTAATGCGGTGGAAATCAATTTCCTCATGCAGGATCATAACATCAAGATTCAAATCAGAGAGCGGGAAAGAAGGTCACAATTATCCAATGCTACGCACACTGCTACAAACAACGCGGAACAAGAGAAGAAGCAAAATTCAAACAGACAGTTACACACAGTAATGGTGACATCAAAATCCTCATGAGCGATATGAATTCCAACAGAACTGGGAGCAGATAACACAGGAAGAGAACTCATCATGAATCGAGAGACTCTGGCTCGGAGAAATGAATCAGAACGGAGAACTCTTCGCGGACCTCTGAGCATTCAGTGATTTCTTGATTGGAGGCAGTGAGTAGAGATACAAAGATATACACAAAGCAAAATGGATTTCACCTGACGAATACACAACAGACCAGATAGATTTCAACTCACTGCTGCTCAATGAGGTGGAGACGCAGCCTGTTGGATACAAAGTCGAGAAGGAGACCAGATGTGGGCTCAGACCATCATCTACGTCAGGGAACCTTCATGTCGAAGCTGAAATCCCTGAAGGCAACCGGAGACAGGACACTGTAATTCAGGTTCAGCATTGAGGACCTGAAGGAAAAAACTACAAGAGATATTTCACTACAGAAATCAGAGCAAAGACAGACACACTTCGTGGGATCACTGGGGAAACCCGCGTGGAAGAACACTAGAACTAATTCTCTGAAGTTGATGTTCAAGAAAACGTGTACAAATGCTGTGGGGAGAAAGAAGAGACAAGACAATGAATGACTCTCAACGTATGCTTGGAAGCTAATCGAGAAGGGGAGGATGGTGAAAAAGAAGATGACTCAATGCGAAGATAGACAACAGAAGGGAAGCTAAGTTCAATGCATACTGCTCAGAACAGAAAGTTACTAATGAAATAAATAAACAGTATATAACAGCATAACAGCATTTCCTTTCGTCCTAATTTTTAAGTTATTGTCTTTTTCATTGAAACAATCTTTGTTAATAGAGTTGGGCTTCGAAGTAGGCAAAATAATTATATGCATACATGTTTGAAGATGTAATAAAGACGGCACATTTCTAAAGCTGACTAACTGTGATATGATGTTTAATGAAGCCTTACAAGTTTCATGATGTGGTATGATGAAATTAACTTTACTAATACATGATGTTAGGCGTTAACTGTGTCATTATGGCATATATACCTTAGTTATAGTGAAAACGGTCTCACTGCTATCACATTTACAATTTTGCTGTTCTAATAAGTGTCAACCATTGTTTGCTTCGCCCTCTATTCTCTATTACATTTAATGGCTTAACCACAAACTGTTTGCAATGAAATGTTATGCATCCTCATACAGAAAATGTATTTCGCAGAACATGTATGAACATGAATGCAAATTTATACCTAATCAGTGTGTTTATATGTCAGGTAGTGATTACACAAGGAGAGTATTCCATTATATACTATTCTACGTTTCCTCTGTGTAGATCACAGAAACAATTAAATCCTTATAAATCCACGAACTTCAAAGCTAGACAGAAGTGGATTGAACAACCTTATCTATTTGGGGAAGGAATCACAAGAGGAAATCTACTTTATTAATGGCGTTAAACTCACGTTGAGAACTATAATTACTATAACTATTCATCTGTTTACTAATGACATCATGCATGAATGAAGTGAACTTGTGACTGTAATACTGATAGTTCAATAACTACAAGTGCTACTATCCCTACACCAGAATGCTTCATGCACATGAATAATCCACCGACATAAAAACCTCCTAGTTACTGTAATGCGGATCGAACTGCGGTAAATCCTAGTAATTAAAGATGAACAGAGGACTAGCACACGTCAGTGTGATTAAACATTATGGAGTGATTTCATAATATAGACAAAAAACTAGACAATAGGGATTCAACCGTTGCTACATATGTCCTATGTAACATCTCAAATCGATATAAAATATATTAATGCAACTTTACGCTTAACATCACACGATCAAATCACTAGACTTGTTTAGCTTTACAGTTATTATATTCTACCAGGTATAGTGACCTGGCATAAGATATGTGTCTTGTCCATTCTATCGACCAAAACATCTGTACATCATTATTCGGTCATCTCTGTGTTGAGGTATAAGCGCCATTGCCTTAGACTATTTCGATAACAAGGACGTAGAACTCAAGATAAAGTATTGAACTACTATGCTTTATCTCGAGATCTGTCTTCCTCTATATAATTAGCAACCACCTAACCAGTTTCAGAGTTTTTTCATTAGTATGTTTCTGTTCCGAGTTGATAATTGGGAGAAAACGGTTTGTATTCATTTAACGTGGAGTTTTCAACGAATATTTGCCATTCACAGCTCAATGAACTCGTAAAAGATTCCTTGATTATCATTCAGTTCATCCACTTACGGTAAAACGAAGGCTAATACAAGGTCTTTCAGACAGAATACGTAGACCTACAACAACAACAACAAATGACTAGCGAAAAGAAATAAACGTCTTTTTCAAAATGTCACTCGATGACAACTACACAAAAGAATTTATCAGAGATACTATAAAAAAGAGAAAATGGATGATAAAACCAGAGGATGAAACGAAGGAGGAAGGCAAAAAAACAATCACAATACCATAAAAAATTATACACCAGAGTCGATTCGAAGAAATCTCAAGATATTAGGGTTCGCACCATGTTTAAACGAACGAATCTAACTAAAAATAGAATAAATAAAATAAAATATTCAATAAAATAATGTATAAAATAATGTAATTTACAAACCTTATTCATGAACTTGGAATTCAGAGGTGATCAAGCTTCAGATATGCTTGAAATCCGACTCTCTGAAGCAATCAGTAAGAGTTCAGCAAAATTACAAATATCGTTCACCCGCATCAACTTGTTCTCCATCTCTGTAAAAGATAAGCTCACACATCTGAACGCCCCCATGTGCATCTATCAGTTCACCTACTGTTGTGGAGCAAGATACATTAGCCGTAGCCAGAGATGCTTTCCATACAGATACGAGGAAATATTCCAGCATGGTTTTACAATGGTGAAAGGAAGTGTGTGCGGAGCTCTATTCCAGAATACCTGATTTACTCTAATCACGCTGCCAACCCTGATCATGCTTTAAGATCATCTACCGAATCCATGTTAACTTGCCGCGTTTTCTTCGTTTCAGACTTCTAGAGACAGCGGTGGACCCTACACCTAAATTTTCACTAACGCAGGATGTATATTCAAGGAATGATAGTGCATTGGTGACAGTAAACATACTCTACATGGGTGAAAGCAGTTTAAATGACATAGTTCTAGGCACAATTATTATTTGAATTTGTCGAAAATGAACACAACAACTGAAGGCTGTGTTACATATGGTCGATATGGTGCGCTATTCGCGGAAGTATAAAAATGGCTTGTAAAACGTTGGTTAGTTTGCCGACAACAATGTTTTCAATGACACCCAGTGAAACTTTTGATTGATTTCAGTCAGGAACCAAACTACTGTGAATCAATCCGCACAAAATGTCGAGCGGAATATTCGGGGTCAGAACATTACCATCGAATGAGTCAGTGGGATTTTAGATGCAGCTGTCAGCAGGTAGTACTTACTTATTAGAAATCACGATTTATTGGTGGTGCATAGTTATTGATTTGGATTTATCAGCATTATCAACATATGAATTAATATCCAGATGTGTACTACAACTTGTTTGCCATGCGGATTCAGTTGATTCCGTTTCGTATGGATTTTGATTATTCTTGCATTAAGACACATTCTGCCAAGTACTGCGGTGATCATGGAGAGTTTACGTATGCTTTAAATGCATCATTTCGTTTACTCCTTCCGCGCTGAGCATTTACGACGAGAACTGTGGATTTATGCAATTCCTCACCACTGTTGATAGAGTATTACCATAGCATTCATTTCAGAAACAGGCATCTTTCCATGTGATACAGTGGTAAGTTTCAACCTTATTTCCTTATACTTCATTTGTGTGTCTGTTTTGTTTCACTGCTTTTATCATGCAGACATTATACTGACGACTCTTGTTTGTTTGGGGCTTTTGTCACGATCGCTGCGTTTATCTGAAATTATAAATAGAGGCAAAACAAAATCAGGTGTAGTCTATAAGTTCATACATAAGCTCTTACATGGGAATTGGCACTGGTATCGCTTGCAAACTCACTTAGTGTGTCATCAAGTACGTACTTGCCCACTAGTTGCATTTCCATAGGTGGTTTGTTTCATATTTATGCATATCTAATCAAGAAAAACTTTTGCCTAGTGGCTGTTTTACATTGTTCTACAGCCACTGTACCTTTAGTGTGTCTAAGGTCACATCCGATGTCCTGAAAAAACCGAGGACGATTACTGCGGGTATACAATATGTTAATAGAAGAGTAACATATTTAGCAGCATTCTTCTTAACCATAGTGTTTCAAGTCCTAGGATTTCACATGTGGTGGAGTAGTTTGTTCCGTTTTCGGTTCTGAGTACTTTTAGTGTGAAGTAACTCTGTAAATAGATAATTTATTACTCGTTGTCACCCGTCAGCTGGCGACAGACGTCGTCGCTAACTTTAGTAATTATCCTACTTCCGTCCAAGTTAGAAGGGTAGAAAAAGATTGAAGAGATTTTCGCTCTGATAGTGTTTATTGATAATTGTTTGTAGCGTTCAAAATTGCTTTCCTGTGAAAAACGACCTGTGTTACCCCATGCACGTGCTACACTATTTCTTGCCTTATTTATGTTGAAGTGATTATTAATGATGAAATATTTGACTTCTGCAAGGAATGAATATATGATTGAATTTCAAAAACAATCAAACGACTATTTGTAGAATATAATGAGAAGGCGAGATTTGTGGGATTCATTGGGTTCGACAGTTACCAATCAAGGAAAGAGTGTCGTCCGTCTTGCCTTGCTAAAGTGTAAATTTCATAAATGTGGCAGGCCCAGATTACGAGACAATTGTCGTGCAGATGTTGTCTAACTAATCCTGAGCGATAATACAGGTCGATTAATTAAACCACAAGTGAATAAACGAAACATGATATTCCTGTATCATTTTTTGCATGAAGATTTGTTTGACAGTTTACAACTGTATATAAGGCGAGGAGACTACATTTTCAGCATTCGCAACAACAGCTATGACTTTAATCAATTGCAACAAATGTGCAACACTTGCCTTGCGGTAATAAAATCCACTCTGGAAATGGAAAACAGACCTGATGTTCTCTTTCTTCAGGTGCAAGTAACAAGAAAATCTGAGGGAACCACAATAAGGTCAGCCTACTGGAAGCCAAATTGGAACGGATAACTATGGAGTGTTTACACTTGGTGGACTGTTGTACAAAAACGAAATTCAGTTGAATCCCTTGGCACTGGAGTCTAATGCATTTGTAAGCCTAACGCCATAGGAAAAAGACTAGATTGTTTGAATGAAGCTTTCATCCAAAATGGATACCTGTCAAGATTCACTGGAAAGAATATCAAATCACAGAAGGACGAAACATTATATCTTCCAAAAAGAAATTTATATGAACCTTCATTTTGAGGGAAACGTAACCTGCGATATTCTCGAGAGAAGAATTTCATCATCTTCGAGAAGAATATTCCTCACAGAAACGCCAAGTGTAGTGTTCTTCAGTCGTCCATTGGTCTGCAGAAGCGATATCTGGCACTGATCAAAAGCATTTTGTTTTGTAATAGGCAAAGAGATGCAGTTATCGTTTGAGAGCTAATGAAAGGACAGTAGTTAAAGAACCACCTCAAGTCGACCACTGTTTTGACCCACCTTGTCAGTGCTAATAGTTCACATACATCACCTCACCAGAGTTGGAAACGAAGAGTCTGATACTGACAGAGGAATACGATGCACATCGGTCAGTTAGGTAAAGTCCAATGGTCAATAAATTTCACCTGCTTAAAGTTTGTCATCTATGTCAACTACCATTCATTGCTCCGAGTGAGCGTTCATCCTGACGCTCGAACCACTTGATGTTGCTGAGCGCCATTTTTATTCAGAACTCTTCGGTGCACATCCTGTGGTCTGTCAATCGCCAACAGTGAATAATGATCATAATTCGATAATGATCATTTATCATATGAATCAGTGTTTCATATCAGTAAAGAGTATAATTCTGATATTTTCTATTTGGCGTGATACAATTATTTATCACCAGTGTTTACGCGTGGAGTTATTTTCCAGTCCATCTCAGGAGTTACTGTCTTTTATTAGGAAGTTAAAAAGACGAGATCTGAAAGTGTACATTGGTTTCCATCTTGAAATGATTGATGACAGCATTTTCTTCACGCAGGAAAGCTTGTATGAATAAATAATGAGGTATTCTGTTTAATTAATTAATGTCTCCTGCGTTAATTTTAAATGTCTTCGACAGCCTTTGCAGCAGCCTCCTGGACAATTTCCGCCTCTGTATCCACGGCATCCCACACCCTCCACGGCTTTCAGAGCATCCACCAGGACAGCCAGGTTAACCACTGCTTGCTGCTGCTGCCGCTGCAGATTCTGGAACTGGACCTGCAATAACTGAAATCACAAAATAACAAAGCAGCACAATTAAGTATTCATTCACTGATTAACTAATTCATCTACCCATCTATTCATTGATTCATTCATTGTTTCATTAGTCAATTAACTAATTAATTATGTCACTTCTACTCAGTGAATGTGTTATTTGTCTGTGTGTCTGTCTGTCCATATGTTTGATTGTCTCTTCGTCTATCTGCATTTTGTATTGCTCCTCGTATGTGAACTGATGGTCGATCCTCACCATGATCACGCTGATTGATATCCAACAAATGATTCAGAATTACTCTCAGCTCAGATGCAATGAGAAAAATTTCGTAAATAAGGCTGAAGAATGATTCAGTTGAATGTGAGTAAACTGAAGCTGACTTCTGACTGCCTGTTAGTCTTCGTGAAAGTGTGACAGTTTGCAGCGAACAGTGGAATAGATCTTAGGTTAATTCAACCGGTTTGTAAGTGTGTGGTGGAGGGGAAAGAAGAAATATAATATGATTCACCCTCGTCTAATGCATAAAAAGTATAATGAACGTCAAAAAATATTATTACTACGACAGATGATGATGCCTAGCTGAAAGCTACTCTTGTGATTTGAAAACGAAATCAATAAATCATAATTGATAACTTGAAAATCACTCACACTGATGTAGAATTGGTGCCGGCAAAATTTTTTAATCTTTACCACCATGTTAATTAATTTCACGATTGATAGAATGACATATGGGGAGAATTTGGGCCATGTTGTCTTGAAGCTACAGCTAGACAAACCTTAAGTGTTGAACACGTACAAACACGCAACATTTGAATTTTCTGTGTTGAATGACAGCTCCCTGTATTCAAATGGACAGCCTTTCACAGTAGCAGAGAATGACCGAGTGAGGAACGTTTTTACAGTGCATAAGTCATTAATGTTATTTCCTTAGCTCTCGAGTGGAACATATGACAACAATGACACAGTTCGATTTCATCCTGGTTTATCCAGTCCCCGTTAACTGACTCAAAGATTGTCCGTGAGCTTTCACATTCTACTCACACAATATCCACAATGTCAACCTCAGACGGACGCTCAGCTCGTCGTCCACTATTCAGGTTTCAGTAGATTGACGACCTGAAATGCGATATCATCCAGTGGTCACGCGAGCCCGTGTCCGATTCATGCCTAGTTTCTTCAGTATATTTGTGTGTTCACAGGTCCTCGATTAGTGTAACTCCATTATGGATACGATTTTATTTTGGTAAATCACACAGTGTTGTACAGTAATATTAACTGTTGTTATACAGTGCATCGTTGTTTCTGTAGTAAAGTATTTGACATCCACAGACGTTGTTCATAGTTCGATTCCGATATGCATACTGCAAAACCACTTCAAACTAGTTGTAACTATCTTTCATGGGAAGGTTGGGAATGAGGCTGAAGATCCCGTTGAGTTTAAAAATTACACCAGCTACAATAATTAGGCACTACTTTTCTGTCTAAACAGAGAAGAATGAAACTGCTGACCTCACTTGGCTGGCGGTAACCCCTTGAAAGAAAGAACGTTGGTTATGAAAGTAATAGCTTCATACCATATTAAAAAAAGCACCAGAGCTGCTGAAATTTCACAGTTGAAAGCTTGAAGCATCTTGCTTTGCTGAGAACGCAAAGAAATGAAAATAATTAGAAAAGATTTTATACATATGATATGACTGCTAATGCCACCAGGAGAACTGAGAACCAAAACGAATCCAACACACAAAACAAAAAGAACGTTTCATTTCATCAGAAACACTTGAAAGCAAATCGAATCCAAATTTTCTGAATATGAATGATGGACTAAAACGGAATTTGACCTAGTTACAACACCCTCCTCTTACATGAAGTGAAAAATTCAATGCGAATGTGATAACCAATTTTACCATGTGAAAACACACTGTTTTTATAATCGTATACACTTATCGAATCCAACAATCTACAACTGCTTCTGTTATCTTTACCAATTGACCAACTTGACAACGCAAAAATGACTCCACGTTGAGGAACGATGATAAGGTGTTATATATATATGCTGAGAGTTTGCAAATTCTGGTTTAATAGTACTTTGATAAAACTTTTAGCTGAATTAAATAGCGAAACGTCAGTAAACACAACAATATCGTTTTGTTTTCCATTCCTTGGGAAATACAAAAACGTTTATTGTAATGAATATCGTGTATTCAATATCGAGATTATTTCTAACTGTTAGAAGTGAACTTGGTTTGGACATGCATAATTGGTTAACTTTTATTGTTATTAATAAATTGTTGACAAAAATGTTGACACAGTTAGTAAATGTCAAGTAAAGCACTGGGTGAAGGTACAGCTTTCAGATGTTCTTCTACCGAAAACATAAAAAATAAGCAAAACTTAGATTTATAAGGAATAAATAGAAAGACACTTCATGCATTTCCAGTCATTTGTATAACTAACTTTGGAATAACTATGGAGTAGAAAACACCACTGTAAAAGTATATCATCATATCATAAACAAAATGTATGTGGAAACAATGAAGGGTTATAAAAATCACTGAGCTAAGAATTAAATCATTGTTTGTTGATATCAAAGAAGACGTCGTTAATATTCCTAAAGCATATTCACAATTTAAAGGAATGCCTCAGTAACACTAACCTTAGATAAAAGTATTGGAAATGGTAATGAAGTGAGAAAATCCCAAGTGGCTATGTTAATCGGGGATTTAATTATCACTGAAACAAGACTCTATTCACTGATAATGATTATGTATCTGTGAGCAATATCTCGCATGAATATTGTATCATGATGGCGGCTTTCGGGTTAATTTAGTTTACTTTGGGTCGTATTGTTTTTACGTAAGCAAACAAAATATTCACGCTTAGAATGACTCAACGACGTATTCATTCAAATTCCTAGAGGATGAGTTCCATTACATCAAAAAGTAAGTGGGAAGTTGTTTCTCGAGCGCTTATTCACGTATCCAACTGACGGCGTTGACTAGAGCTAGGAATTCAAACCAGCCACCTCTTTCGGAGAAAAACTTTGTTGAATTAAAGACCCGATAGATTCAATTATGGAAATAATATTATTCACTAAATACCGTGTAATGACTGTGAGGTCAATTATATGGGTCAAGCTAGTAGGTCAATGTCAACTAGATTATTAGGACATAAAAATTTATCTAGACGTGGAATAAGGGACTCTGCTAAGTTAAACAACCTAGGAAAAAATTCAGCCATCGCGCTTCGTTCACTTGCCTGTAGTTTACATAATTATGAATGCCAATAATTTATGCTGAAAACGTCATCCATTTATTAGCACTATATCTCTGTGTGCTACTTAAAAAATAAAATTACCTAATATGGAATTGCATTCAACCACAATGCCTAAGTTCTACACCTACATTAATGACTGCAGCTCAACCAAAATTACGAAACAGTCAAGTGAAGTTTACCTCTACTTAATCTTGTTAATGATTATTCCTCACTCAGCTGATTTATTCAAATTCACCGTGATTGCATGTGCCTTCTGTGTCAAGTCATTACGATCCAGATACGTACAATTTCAGTGACAGTGCATTCACATACTGAAACTTAGTGACTCAACGGAAATAAACGATATCTGAAAGGATTTAGCTTTGGACAGAAAATCAGTACTTTTTCCATCTAATCCTATTATAGCAATGATTACTTATCAGCAACATATAACTTAATACATTTACCGTCATTACACCTCATTAATTATCGAAAGGACAAGAATAATTTAAGTCTTCAGAGTTGTCCCAAGGCGTCTAAAAAGAAAAAATTTCTTTGTGTCAATAGCTTTCATGTTAACCCTTCCCAGAATAATGAATAACTCACCTATTAAACCGTATGCAGCACACTTGTCTACCTAAAATTGAGTTGAAGATTTATTTAGCTGAATGGATTAAAATCATTTACTTCATTTGCAATTGAAATTACTTCATTTCTAGTGACTTTGTTATACTATAAGAAGTTTGAAAGCTAGTTTACTCAAATTCTCAACGTTAATCTTTCAGCTCGAGTATCTGAAAATCCATTTTTTTAAAAAAGCTTTAAATTTTGTTCATACTGAATGCATTTTTTCAAACATTCTTTGGTTTAATGGCATTAAACTAAAACATTCCGTCACCGGCTAGGAATCTGAATGTGAGAAATGTAACATCCTCACCGGTGGGATAAAGTGACATGTTAATAATTCATGAAAATATGGTCCATGCGCTTGAATGGATTTTACTATGATTTTGAAAATAGAGTAGAAAAACTAACCTGAGCAATTCCCTTCACATTAGGCCTCTAATTTCATATTCGTTGTATTTACCCAATACATTCTGAAACGTATTAAGCATAGGAGTGACTAATGAAAACAAAGCGATTTGAAGTGAGAACGTTTCACATGGTGTGACGATAACTCTGAATTCATACATTTTTTCAGTAACAAATTAGCATCTCTTATTCTCAGAATACTACATTCTGAATTGGCTCTCTGGTAGAAGCAGCAGCGGCTTAATCGCACAGTTGTATTCTCATGCATCAGACCCATTGTCTATAGCAGAAAACAACTTCTAATTTGAACTCAGACCTAATCAATTACAAATCACCATTTTATACTTTTATGCAAATAAGTAAAATAGTTGGAAAAGAGACTAATAAATTCAAGTCTCGCCCACTAGGTCTTCTGTTTATCGAAAGATGTATAGCTGATCTTTCTTATTTAAGAAAGTTTAGTCACTTTATTATCTTCAACAACTTTTCATTTCGACAGGCTTGTACAACTCATGTTCATGCTTAAGTGAGAATTATTCATATGTTGACTGTAAATGAACCTCTTAAAATATAAATGTGATTATAACATAATTTAGGCGTTTGTTCACAATTGATTAGCGCAGTGTTTTCTGAAATTTAATAACGGCATACAAAAATTCAGATTTCCATTTATAAATATAGAACGTAAACAAAAAACCATGCTTAGAATATGAGGACTACTTTCCATTACGGACAGAAGGTTAAAAGAACTAAGATGAGTTCGATCACACTGATAAGGAAGGAATTACTTCCAGTTTATCACGGACAATAATAAGTACAGAATTAATACTCTTGTCTACTACCATGACTGAATACTAGAAATCTGAGAAATACTGATAAAAATCTAAGCGTAAATATAGTTTGCTTCCAACTTTATATGCCGTGAACGAAACTACTTTAACCTTTGTATCTAACATTGATCTAGTCTATACTATGAAACAGTTCACTTTGTATTTTCTCACAGTTCATATGTAATTTCCCTGATAAAGACCTCAGGCATCTGACAGGTAGACCTCGAGTGAAGTAAAACCAAACTACGTTGCTTCAGTGACACTTCTCCTGCATAAATGGCATCTTTGTACCATCCAGTGTGACTAAAAAAATACAACTTTGATCTCATTGTCAAGTTTATGAAACAGTAGGAGTCTAAGCAGTGTGTCACGCTATCAATAATAAGTAAAATGCGTCTTTGAGTATGCTGATTTTTTTCTTCATATTTTTTATCCACTCAGTACGCATACCCAACACTAAACTACGCAGTAAAATTTGACGTATAACAGAACTTCTAACGATATCCCTGACAGATATACTGCCACTATACCATCAGTCATTGAATGCAAGTAAATTTTCTGCAAACATCTCCTCATTTTTGTGAACACGAAAACCCTAAATGTTTTAATGAAGTACAAAAAGGAAGTGTGACAATACCATACTATTTAAATAAATAAAGACTATAGTATTCATATTAATAGCCGGGTGCATAATTTTGTGGCCTACTTTATTTAGGCATAATTCACTAATAGAAATCCAAAAAGCATTTTTTATGTGATGTTTTGATTAAAATTTAAGACTTACTACAGGGTCCATCGGTTAAACTTTCTTCCTCTGCTAAAAGTATTTCGAAAAGTATTAAATACCCGTATTATTCTGTATTCACAATGAGTGTTCAGTCCACTGTTCTAGTAAAAATCCTATCAGAACTATTGATTAGATTATGAAGGAGGAATTAAATTACTTCAAATTCAATTAAATTAATATGACCCGTTGCATAAGAGATGGCTCTCTTGGCCCAGGTGGTCTAGTGGATACCGCTTTGGCGTTTGAAACTATGGGTACTGGGTTCGAGCCTCGGTGAGAACATTATCACTCACTGAGAAATGCAGGTACATCCTGTTGACGAGTCCCAAATAGGACGAAATGTGCATCCTGGATTCCACTGATAGTCACCATCCACCAATTAAATACTTCAAAAATATGCTGAAGAAAAGTTTTAGCCTCCTAAATACCGTGACAATCGGACGCGACAGGGCAGGATTTCAAAATGCACATAACCACTAAGTCCTGTAATTAGAACTTGTAACTTACTACAATCCCACCAAGATTTATCTGAAATTGCTTGAAAAATTTTTAAATTTTCTTTTAATCTCTTGATCATGAAGGGAATTTCAAAAAAAATAGGCAATCAGGGTATGTAAGGTGAAGCACATAGCAAGTTAAGATTATTTGTTTGACAGTTGACCACGTTCATGTCACTTTAATACCAACCATCCTTCAGAAGTTTCAGTGACACTTAGGTGCGATTCATATCTGGGGGCTGACTAAATTTTCAAATGACCAGTGTTGTATATAGTATCATGAAATCATAGAAGTGCAATTTTTATCATGAACTGCAGATATTGATGCCTGGGTATGACTATCGAGCAATAAATTCCACCATAGTTTAGCATGAGTTCATCGGGGAATTGGTGAATTGGGGAGCAAGCTTCAACATTATGATGAAAAACAGAGGCTGCTAAATTCACCAGAATCATTTAAAATACTAAGGTTATAAAAATCATGTGTTTTGAATGATTTTATCTCGGACTGACATTCTTTACTTTTAACTTGTACTCCAATCGCATCTTGCCAATATCAAGTCGTATACAGAATGGAAAATCCCGGAGCAAATTATAGATGGTACATTGTGTTAGTCAACTCAAGCATTTCCCAGTCTGAATTGAAAGTGCTAACACTTACACATAAAATTAAAAGTGTTCAAACACTAAAATGAACTGATGGTTAGATATCAGGTAAAAATTATTCAACATTCAGAGTGTTCAGGTGTTATTTTGTAGGGATTTGATTGGTTTCAGGATTTCATCATGAGCTGACATTAGTTAGAGAACCATTGGAAAACCTGGGAGTACTGGACAGCTGTTTCATCCTAGTTTGGGACTCTTCAGCAGTACGAAACCACCGGGATTCGAACCCAGGACCTTCCGGTTACAAGGCGAGCTTGTATACCATTAAACCACTGGGACCTAATCCAATGGTCCTTGAATTCTAACTTCTGCCAATTCACGACATAGCGCGACTGCTAGCTAATGTCTTCGGCGAGTATTTGTCCTCACACCCGACCAGCTGCACCCTACTGGTCAGGACTTCCCACTGGAACCCAGGTAACTACCTAATTGAATAGGGCCAGTCGCCAGTGAGCATCTCATTGGTATTCAAGTGTTGGTTTTCTCTTACCGTTTTGGGTGCATTCATAGAAACCTGGAAATTAAATGTTGCAACACAGAATCAGATTAACTGACAAATGATACTCTTATATAATTTGATAAAATGTCAAGTATAGGGCAGGAAATGGCCAAAATTGTGACTTTCACACTGAGTTACTCACAAGAAACGAAGCTTACAAAGACTCTTTAATGTTAGTAAACTTCTAATTAACCGTTATTGCACATGAAAACCAAACATTTATAAATTTTCATTTTGTGTCACAGATTACTCAGAACAGTGAAATACACGTTGACTTAACTGGACTGGCAAATACAGTGGAGGGCATAAAATATAATATTATGTTCATCTGACTAATCGAAATGTTTAGCAAAAGAGAGCAAATGTAATGGAGCAGAATGATTGATCGGAATATCTCTCCTGAATTGTCTATTCACAATATTGTTACCTGTTTGGATATTTCACCTAATTGTGTAATTATCTGCTCTGTTTCTTTGACCTGTGTATTATAGCTCCATCGCGTACATGTCTTTTGATGCAGTCCTTTTTATTGGTCTCTAAATGTGTTTGAATACTACTCTCAATTTTTCAAGTAAATATTGTACAATGGTGCACTGTTGGTGACAATATGTTTTCTTACTATTAAGTTTTTGTCTGAGCAAACTGCAATTTCACCCCTGAAGAGCTTGGATTGTCAGCGAGAACTGTTTGTTGTGTTTGATCCTTGTCGATAAAGATGTGAACCCAACTTAGTCATTGATCGATGATTAATTTTGTTTAAAAGTAGATGGAATCTCTTGAACGGTCCTTTTGTTATCGAAAGTTCTTTACCTCCGTTTCCACATTGCAGTAGTATCAAGTGAACCGCACACTGTAATCATAATCTATTAATTAACCAAGAAGACACAGTCGAATTCTACCCCGACGTCTGTGATTTACAAAACATAAATTCGAATTTAAGACATGCTTGAGAAGAAGAAAATGCAGCTGTGATGAACTTTATCCAAAAGTACTATTGTAACAACAGAAGTCAAGGGTCAGGCAACAGATCGTTTATCAAGGAAATCAACACGTATTTATATATTTTCATGTTTATTATTATAGGTTATTCAAGCAAACAAACACAGTCTTTTGATTGGTTGTTTCCCACAGAAAGTTTACCTTGCATCTCTTTGTTTCTTGAAATGTCAGATCATCTATATGTTAGCTGCATCTATCTGCACAAAGTCTGCTATGGTTGGTTGTTGAATCAGTCTTTGTTCATATTTTTTTGACGACCAATATTTGGGACATAAACTTTGACGTACAATACTGTCTAAACATTTTGGCTTGTAGGCAGCTCTCACCACAGTATTAGTTCTGCGTTTATTAACACTTATTCGAGAAGAAACTCTCTGAGGAAAACTAATTAATATTACTGTGAGTCTAAAGTGAGTTTGAGTAGAACTGATATGGATTTTAGTACGTATCCTTTGGTGAAATTTCAAGCGACATGATTTTAAGTCAAAACATGAAAACAGAATACACCGTTACGATAATTCCATTAATATCAACCAACCTCTGTGACGCCCTATTATTATGCATAATGCTAAGTAAATTCTAAAGTAAAAACTTTCTAAGATAAAAAGAGGAACCATTATAAAAGCTGTACTTGAAATTCATAAACAACATCAAATATTCATGCACAATAATTTCGTAGCAATTCATAAGTATTTAGATCTTGATTTGAAGCCAGGTAGTTTGAAATGTCTACTTAGACACCTCCATATTCATTGAGTATACGAATGACAGTATGAAATATCGAGATAATGTAATATATGCAGTCTGTTTTGCATTTCTGCTCCTGTCTTTGATACCTTCAACCCTGCTTCCTGTATTTGAAACAGTGTTACCTGTCCTGAACACTATGAGCACGATATTTACACTGAGATTTTCTCCTGCGGTACTTTATTACCTTCATATGAAATATAAGTTATTAAGTAGCATGACTTCAAGTGTATCAAAGTGCGCATTTTGCGAAATACAGTCATCATGTCCGTTGAAATGAAGTAAATCACAGTAGACTCTGTAAACTGCAAGGATAATTCCTTCGTATTAAGGAACGAATATAAAACCTAACTTTGAAGCCATTCAAAGCCATTTCCAAATCATTTCATAAAACAGAGATATTCTACGTATATTGAAATCATTCGAAGACAGTTTCATAGTCAAATTCAGACCTCTGGGTAGTCATTTTCGAATGTACATGGAATATGATCTTTTCCCCGTATGAATACTGATATTCTTGAAAATTCGTTCCTCACTCTTACTGACATTTCTTCATAAAAATTAGTTAACCTCATAGAAAACCATATTTTGCTTTCTCAGGTAAAATAGTTTATATTCAGATTACCCATTTTTCAACCATTCCAACACCACATATTTCTATGGCATAGTGCTTATTGAATTTCAAACTGAAGATTTCCTGTTTTAAAACAAAATACCTAATCAAAAGCTAACTATGTAAACCGAAAGTAACATTAATGTTACATGCATAACCAATGCATAACAACTCACTAGTAGTTCTAGTTGACTGTGTAGCTAAATGGTTTAAAATGTTACATTAGACATCACCATGTTCACTGAACACAACAATTTTAGACTGATGCATTTATCATGCGAATCTATCTCCACCAGTTCTCGAATAATTTTTAGGGACACAGATACTGTATACATAGGTTTATGTATATATCTCGTAAAGCGTTCAGGACTAGTTGATAGTCAAAAATAGCCTTTTTGGTAATAATATTTAGATCCAAATCCAATACGGTCTTTTATCTGTGTAAATGCTAATATTCTCTGTGATTTCACCTTCACTCTCATAGATATATCCTCATGAAAATTATTTGTTCCCATGTAGAACTCTACTATGACTTGTCATATAGGATAGTTTATATTCGATCAATACTTTGTTCATGAATTTGAACGAACCAATCTCTGTGATACCCCCTTTTAATGTGTAAATGTTTTTTAAATCAATCCTAAACAAAAGCCTTTCCATGATAAAAGAAGGTACCTTGAAAAACCCATAAGTGGAAATTGAAAAGAAGCTAATATAAACACTTACTAGTAGTTAAAGTTTTGCTCTTTTCTAAACGGTTTTAATGTATTTGAATAAATGGTGACTTATTCATTTACTGATGAAATAAAAAACAGACGGAATTTTACCTGTATGGTCTTCACACTTTAGTCAGATAAGCATTGAATGCTGAATACTTGTGCTGCGACTAAATGCAAATCTGTTATACTATCACTTGAATTCTCTGTGTTAAAAGTCGCTGATCAGGCTGCACTCAAGCTGCTAGTCATATGTACTGGATGGCAATGTGTGAGAGTCCCTCCTCTGTTGCTTTACTTTTCTCATACGAAACATGTGTACGTAAATAACACGACTTCAAATTTGTCAGAAGGCATTTGTCGTTAGATAGAATCGTCAAGCAGGCTTTAACTAAGTGAATAACACTAGACTTTACGAACTGTCAGAATAGTAAGCGAATGTTGAGGAGCGAACGTACACTGCCTTTGGAATTTATCGTAAACCAAAAAATCTCTGGCTAGCCATATATAAATACACATATGAATACTGATATTCTCTATAGTTTCATTTTCACTCTTACGAAATGTTCCTCGCTAAAATGATTTAATATCATGGAAAACTCTACTCACATCTCTGTGATACTCTCTTCTAATGTATAATATTTAGCTAATTTCACACCGATGACCTCACCTGATTGAAGAGGATAGCTGAACATAATTCACTCTTTTTAAATCGTAAACATCAATTGTTACTTAATTTTAAATGCATAATAACTTACTACGACTTGAACCTCCACCGGCTTCTAAATGGTTTTAAATTATCTGAATAAATACCAGTGTATTCACTGATAACAAGAATAATAGAATGAAATATTGAGAGGATTCAACATTTGTAGTCTTCCAAACTGTAATCAGACATACATTGATTTCTTAATAATCAGGATACGATTAAATTCAAATCGGACATACTGTCATTCCTGTACTCTGAGTTGAATGTCAGTAATGAATCTGTCTTTCGACAATCAGTGTTTCACAATAATAAACATTGACTGGATGTGTTTACGATACACCATTCACCAGTTTTCGTATGGAACCTACGTTCTTTCCATTCTGTACTCCGCAATTTTCTTTATCCAATTCGTTTCTAGCTTCTTGGGTATAATTCCCTGACGACAGAGGTTGTATTACCTTGTGTTCTTATTCATTTGTTATACGGTTAGTCTAATATCACACCTTTGTATCATTTAAATATAACTGTCGTTCTCTAACAGCTCATGTACGTGACCGCTTTATCATAGAAACTTTTGCTTTACTGTTGAGGAAACAGTAACGCCCAAGCTGCTCTCAATCTTCAATCTTTCAATTTTTGGTCCATTATAATCAGCGGTTGGTTAGAGACATCTATTAGTTGGCAGTCATGGGTGATAGGGTGGCTGTAGTAACGGTTCAGCTTATGAGTAACTATACTGGCTACTTAAACGGAAGCTTATCAGAATATAATCTCAACCTAACTGATAATACAAAGAAATCCAGCAAAGGAGTGCCATATAGGAGAATCACTTCTACTGAACTGTGCTTCTAGTCAACATCAATCAAAATATAATCGTTATATTAATTATAACATGAAAACAACATTTCGAACATTAACTATTACAATAACATTTCAAATGAAGATGATCAAATTTTTGAAAATAGAAAACGTCTTAATTACCACAGGCTTGTAAAATCAGAATAACAATCAGGCAGTTGAATAGCATTTGTACTCGTTGTTTCTAAACGCGTGGAAATCTACAGTGGAGCAATATGAATTGTCTGTTTTATAATTCAGCTTTATATATGCAAAACTTTCCTAGTTAATACCACGTGATAAAATTGATTCAATCAAGTCGTCTCTTTTGTGAGCTATCAGAAAACCAAAAAAATTACTAATTTATTTCACTCTTGATATGTGCTCCGCTTTCATTTATTAATTCCACTAATATTCTTCTTGTCATAAAGGCGGTATTCTTTGATTGTTATCCGCCATTAATCATATGAATCGCTCAACACTCATCAATCAAATCAGTGGGTGACGGGAAATTGAATTAGTTGAGAATTAAAGTAGTACTTGCTTGGTTTTAAGAAGAAATTTGTTGAAAATCGAAGAATAAATCATAAAACCTGACGCACTTGGTGTATAAATACCATTTTTTCAAAATAACTATCTCATTTTAAATAAGAAAAGGCACAAACAGCGAAGAAAATTTTCTTTTCGACGATTCATTTTCATGAGCTGTACAATCGTAATTATAATTAAACACATAAGTTTTTGACCAATCAGATACTGGTAAACTTTGTCCTTGAAAATTCTGCTACATAGTGTGAGGTGTAAGAAGGGATGACTAATTGTAAGTTAGAAAGGAGACAGAAGTTGGCATGACCTAATAAGTGTGAGATAATGACTAATCAATAAGCTAGTGTAGAGTGGACAGGAACTAGTGGAAAGGTTATACAGTAGTTTTGTATAAGTTCTGTGTGAAAAACCAATGTTATTAATAAACAGTCATAGAGTAGTAATAAAATATGGATGGTGGGAATAGTAATAATAATAAAAGTATTAAGAACAGTAATAATAATAATAATAATAACAGTGAACTTACGTATTAAAAGAGAGGAGAAAAATTATAGTTAGAAATTTACTCTGGCCATGGTAGGGCTAGAGAATGTATGTATCGTTTTTGTATGCATAGGTCCGGTTTTATGTCACGAATAGCTAGTGCCTCGGCTATGTACAGATGTCGTATCCGGAGTCCTTTTGTACGATATTGAGGGACTCTGTGTACCACTGTGAAGCTTTCGTGTGGGGGTGCTCGATGTCCGGAGATAACAAGGTGTTCGAGGATTGAGCTGTTGGTATTCTTCTTTTCTCCTCTGGCTAACCAAGCTGGGCAGTGTTCCAGGATACGTTTGTGGACTTGACGTTGCGTACGGCCGATATACTTTGCTCCACACGAGCAAGTGAATTGATAAATACACATTGAAGTGGCCAAAGGCGGTATCATGTCCTTAACGTTAGACTGGATTAACTGTCTGCAGGAGAATGTTATATGTAGAGTGGCTGTTGGGAATGTCTTCTTCAGACTTTTTGAAAGGCGGTTTCTGAGAATTTCCGCTGTGATGTCACCTTTGAATGAAAATGAATCGTCAAAAAGAAAATTTTCTTCGCTGTTTGTGCCTTTTCTTATGACTCAGTATGGGAATATTTCGTTCATTTTAAATAGTTTACTGAGAAATACCAACCAGTGAAAATGCTTGAATTGATAAAACAGTATGGCAAGTAGTACACCGTTCAATATGCTGAAACAGTGGATAGATGGTTCGAGTTTCAGTAGGAATACAATCTATTCAAGGAAATGCAAGTAAATTCACTGGCTGAGGATTTCAATAGCGATGAAATAAGTATGCACAGTATTCTGTTATTAGTCATTCTAAACTTAAATGGTGGTCTGGTTAATTTTAAACTGTTTCCAATCTTTAGAAAGGAGACATTTCAATGGATTGTGCCTCTTCCGAGAATTATGTGATTAGTTATTCACTCGTAAGAAGAAAAGGAAACACAATGCCACATTAGTGTGAAATAATAGATTTGTTTGAATAATAACAAGACGCAGTCAGTTATGGAAAATGATTTTAGTGAAATGCATAGAGGTGCGTTTCAGTTTCAGTGGGAACACCATTAATTATTGAAAACAGACATGTATACTTGGTACATTCCTAAGAGAATGAAATGTGGGTTATGGATGTCACTCGTAGCTGTCACCAGCTAAAAAGCAATAATTGCCTTACGTGCACTTCATAATTAATCAATGCGAGGAAAACTACTCATAGTGATTTATACTCAAGATGCCGTAATTTCCACAGCGGCGTTATGAAAAGACGATGTTGCTGTTGTAAAGTATTTTTTTTTGTATTCACTAATTTAGTACAAGTATGTAATTTTCAACATATGACATAGGTAGCCGAAATTTAGCAGGCCGACACTGATATCTGGTGTGCGTCGGCAGGAGGTCGAACCCCAGTCACCGTCCAATGTCCGCAAGAGTCCTAACCGCTTTGTCACTTAGTGCCTAATGTATATTAAACAATCTGATCACACATTCACTTTTCATATCAATTGATATGAACAAGGATAAAGCAGTCATAATTAACAAAGTAATAAAGGGTTTCTCATAAAGAAAGAGAAGAGTCAAGATTTAATTGCGTTAAAGCCTAAAAGGTAGGCTACAGATAACGTTGAACTGCCTTCTGTAAGCCTCAAACAACGAAATGCCCGAATGACACTTGACACAATTATTGGGGATTGACACGAAGTAAGCAGATACCTGATTTTATCAATCAATCTCTAGAATGGACTCCACCGTTAATTTTGAAGATAATCACATGTGGAACAAGTTACTATATGATAAGTAAGGGAGTTGCATTCTTTTTTCGTTCCTTCTATTTTTAGTGTAACACAGAGGAACGGATCTTCCTCGAGATTCAGTAGCGATTCTGTTGAGTTTCTGATGATATTCATGCTTTTTTCCAACCTATTCGTTTTCTCTCTTGCAGACTTAATTTCGCCTAAATATATACAGGTGAGATTCAACGGTGTGCCAACCGAAAATAGAACCTTGACCACATGAGTGATTTTCAGTTGTAAAATTTCACATACTCATATATACACATACTAAGATAACTTGAGAAAATTCGCTTATACTTAACAATAATGTGTGATTTTGACAATGGGCATGATAAATTTGAGATCTGATCCATCAACAGCAAAAAGAAAATCACTAGTTCAGTAAAGATGCTAATCAGAGAGTCAGAATTTCAAATTAGTTTGATTTAATCTGTATATCCTCTGAAAAGTCTCAACGAAGACTGCTCCATTGGATATTCCAACCGGTGAAGCTAAATGTTTTAACAGAACAGTAATTACCTACAAAACATTATGCTACTTGATATGATTATGAGCGATAGTTTGTACTCGAAACGTCATCAGTTAATATTACTGTAAAACACTGTGTGATTTATCAAAATAAAATCTTTTCCATGAAGGAGTTGTGTGCTACGAAACTTGTGGAAATACAGTTGATGTGTGAATATGTGCTTATAACAGTCTTTCTACCACCTGACGAAAAATAAAGTACCATGTGGTACAGACAGGTATCATTTCACTGAGATTTGCTGAGTATAATTCTTATGTGATTATTGCGGATTTCTATCCACACTCACATATCAAGTGCTTCATCAGACACCGGAAGACGAGTGCCAATTCATGTGTTTAAGAGTCTCGAAATAAATCTTCTATCAACAAAAATATCGTCGTATATTATTTAACTAATAAATAAATGCTTACAGTGTTCCACCACACATATATACACACAAAAACAATCTTTTCGAAATCATATAAAAATAGTTGAAATTAAAATAATAATCTTTTCAATTTCATATCACAACCATAATTTCACATTAAAATTAATTCAGACAATCCAGACAATAATGTTTTCAAAAGTCATTTGTCAAGATGATGCTAATTTGTGATTATTCAAAACGGAGTACAAATATCAAAAACAGAATACTATCATTTTATTATAATTAACACTAACCACACGTACTTTTTCTATCTAGGGCTAATATAACTTCATCTGTCTTTGGTACCGACTACAAATAGTTAAGGATGAATCATACGTACATTTTCGACAGTTTAAGAAATGAATCTGTTTGCCAATTGTAGTCCGCACTTCCAACAAGCGAAATGAATATAATGCCGAATCAAAGAATGTATTAGTTATTTTCATGAGTAAATTTAGAAGGGGTCATAAATCATCAGATCATAAGATTCTTTGAACTGGAGAGAAGTAGATTATTCACGCTTATTTTAAAAAGATACTATTGTATTCATGATAGCTGAAAATGTGTCAGAAAACTGTCATGTGGTGTATATGAATATCAGTCAATAACTCAAATCACATGTGGATTGGAAACAAAATAAATTCCATTTATGTTCTGAAACACACGTAGAAAAATTAACAATTCACGATATAAATAGCCGCATTTATAGGGACGGAATGACAGCTCACCTTTCACTGACAAAGAATTTCAGATGTTTCTGTTTCTAGGAAATGTTTAGTCATTATTTTTCAGTAAATGGGAAACTAGATATGCAATCCTTCGTCAATGATATCACTTCATGTTTGCGTATCTATATATGCATATATAACAATATAGTCGTAAATATGCTTTAACCCGGTATTAGGTGAAGCAGGAAGCGAAACAAATCTAGTACATGCAGCATTTACTGTCTCAACAAAGTCGAAACAGTTGAGAGGTATACCGCTTATATATGCACATATGTCAATGTTGAACTGTCTTGACAGGCAGTAAATTCCCCAGTCATCTGAAGCAGAATAATTGATCTGGAAATCCCTGCTAAACAATCTATCTGCAGTACTGATAGTTTCTTGCACATTTCTCATCGAGTTTTGTGATCCTTTTACCTTAACCCCTGAGCTGTGTGTCGTACTTCCAACATTTGCAATCCAAGTAAGCTTTAGCAGGATTTTGGTCATTCGAAGTTGTGTGAATGGGCTTACTTCTGCCAGGTGTTAACATTTAAAATGTTGAAGTTTGGAATGATCGCTCCACCTGATGCCTCACATATGCTCCAGAAATTATAAAAGAAAAATGTTCGCTACTTTCACCTTTGTGCCAGTGATTCTCTTAAGCATAGCAGTGAGTGTGTCAAGGATTATGGATTGATGTTAGTGTCTGCCTGTCTCACCTATGCCCTTATCACCATAGGGCCAATTCGCTAATAAACGTAGTTGTTCTCCCAGAAAAAAAATGATGCAGATATGAATATCTCAACATTGTAGTTTTCATAAATGAGACGATTTTCAAAAATCACCTGGGCATGCCAGCTGACTTACTCACATACTGCAGCTGCTAATAATAGTAACAACTGTTGCAGGTCGCTGAAATTGTACTGGAATTTGTCTTTTAAAACGTTTCCTTAATAAAATTTGTTAGTGGGACAACTGAGTTTTCATAAGATGACTATGTTCACATGGTGGAGGAGATTATTTTTCAATTTCACCTCACTTTGATACTTTTTGTGTGGCGTCAAAAAATGTAGGCAATACAGTTGAAATAGCCAGGATATCTACTTATGTCGTGATGGCTTGAAAACTAACAGAAATAGACGTTTCAAATGAGGCTTTTACTGAATCTTCTCTTCAGAAACCTGTAGCTGCTTTACGCGACAGGTTGCTATTGGTTTTCCAGTCACGAGAAATATTGTCAAATCTTGAATTAGCTCAAAGTATACGTCTTCGTCTGCAGCATTTTCGACGCACCCATAGCGATCGATCCACTAGAAGAACGGGTGAAAATAAATGTATAACGCCATTCAGAAGAATTTTCCAGTGGATTTTGAACTTTCTTTTTTCTTCCAAAGAGACAAAGGTGACCTTTTTAATGGTGTAGGTGGGGCTTGTACTATATTGTTTATGAACCAGTGAATCGCAATGAAACTAGAAGGTAGCGTAATAAGAAAACTGTTATTTTAAGGCATTATCATCACCGTTAGGATCTCATAGAATAAATAAATACCTGACTGACCAACGAGAATAACACGCATCCATCAGTATCAACGAGAGAAGTTTGAAGGAGGTCATTACTTTCGTCTTCCTGTCTAGGCAGCATTCTTCCGACTAAAGGAAGAACCGATGGGAGTATCAAAAGCAGAGTTGGGAAGGCAAATAATACTCTCATCACTCTAAATTCAGTCTGAAAATCTGCTGCGCTTCACATTGTAATCAACAAAATTCAGATTTGCAACATCAATGTTAAATCAGTCACTTCTTGTATGTCTATCGGAAGTTTGGCGTGTGAATCACGCAAAGATTTCCAACGGACTGCTGCAAACGTTCGTCAGTAGCTGCCTTTGCAACTTCAGGCTGAAGATCTGATGGTCACCCAGAAAGAATTAGCAGAAAGAAGCTCTAAGAAGAAACCAGTCACGAACGTATTGTTCAACATATATTTAGATGAAAATGGAGATAGATCAGACACACGTTGAGCAACCCTCCGATGAAATCACGCGCCATCACTCGAGTAGAACCCGAATAGGAAGCAACTGGTTGCATTTGGGTACGACTGTGAGATGAAAGCTATTGTGAATGGGGGAGATGAGAGACTTGAGGGAATCTAAAGATGACTGCAGAGAATAGGAAGAAGTGGAGATGTGCCGTGGTTCAAGCCATATATTCAACTGGGTAACCAAGGGAACGGTAACAATTATAATAGAAATGTAGATATTTTGAATTCCTTATTATTGTTATTATTATTATTGTTTACATTATTTACATTACTACTCTCACTCGTGAGTAAGTAGATCAATGGCGTCATCAAAAACAAAGTTGTTACGAAAACAAAGACAGAAATACTGAATTGTGACCATCGGTGTTTTCAATGGTTCTCTGTCTAATGTGAATCTGTGATGGAACTTTAAATTCCGGTAAAAACCCAACTTCTGGAAATTAATCCAATGTTTGTTGGTGACTCAATACACATGGACTAATTTGCATGGAGTGTTCTGGTGCTACATGGTGACCAGAAGAGTTAGCAAACCTGAGGAAGAGCTAGCAAACATTGAGTTTCAATGCACCAATGACCTTAAGTGCGAACCAATCGTCGGATTACAGAGCTCACTGTTATTAAGATGACAGCATGGAGCACTATTCACAAACCAAAGCATACATTTCATCTTGATCTCGTTTTTAAGCTCTATTTGTAAAATAGATTGATAGCATGTAGAGTTAAGATTTGCGTTGAGCTACGTCTTAGAGTCAGGGTATCTCTTTGTTATCTGCATGTATCTGGAAAATAAAAAAATGACGGGAGTGTTTCGTTCTTCTTATAGATGAACTTGTTTTGATAGCTATGAAAGTTTGAAACGAATGCCCTTCATTGTTGCTGGGATTCTCCTTCAGTTACTTCAGGGTAAAATACCATTTTTATGTGTTTCATTTTCTTCATGGACAAGCACAATTTTGATGAAGAATACACGGCATGTTATCAAATTCAACTAGTGTTATACGTTCAAGATGATTTGAGCGTTGGCATACCATGATTCCCATTCTTTATGTTTGCCGTACAGTCCACCAATATATCTGAAGTGAGGACAAATACTTAACGGCGGTGATATTTGCTTGTGGTCTCCGTGGGTGCATCGCTAACTGACAGGAATTATAATTCATGCAACGCCATTAGATTCTGGTGCAGTTGGCTGAAGGTTTGTGGACGACCACAGCTTTGTAACCTGAGGGTTCTGGGTTCCAAAACAACCAGAATCTTACACCCAAACTAGGTGGACAAAATAGCTGCTCACTGGACCTTGGTTAGTGACAACAGTTCTCTTATTGTTGCATCAGTTTTTCAGTGTCCACAATGCAGAAAAATCCATTCGGTGTAACGACTATTATTTGGAATACAGTGATTACCATTATTATCACTAATGCTTATACAGACCAGAACTTATAGTAAATGCCACAGACAGCACTGAAGATGAAGTTTAGGTTAAATCAGTTAAAGAGTATTTCATCTAATCCATTTAGAGAGTGGCAGAGGATCTCCCACCACCAAATAATTCAGTTTCACTGTCTACCGAAGGTAATCAGAAGGTGAGGTAGTAATATGTCCGTTGAGGTTTTTTTATGTTTTCCTTTGTTTTTCTGGAAATTTCATTTGCTTTGTTTCTATCTAAGACAGATTAAATCGGTAGAAAGACCTGTCAGGTTTATCCTCTAGGCGTAACACATGCAGACGTCCAATCCGCCGTTTCACATTCGCGTTCCACTCGATTTCGTGCCCGATGCGTGATGTCACCGAACTGTCTGACCCGTTTCCATTTTCCTCGGCATAATTGCTGGACAAAATTATATTAACTTGTTCATATCTCTAACCCTTTCTAGTCTGCCATCTGGTCTTCAGTATGGAGCTAGAGAAAGCAGCTGTTAACAGAAATTTGCAGTAGCCCATTTGAAATGTGGCAAGATTCTGACTCATATGGAAGCGCTGGCTGACTTAAATCTGGTGCTGAAATTCCTAATTTTTTCCTTAATGCTGCAGCAAATTTTTGATCTGACTTCATAATGACTAAGTTGCGTATCTCTCCTTACCGATCCGGCTTTTTGACACATTAACACTGTGGTATTCAAGCTCGCACTATTCACTTCGTGTAAAACTTTAAGGGTTACATTTTGATTGGCCAGTAGTTAGTAAGTAACGCGTGTTATCCATCTACCCCTTTGTCTTATGAAGACTGAATTCTGTTCTCTGACGCGGCACTGGATGATTAGAAAGGCGACATAATTACCTCCAAGATTTCAGGCCCGTGTTATTGATCAGCAGATGACAAAATGCACGAAGTATGAAAAGTCAGACATACAGGTCTTCCTGCCGACTGACTGCCTCTAATCATCTAAAAGCAACACTTCTTAGCTCAGCGCACTGGTGAGTTACACCACCGAGCTTGACAATGGTTAATGACAAATTTGTCTGGTAGAGTATGGCCCTACTCATGAGTTGATGTGAGTTGGAGAAACAGTGGAAAACTACGGAGTACTGGATCGCTGTTTAGTCAGCACCGTACGGCACTCCTCGTAAACACTACTCACTCAACGAGGTTAAAAACCAGGACCTTTTGGTTTCAAGGTGTATTTGTAGAACATTCAACCAATAGTATTGCCCTAATGGCCAGTTGATGATTCCAAGCTCTGCTCAAACACTGCCAAGCAATGTTAACGACGAGTAATTATTCTCTTTTACCTGAATGACTTGTTTGGACATGTTGGTTATACCACTTCTTACTAAAACACTCCATGTAACTTCTCCTCTTTATTGAGCCAGTCACAATTGAGCATTTGAATAAATTTCAAAAAGGTTAACTTGCAGAGACGATTCGATTGGTTACAGGTTTGTTCATGATTTGATGTCAGTTGCTTAAGAACCATTGTAATTCAGTCGGCACCAACCTTCGTTACTACTACGCTGTGATCAATCTGAAGTATGTTATAATGTTTCATATTTTACACTCAGATATTTGTTGTCATCGTCACAGTTTGTCACTAGTATCTGAAGTTATTACTTTGTTTTATTAAAAAATACTCGGTTCACATTATGGGTACCAAGAAGTGCGCCTGAAAAAATTGTCTCATAATTTCTGCGAAGATATGGATATTATCCTGATTCCCAAACCCGGGGTCGCTGTCTTAAGGGACCACCTCTCCTCTGAGGCTTTGACATGAAGTTTGATTCACAAGCCAGAGTAATCGAGGACGTTCAGGAGCAGCAACGTTCTCATGATTGCTGGTAACCAAGGTCAGGTTCATACGTGATATTCGATACTTTCATATTTTGATGCGCATATACAGACCAGGAGTCATGAGGGCAGTTAGGGTTCTCTAACGCCCAGAGGTAGGCCTCCGTTAAACGTGTTCGTATGCACCCTTTAACTTGCTTGAGGAATACTCATCACTCAAAATGCGGTGATGTTGGTGAATAGCATTTATCTGGGAGGGGCTCTGAATTTGCGGCCTCATGAGTGCGTTTCGAGGAAAAACCAAAATGTATATACCAACGGTCGTATCAAGACTTTCATGGGACAGATTATTATTGATACTTGAAGATACCACTGGTTTTCTGAAGATTCATAGAGAATATGTTGACTAACGATTCAGCTTTTCGACATAGTTTGTATTTTGTTGGGTATTTACGTTAGAATTTGGTCGGTGAATGCAACTAAATTTCAAGGCTTTTGCATTATTTTTAAAAATCTGCGCAGCAAAGTATTTTTGCTGATGCCGTTAAAAACTTTCATTGCTGTGGTCTGCACAAAGATAGGCTAGATAAGATTAAAACAACAAGGAATTCTGTCAGGGAAACGAAACAAACAAGAACCTGACTGACTACCTGGTTTCAACAGTGAACTTCGCACTGGTGTGCAGCACCAGTTCAAATTGACAAACCACCTCCATGTAGAACACTAAGCAAGAGCGGAGGTTTATGGCAGATTCAAAAGACAGGCAATAAGAGGAAGTGAGAGTGAAGGGAAGATAATAGTGAGTAATATGGAAAAAGAACAGAGTTTAATTGGATACGGCAAATCACAAAGAGTGAATAAATCTGAGCCATTGAGAACTGGAGTTTGGAGCCATTACGCCACCGGTTTGTCCCCAGCCTTCATTGATTCTTGCCATCCCAATGACCCAAAACAGGAAGTCAATACCCGTACACATAGTGACGAAGGTCACGTGGGTGTACTACCTGTGTGGAGTTGGGAAACCCTGACAGATTCCAAACCTACGATAGGTACCTGGGTTCCGGAACGCGATCAGATAAAATGGCGTGTATAAAGCAGTTTTAATCGCCAGAAACCGTTGGATTGCAGCATTATGTGACATTGCTTAACACGCTTGTGGACCGGACTTCATGAGAAAGGCTCATGTGAGAATCCTTTAAGACAGCTGATACCTGCCTTGTTTTGTGCTTCCAGGCAGTTAGTATTGCAGCCCAAGTACAAACTTGGAGACAGTTTTGTATGGCGGAACATCCGGTGCGCGTAATGCACCAAGCTCATTTTTTGAGACAAACATATATACACGATATGGTGTATTATGCACCATTACATCCCACTAACCAACGAAAATTCAGGCGGACATGATCTCTCACAGTATCATGCACCGATAACTGAATTTGATCACTCTGATATCGGTTTGGAATTCTTTAGTTATACGGACGAATAACTTGTCCCCGCTTCTTTTTTCATCAATCCTTGGTGGTGGACGTTTGTTTTCTGCTGGTGGTCTTGGAGAGGGAACGCATACTTGGCTTTATGTGAATATTTTAAACGAGTATGTCAATTCAAAACTATGTATTTTTCAAAAACTATTTACAAACAGTTTCTTCATGAATTACCAATTTGTTCGAATGTATTATTAGTCCACCTAAGCAGTTAGCTATCTATTAAATCAGAGATAGGCGGGTGTGAAGGGATTCATGTGTATCTTTTTATGTGTCTCACCTGGGTACACTACTTAAAAGAAGCTTGGCGAAACGCCGGTTTGATGGTTGTTTGGATAGATAAGATCGATGGTCTTCCTATCCATTAAGCACTTCTGGCCGTTGATTTTTGAAAGCGGTATCCTGGTGCTTATATTAACAAAGCAGTCAGTAGTATAGAGCATCATCATCCAAAGGATGACTGTGAAACACTAGTCTTAGCGTTGCTGCAATAATGTTCTTCCCAAAGATGCTGAAGTTCTTCGCCTAAGGATCCCTCAAATTAAGCCTCGTTTGAAATTCACGTTCAGATAACGTTTCTATATTGGGATCAGTAATGTTTCATTCTTCTAGACTTTTGTTCTGATATTCTTGTGGATGAATCTTGATGGGTATTCATTTTGGATGTGACTTAATTTCAGAAATTGCAGTTCAGCGTCCACGGTGCCAGGACGCAGATATATCGGAGCCAAGTGGTAAGTTATTTTTGTCCGACGGGAACCTAACTGTAGAATTTTGTGATATAAATAATAATAATAATAAGATAATAGTCACCCACAATTACTTCTTTTCATATACAATTGTTTAACTTTTGTTCGATTAATGAAGATGTCCGCAAATACAAAATATTTGATGTAAAACTGCCTAGTTTAAAGTTCTTTTTCATGGTACTTTGGATTGAGATTTAGTGACTAAAATACTCAATATACTTCTCATTCTTACTTATTTCAATGAATTTCTATTTTTTATCTAGCAATCTGGAAAAAAACTGAGAAAAATTACGCAAGTGTTTTTTTCTTTGTCTAAAAAATGTCAACAAAATATTGACGTAGAATAAATAATTTGGTTTAAAATATCTTGAGTTAAACAATCTAAAGTCCATTGTGGATAAACTAGATGATAGAAATGAGTAACGAATTATTCTTGATGAGAAAACACACTTTGATTAGCCTGAGTACATAAACGGACTCGTTTTATGAGAACAGTGAATAATTTTTGTAAAGTTCGCTCTACACACAGCACAGAAATTTCGGCTTGTTTCACTGCAAGGTATTTACTTCATGCGCGTAATCTTCAAATAATACAATGATAAAAAATAATTGATAATGTACCAATCCAGTCAATATTGTTCCATCGAAAGCATACCCTATTCCTCTATGAAGATTTCCTTCCAATTACTTGAAAACCTTCTGGAATTTGGCTTGGACTTTTCTGGAAACGTATTCAAGAGTCGGTTATGGTTCATGAAAGCAGTTAGATGGTTAAAACCGTGTCAAATAAGCTAAATTTTGTAAATTTTGTCAGACGGTAAGACGATTTTGATAGCCTAGTGATTCAAGCAGGCCACCAGATTCAGAATAGCAAAACCTTTATCATTAATTCCTAAGGAATAATGGGACTTCAGTAGCATGTTAATATTTCATTTTGTCCATTGCAGTCCTCTGTCGCTGACTCCACGATCGACCTGAAATCCCTATCTCTTTCTCACACGATTTCCTAAATTTATTGTCTGACCAGCCCCCAACATGCTGTTTCAGATTCATGTTCTACTCGAAGGCTGACGTGACTCGTTGTGTTAATCAACGGTCTCCCAGGCGTTGCTGTAATCCACCTTCATTTTCTTTTGGATATTTGATTAGCAATAGGTTCTCGTTCGTTTAGTTGAACTAACACACTTACTTGTTGCTTATCTTTCCTGGTCGACTGTCTGATCTTCAGTATTTGGTCAAGTCAGCTGTTGATAATCACCTGCAGCAAGCTGTGAGAAGTGATTTGGCTGCACACCAGTCAAGTCTGTGGAACATACAGAAGCACTATTGGACTTGAAATTAGTGTTGAATATCCGAATCCCTTTCCTTATGCTGAGTGTCATGAATTAACACAGTGATTTCAGATTAGTGAATGTCTAAAGGAGATTTGCAAACCCAAACGATTTTGACAGTATATCTTTTTGACTTATTGGCGAAATTAAAGGAAGAGATTATGGAGATCCATTTTTGATCAGATGTTAAATTCTTGTGTTTCTTGTGACTGCACTTCCACCTCTTCGTAACCATCCAGAATATTGTTCTTTCACTCTTTTAGATAAAACGCGCATCGAATGACGGATATGATTAGTTGCACAACACCTTGTGAACTGTTAAACTCTTTGAACTCTCTGTAAACAGCCCTTTTTGCTGAATCACTTGATTTAATTTCCTACGCATCCGAATGGACATTTTACATAAATTGGAAAGTTGAGTTGATAAACCACAGTCGGGGTTGAAGCACCTGTACTAATTAACTTCAGTGGTTCTCTGAATAACGTTTTGTGAAAAAATCCACCTTGAATAGGAAAGTGAGGCTCATTGTCTGGAATACTTAACTTTCAGCCAATTTTTATCATTGTTCCTTTGGTTCCGAGTGAAACATGGAGCTTTGACAGCACATCTCCATTTTATCTCGTTCTTTGTAAGTATTCATAGCTATCTCAAATATAACCTATGAGCTCATGTATCCTCCCTCCTCCAAGTCATTCTCAGACACATGCCTAACTCGTTTCCCGTTCGGATTTCTGGTACGTCATGTCTTTGAAACGTTTCATCGCCGTGTGCTCGATCAACGCCGCTTCCTTCGGCATATTTGCAAGGCTATAGATTTTTCTTTGGGTCTTTTTCTGCCAGAGTTTCTTGCTGCTAATACTTTCTTGCTGTTTGATCTTCAGCACGGAGGCAACAAATCCAGAAGTTGATGAAGGTTTTGAGTAGCCTGTTGAAATGCTTTTTGAGACGCACGCACCAAGTCGTTACACTACGTAGAAACACCAACTTGATTTAAGTGCTGAAGATCTGGAGGTCGCTTTTTATGATGAGTATAGCAGATTTAACCACCGATTTCAGAGAAATGAATATCCACCTTGCTTTTCTGGGCTTCTTTTACTTTAACGCTCTTGAGTTCACTGTTGGCAGATATATTTACACTGCAGTTGGATGAAGAAATGAAAGGTATTCCGGGAAACGTTGCACCTGATAAACATTATGTGGATGATACGTCTATAATGGGTGATATTTATCAGTCAACTAAGAATTTCACTAGTCTATTTAATCTCAATAATCCAAACATTCACATAAATTTAGAATTCGAAACTCAAAACCAACTGGGAAGATTTGCAAGTGAAAGGCAACAATTCGGCAGTAGAAGCATCAAAGACAGGAAGGACTACAGGTGAACATAGAGAAAACAGAGTTGATGAAGATTTCTGGCCAACAGCAACAGCAACAACAACAGACCACAATCAACCATCATGAATGAGAGAAATCCTAAAGAAGCAGCCTTTTTTACCTACCTGGGAAGCATTGTTTCAACTACAAGCTGCTGGAACTTATGGAGATATCAAAGCGAAGATCGGGATAGCAAGGCAAGCTTTCAATACTCTCAAGTCGGCGTGGAGATCAGCAGCATTCAGAATTCAATTATTTCACACAACTTTAATTCAAGGTACTTAAAGGTGATGGAAGCACTTAATCATATGCGTCCCAAACTATGTACATGAAAGTCAGTAGATTTCAACCTCTGCCTACCATGCAGTACTTGAACAACCAAAAGACACTTGGTTACAAAAATACACCCCTACTTTTCATGTAATGGATTAGTTACTTAGGACTCTTTTCCATTATATTGAATGATTCTGCTTGTAAGGTGGACGAAAAGAGACAGAATACTGTACGTAACGCTGTTTGCTCGCTACTCAAACTTGGCTTACTTAGATCATAAAATTAACACATACTGCATAATTTCATCTATTCCATGTGTAAACACCAGTTCAACTACTAATGTGGAACAGCTTATATTGTATGTACACTTAGGCAAGCTCATCAACGTATTATTGTACACTGCTCATCTCTATTATGCAATTTCACGTGGCTCAATACTATCTTGTATCTTTTCAGGATACTTTTCCTAGTCCATCCATATTTTCTGATGCTCTCTGAATCTGTTCTTTGCACACAGTAGATGCGTTTGCGATTAGTCTCAATAAGCTTTATCTGTTTGTTTGGAAGAACTTATTACAGTCGTTGTGTTCGCCCACACAATATGTTTAGATGCTCGTAAGTGATTTCCTCCAGTCCTTGTGAATATCATTTGACATTTTTATTTTTTATTTTCATTATTTTATTATGACTATTATTTCCCCTTTACCTCGCTTAGTCAGAAATAAAGCTGGTGAAGAGGAAAGGTTGGCCATGAGGCTAGCAATCCCATCCGGGAAAATTAAACACTGCTAAAGAAACTTCAAGCCACTAGCTTGGAGCCCTGTGTTCCACTGGAGAACGTGAAGGAAAAAAATTATTTCAGCCGATTCAATGGACCTGCTCTTAGGTTATTTCCCCATTGAAAGCTGATGATACTGCACACCGAATTCGGTGAGCTAAAATACAATCTCAACAGCGGTTGGCTGAATGTTGAGTGCTTAGCCATCCCTATTTTAGATCGCATACACATTAAAAAAAGAATACAAATCAGACCTATTCACATCACATTATTCAAATACTTTCGAATCATTCTGCACACCAAATATCAATATTCATCCTACTTTCTGCTTAAATTTCAAATCAGGTTCAACTTTCTTTGAGGATGTTAATAATTGACAACGACTCAAACAAATCCTCTTTCCGTAAAACTGAGGAAAGTTTATCTGCAACAAATGAAGAGTCATCTGTGATAAACTATCATCGGAGAATACAGAAAAATTTCATTGATATTTCGAAATATGATAAACGTGTAGGTCGTGTCATGTCACTGTTGGTAAATTGTGTAACCATCTTAGGTGATTGTGTTCTCTGTCGTGCTCATTATAATTGCAGTAATCATCGTTATAGCTCCACACTTCTTGTAAGTACTCATTATTCTCTTGTGTATAGTGGATTTAAGTGGATCGTTCGACTTGAATCCGGTCGTTCACCTCATAATGACTATGGTGTTTTGGTAAGTTTAATTTAGCTTCAGTATTCTGTTCATTGTGAATGTATTTTTCATTTGTAACATAGTGTTTATTCACTTTATTGGGTTTCACTCTTCAGTTCGAACAGCAGTGATGTTATCTCAAATTTACGATGAAGTTACCTCATATTCTTGTGTATTTCGAGTGAATATTTCCGTAGAAGGAGTGCTGACACCTTGAGAGATGCGTAGCAAAATCAGATTACATCTATGGTCTCAGATAATTATTGATGACTAGTCTGATTTTATACCTCATTATTGGGTTGAATGCGTCGCATTTAGCATTAATTGAAACTCTGTAGCAGGCTGAGTAACATGTTCTGATGTCTAGGCTTAGAAGGAGCTTGTTCAAAATGTTGTTACCTAAGAAGCACTACAGAGCTGTGAAACATCGAGTGCGGTTTTATTCTTCACCAAGTAATGTTGTTCTGAAATCAAACCGACCTAAAACACTGTGCTACACAGAAGGAAATAACTCTAGTTTATTAGAGGGGTAAGGAAGATTGGAGAATACTATAGAAATATATTTGCCAGTAAAATGTGCCCAAGTAGATAATTAAAACCTGGAGATGGTAGTTTTGATTTTCAATGTATCAATAAAGTTCCATTGTAATATTTTTGTTTCACTTCACAAACTTTTATTTCTTTTCAGCGTGTTAGCCATAGCCAGTGGATATCTTGTCGTAATTTCCACATACTTCAGAGAAAAGCTGATTACTGCTTTAATTACTCTTCTCATTTACGTGAGTAAATAGGTATTTTCGATGCATAACTTCTTTATGTTTATTACTTTACACAAATCTAGACGATACTCAGTCACTATTTAAATGAGGAGTTTGATGAGCATCATTCATGCAATTGAAGTTTAATTTCAAGTCTGTCGGTGACAAACATTTTTTGCAACAATTATTCTGCAATTTATGCAGACAAATATATAGGGGGACTCCAGTGAAGCTGTATGACCGGAAATATCCCAGGTACTGTAGAACTGATCTTGTATTTGACTTGAGGTGATCTTTGAATGTCATAGTGAATAATATTGTGAGATGTGCTTTGAAGTGTATGGATCTTATGGCTAGGATGTATCTGGGTGTAACAGGTAGCTAGTTTTGCAAACACATATAAAGGTGCTTCAGGGTGAGAGGGGAAATTTAATTTCGACACATCCATGAAATGTCTTTTGAATGAAAAAGTTGATTCAGAGGCCAGAGGAAATTAGGTAAGTGAACGAAGATGATATTTCAGAGATGAATGATTAAAGGCATAAAGTTACTAAATATCCAGTGAAGTAGCAGGACCAGATAGAATGATCATAGAAGCACTTAAAATAGACGCAGATGGCTCAGCAGGCATGTCACGGCTCAACTGCAAAAGGTGTAGAAGGAAGGAGAGGTGAGGTAATTGCATTATCCTGATTCGATTAAAAGATGACTTTGTCAAGAACAGGACATTGACTGGAATCTGCGCTATACATCGCAAATTAGCAAAAGGTTAAATTTACAATCTATTGCGTCTGGCTACAATCATGACAACATCAAGCTTAGTCAATAAGTGGTTCAGGCCATCATAATTGAAGGTCCTACGACCAAGTAATAAGCTGCAGCTGCAGACTAATTATGAAGTTACACTTTGAAGATATGAATAATAAACACCTTCACTCCACACATTACACTAAACACTAGTTAGTGATAAAGATACCGGGAACATGGTGTCATATCACTGCTGCCAAAGAGTCTATCCATTATCAGACTTAAGTCATTCTGCATTTCTTATTGCTTTAAATGTGCAGTTTACCTGCCTACCATCGGTTTAAAAACATAAATAATCAAATAGTGGATTGAGGAAAGGAAGTAACAAAACTCTTTGGCTGTTATTTACCTGTTTTTGAAGCGAATATGAAATCAAAACTTCTTATAAATAAATTGACTCTGTGTGTAATTTATTTTCTTTTACTTTTCAACTCCAGGGAATATGTTGCTCTGTTTGTCTGTCCATTTTCTTTACCGGTGCTACACTTTTGGATGTTATTCTGGGTTGGGTTGCATCTGTTGTCATATGTGCATGTGGAGTATTTTTAGGAGCAATGATAAAGAAAGATTTGACTGAGAAATTCGACATCTTCCTGGTAGTGTGTGTTGTAATTTTTATTCTGACGGGCATCGCCATGGTGATACTAATTGCTGACAAAATAATCAGGGTGAGTTAACATATTGTCAGTTTATATGTATCCTTTTATTTTAGGCTTAACCACAGATTTATAACGGTTAGTCACTCACCGTAAACCACTGCGGAGTACTGGGTAGCCAACGCGACCTTGTGTGTTGCTGTCCAGTAGTATGCACTTAAGACCTCACCATGAATCGACAGTGGGCGATTAGGATCCATTTGGCGAATACGACTTAATCATTCACCCATGAATTCTAACCTTTATTCCAGTGGCTGAGCGGTCTACAAACTTGCCCAGTCACCTCAAGGTCCTGGTTTTATTTCTTAGCACTAAAGTCATAGGTGTTTACTATTGTTAAGTCTCAAGCAAGAACTAGGCAGCTTTTCGATACCTCCTGGTGCTTTTCAGCAATTCCGTAACTGATGTCAATCCATGATCGAACCTAAAACTAATCAAATCCCTACAAAGTACTACTTGATTATGTTATCAGTGGATACATACAAGAAGGAATACGGCTGTGTATATACGCCATCTCGCGAAGAAATGAGTTGCTTTAAGGTTTTGTTCGATGAAATATATAGAAAGTAGGCTGTCGTTGTAGCATTCACATAAGTCTGTTTCAGTTCATGTTACTTCTTGATTGTCATTATTTTAGCCAATCCAAAGAGTTATTCATTTAATTTGTTACTTACACTTTTTCTGTTATCTTCAACGATTTTATACCTGAGTGTGTTATAATTTTCAAATATCTACTCTGACATGTCATGAAGTTCTTGCCATCATTTTATTTGAGTTATGTGACATCAATAACTATCCCTACATTCTTCGTATGTATATATCCTCAATAATTAATGGATGAGATTTATGTTTACTATTTCTGGTGTAACTCTAATGATACTGGGATTCTCGACTCGTTCTACAGCTACTTCAACACAACAATAATACACGTACCTAAAATGCTGTAGCGTAGACTTAAGTACTGGACAACAACATGCTACCAATTGAATGGACTATCATTTGCCACACTAGGAATAAACAGATGACCGATTAAGAAGGCAAGACTTATTTTTCCATACAAACAAGAATGCCAATAAGAATTACAGCCAACTATTTCGTTGTTTTATATAAGCAATAAATTACTAGCCTAGGAAACAAAGCTAGAAGTATTATTGCAATTATTGGTTCCTTGAAATCCGAGTGAAACATGTGACTTCACAAGCTCATCTCCGCTCCACTCAGTTCTCCGTTACCACTTTCAGCGGAATGCAGGACTATACACAAGCGAACATAATGGCCTCTCATGATCTTTTCCTAGTCACTACCAGACCGACACTTCACTCGATGTTTCTCATTCGGAAATAATTGAACAAATGTTAGAGGAATACAATTTGAACGCCTATACAACGAATGTCCAATCCATTTACGTATATGTCTGCATATTTTCAAGTTTTGGTTCACAGGGATTTGGTTGATCACAGGCTTCATCAAAAGCTGACATTAGTTTAAGCAGTAATGGAAACTGAAAGAGTACTGTATGATTGGTCCGTCTGAGTTTTGGACTCTACAGTAGTACGCAGCTGCTAGGATTCAAATACAGGGATTTGCGGTGGCAAATCGAGCTCGCATACCACTCAGCCAATGGGGTTGGATTGGATAAATCATGAATTCCAACGTCTCTCTAGACTTAGCGACTAGAGAGGTCCACCGAGTGAGGAATGAAAATAGCTTTTAACCGATAAAACTGCTGCTGGTTGCACCGTGTATATCGTCACCTGTCAGAAAATAGAATTAATGTTCCATTGTATCCTCTACCAGCAAATGAATGGTATAGTAGTCCGTTCTGTGAGGAGAAAATTGTAAGTTCGAATGCCATTTTGTTGCCAGTGTGCCTTCGCATCTCGTGTATTTGGATTCCTCGTCAAGGAATTATCTCTAGCATAGTTTATTAGGCATCATTTAGTGCAGGATAGAAGGAAGGTCGGGTAATACAGCCAACCTCACCGTTAACGAAACTTGTAAGCAGAGAAAAAGGTGATTGAAACATACCGCTGATTACTTTCACAACGAAATGTATTGCAGAGTGTCAATTCACATCCAAAAAAATTAGTACTACTTTCATTTCACTCGATTATTATTCAAATTCATCCTGTTCACACTGTCCTTACTTTGACTGTTCATTTCAATTTTAGGCCGTTTTAACCATCGCAGGAATAGGAATATTTGTAGAAGTGTTTCTGGTGAGTAAATTATTTTGAAAGTCAACATAATGACTGATATGGTTTGCCGCTTTAATGGAAGCTCCTCTTTCTGCAATTCATCTCTTTTAAACCGTTTGAATTACAAGGTCGGTATGCATATTTTCATCTTGAAAATCTCCATATCAGTAAAATCACTAATCTTATAACGGCCTCCAACCGAGATTTTCTTTTCTCTACATCAAGCACTGTTGACTCTTGCAATCGACAGCTTATCGCTAAACCGAAGATTCCTTGCTTTACAACAAGGCAATAAAATTCATAGCCTATTATTATATCATTATTATTCCTCATTTCGGTTTCGAGTGTAACGTAGGAACTCGATAGTTCATCTCCATTTTGTCTTTTAAAATGTGGTCCCCTCTAGCTGGCCTCTCGATACCCTATAGTTTCGCATCTCCCCCCCCACTATCTCATTTCCGACATTTTTGGTCTCATGATCCACTCATCGTTCCCTTTTCGGATTTCATCCTAGGGTGTGATGTGCGATTTCATTCGAAAGTCTTCTCAATGTGAGGCTTATCCATCTCCTTTTTCTTCTGCATGGTTGTCAAAGACTTAGTATATATTTGTTCTGATAGTCTCTTGTTGCTAGTTCTTTCTGATCACTTGGTCTTCAGTACAGAGTGAAGAAAGCTGCTGATGGAAGTCCACAGGCGGTTTGAAGTGCCTCCTCTGATGCTCGCACTACGTTTTTGACCCACACAGAAGAAAAACCAAAGAATTTTGCTTTGTGTGTCGAATTCAGAAGATTTATATACTGATTTCAGCTTGATGAAGGTCTGCGTTGCCTTTCGAATTCTGGTGTTAACATCGTCATCCATTTCACCACCCGAAGTTGAAACCAAACTACCTAAAAAAGCGAAGGATTTGATTGGCACTTACGGAAGTTGCCTACATTATCTTTTCTTTGTCAATTGAAGTCTCATCTTTGCTGATTCCAATGCTGGCTTTCTCCTGAAAGTCTTCGAGTTTATATAACACTATACGTAAGTCGTCCACGAAATCAAGATCTTCCAGAGTCTGCTTATTGGTCGGTATATGCACATCCTCTCGATCTGCACAGTCTGTAGCATATCCTTTGGGATCTCGACTTCGGCTTTCCATTGCTTCTTACGGTAAGAAAAAGGCGTAAACAGAGAAGAAAATTTTCTTTTTAACGATTCATTTTCATGAGCTGTATAATCGTAATTATATTTAACAAAGAAATCTTTAGACCAAGCAGATTTTGTCAAACTTTGTCCCTGAAAAATTGTATTACATAATGTGAGGTGTAAGGAGGGATGACTGATTGTAAGTTAGAAAAGAGAGAGAAGTTGACATGACGTGATAAGTGTGAGGTAATACCTAATCAGTAAGCTCGTGTAGAATAGACAACATCTAGTGGAAAGGCAACAAATCTGTATGAAAAAGTGATGTTATTAATAAACCGTAATGGAGTGGCAATAAAATATGGGTGATGGGAATAATAATGAAAATGAAATAATATTAGTCATAGCAATGATAATAGTGAACTTACGCAATAAGAAAAGAAGCGAAATTATAGTATGATATTTACTCTTGCTATGGTAGGGTGAGCGAAAGTATGTATCGCCTTTGAATGCAGAGGTCCGGTTTCAGATCCCGAATAGCTAATGATTCAGCCATGTACAGATTGCGTATTCTCGATGTCAGGTGATGACAAGGTGATCGAGGATGGGGCTGCTGCTATTCTTATTTTCTTCTCTGGCTTACCAAGCTGGATAGTGTTGCAGACTACATTTGTAGACTTAATGTTGAGTACGGCCGATATACTTTGCTCCACACGAGTAAGTAAATTGATGAATACACACTGGAGTGTCCAAAAGCGAAATCTTATCCTTAAATTCCTAAAAAAGTATGTGTTAATACCCTGAGATCTGTCTGTCTGGATTCAACATAGAACTTGGCACCGAAGTGCGGCAGTTCGAGTTGCCACGTTTCAAATAGCACACAAAGGTAGACAAGATGATAAGTGAAGAGAATCAATAGAGTTTGACAAGTATAAGAGTGAAACAGAATGGGTAATTATAGAAAGGAATATGAAAGATTACAGAGACTGAATACATCATTGCCATTGCCCGAAAACTGTTAACTTGATGTGGTGGTCGGGCTTGAAAACAGCGATGACCAAAAAGCTATACTGGCTGAAGCTTATGTCTCTTGAGGTTCTTCCATACCAGAAAGGTTGTTTGGATAGCGGTTAAACTAAAAGCAGCTACCAAATCCAATACTATGATTAAAACTGATTCACAAAATATCATGCCGGATCAGTCGGCGCCCAGATTAACAACGACCGCGTTTCCTGCTGCCATGTCACAGGGCAGAAGCGATAAATATGCTACTGAGACACACCAAAGAAAGATAACGAATATAAAGAGGCCGCATGGGACCGACCTCGAACAGTTGTCCCTTGGGCTCTGAGGTCACGCAAACAACTTCCACAGTGTTGGCAGCCGGGAAGTAACAATCGCCCTCACAATCCGAAACGCACACGGAATCTCTCTAATACTCTGTGATACCGTGAATAAGAAATCTTTGTATCTTAAGTTGAGTTACATAGTAGAAATTGCAGCTGACATTCTAAATTGTCGACATAACAGAGCAGTAGAGAGAAAATCGCCTGCAGCTAAACTTGTGCTCAACTTCTCAACTAAATCAGTAATCACACAACGAGTCAAGGATGATTTACCAATGATGATCTGATCAATGTGTACCTATTAATTCAACTGCTCATGTGAAGTTAGTTACATTGACTGTACTCAGAGGGCTTTATCCATACGCGCGTGGGAACATGTACCTGTATGGTTAAGTAAAGGTGTAACCAAATGCGTAATTAGTGAGGCCTTAGCCCACTTGGTAGATATCGGACACCCGATAAAACTTTATCAGGCGTTCCGAGTGATCTATGGTGTTCTTGGTAATCCATGTAGAGGAGGCCGACTGCGTCTTCTATCAGTATCTGAAGTGGTTGAAATCAATACCAGAAGACCGACTATTTGTATACAGAAGACATATTTTCACCGACCGCGTTTACTTTGAATTACAAGCATATTAGCCATGAAACATGCATTAACATGTTTAATAACTGATGTCAGCTCATGATGAACTCCAACTTATCAAAATTGTATGAGTTTTAATCGAAAATTTACTTCAAACTTACAAATTTTGGTTTACTTTCGTTAAACATTTTAGGCAGATTGTACTTTTTATCAGATTACGTTCGACTAGAAGTTGGTGGTCGTAGATAACTGAATGCGAAAGTATATGTGTATCTGCAGTATATAATAGTGTTTTTTGTGTGTATTGGTAGAAAGTTGTTCAACATTCGCTAACCTGTCCATAAGAAGATATAGACAATTATGATTAGTTAGTGATGCATATCCATCTTTTATTTATTAATCAGGATTTATCACGCATCAGCTAACATCACATGTTAAATTCTATTCAAACTGTTGGGACCTACCCATATGTGTACGGCTTCCATAGAAACATACCTGAGTACATGAGATCAGCTAATGCATTACCACAATTCTGTTGGTTATTTCTATCCATGTAACAATGACTTGTTTGAACTTCGTCAATAATTTGTGTTCATTTATATGAAGTGTTTGAATTGTGGACATTAGACAGTGACTGATTGACTGACTGACTCACCGATCATCTGCCTGAATTCCACTCATCATCATCAGACAAAAATTAAAACTACATGCTGTAGCCAAAACTATTTAGTGAAACTAATTTTCAATTTGTATTTAGAGTTGATATCTATCTATCAATCTATTCTTATTTGCTACATTTGTATTCTTTTATCATTTTCTTATTTATTTTTTGCCTGAACAGGTGTCAGTTATAGTTGGACAATTGATCTTCAAATCTGGTCACTTACATATTCGTGATGATTGGTCTCTGGGTGTACTGGGCGTGTTCACACTAGTTATCACAGCGTTTGTAATAGCAGAGGTGGCCATCTACTGTTTCAGAATCATGACGTAATTTACGTAACGGAAGAATTCCTTAAGCAATTGTGTTTATTACAGTTAAATTAGTGAATGGATCAATCACCTAAGGAATTCATAACAGCTGGTGTTCTTCATTTTCTTATTCTTTATCAATAACATACACTGCATTGGGGATCCTTTCTATGCCTCAACCTAAACAGCCTTAATAATCTTCAGGAATGATTCGAGTACTCCAGTTATTTATATGTTGACGTATGTTGAGGATACTGATATAATGTGTAACCGCGATAAAGACGAATAACCAATTTATAAAGAAAACTTATTCTGTACACCAACACATCAGGGTAACAACTTGAGAACATGTCTTGAGTATGTTTGTAGTTGATCTAACATTAATATTAATGACGATAATAATAATGATAGTGAAGTACTGAGTGACACACTTGTGGAAAATAGGTACGCTATTTGGATACTATTTGGAGAATAAACAACATTAAAGTTTGAATGTCACTGTCACGAAGATAAAGGTGTTTTTAATTCATTAGGTGCAGAGATATATATTGAGATAAGTTGGCTTGACAAATAACATAAGTTTTGTGCTTGAAGAGATGCGCAAACTCCTGCTCATTAGATGCAACGAATTTGTTGACATTAATAGCTAAGAGATTTCTCAAAATCAAAATGCATAACAACAATTCAACGAGAAGAATAAATTTATCTGACAAATGTAATTTATTCGCCAAAACGCATTTTGAACATCCTGATCACATTTGTTCTTGTCATGCTTATTTACATTAAGGTGACCTACACTTCACCACTTGTCTGGTAAGTGAATATATATGTATTAGCATACACAAACATCAAGGGTGGTTTTGCCCGATACATATGCGACAAAGTGCTATCATTGTTTGTGGCCCTAATCTGTTCTGATTAAGCTGCATGGAATGGAAAAATAGTTGGTGGACGTTCAATAAGTCTACTCACGAGACACATCTGAATGGACTGATGTGTACTTTGATTCATGTTTCAGTTTTAATGATAATATGTCGCATACACCATTGATAAGTAAGGTAATCAGGTGCACAAATCTCTGCAAATCCATTCAAGTATTCAGTAATATAAATTTGGGTAAAAGACGCCTCTTGTAATGGAGGCCAAAATAACCTCATTTCGAAATATCATAGTGAATTGAGCGATGACAGGTATAACTAGGTAATCAGAAAAGAATGTCAGATGGAAAAAGTTGTAGGAACAACCGCTATCTCATTTGCAGACATATGCCATCATCTGTTATGAGAAAGTGTCTTCCCAGTCACATAAATTAGTGCTAATGTATTAGAAATTGGCGATCTGACCCTGAACCAAATAAGCTTTATTTTCACTCAGGTGTGTAAGTGTATACATATGGAATGACTGATTTCTGATAGAACAGACTGAAGATTCACGAAGGTGATGAGAAGGCATAACAGTCAAATGGATGGATGTTATATTTGGTCAATTTTTGTTCATGCTAATGTAAACTAAATAAAATATGAAGCGAATCTTTCCCACGTTAGTGTAGCCGTATGGCGTCACCATTCATTCACACACAATGGCGATGTTATCCGAGTGTTTGTAAGTTTCATCTCGAGTGATTATGGTGGATGTGCACGCTATGCTTCTTACTTTGCAACCGAACCAGTGCCATTCACTAAACTATACATACTAACCAAAGACTCTGGTTTCAGTCATGCAGCCATTAATATCTCTATTCCTGTATCCATCGACGTGCAAATTACAAAGTGATGAAATATGAGGAAATCGAAGGAAGTATGGCTTAATTATTGTGTTTTTATTGAATCATCCAGTCATACATGTCCTATACGCAATCAGATTTCCAAAAACTATTTTCACCGATTTGTAGATTTGAGGATAACAACGTTTGAGAGTGTGTAGTTAAGTCACTTGACTTTAATGACGTCAGCTTATCCTAATAGTGATGGCTGTGACATAATCTCTTGTACACTGTCGAGGTTTGCAGTGGAACATATTTTCAGATTTTTTGACAATTACAAGCTGGGCTGCATGACAGGTTCTACGGATGACCGAATTCAACTTCTGTCTGAAAATCCTACTGTTTATTTCCCCGTTATATGGTAATTTGATGGAAACATTTTTTTCTTTGAGGTGGTATAGATTGTAGGTTCAAAGACTAATCGACTTTTCATATATATCGACTTGACAATTAAGTCTGTGATCAGATTTTTCGTAATGTATAGCGCAAATACATCACATTTTTTCAGATAATCTCCGTCTTCTAGTAACGTTATCCAAATAATAATAATCGTAAAATAATAACCATGATGTGGTGTAAATTATAAAGTAGTATTGGGGAATGATTTTCAAATAATAATAATGAATTTAGTGAAGTGGAATGAATACGATTTTGTAAATACGATAGCAAGTTAGAAAAGCACTACTTAAAACTAATGTAATAAATCATTAAACAATGAAATCAGGAAAAGTCAAAAAGTGACCGTTTGTCAATGAAACAAAGGAATAGAAGAAGAAGAAAAGAAAAATGTGATAGGAATTTTAAGTGCTAATGTTTATGGAGAATTTGTTGGCCGTATTATAAGCTAAGGTAAACATAGCGGTTGAACATACCTCTTCTGCATGCAAAGAGTCGGTCTTCTGGTATTGATTTCAACCACTTCAGATACTGATAGAAGACGTAGTCGGCCTCCTCTATATGAATTACCAAGAACACCATAGATCACTCGGAACGCCTGATAAGGTTTTATCGAGTGCCCGATATATACCAAGCGGGGTAAGACTGCACTATTTACGCATTTGGTTACACCTTTACTTAACCATACAGGTACGTGTTCCCACGCGCGCATGGATAAAGCCCTCTGAGTACAATCAATCTAACTAGCTCCACATGAGCAGTTGAATTATTAGGTACACATTGATTAGGTCATCATTAGTAAATCATCCTTGACTCGTTGTGTGATTACTGATTTATTTGGTAAGTTGAGCACAAGTTTAGCTGCAGGCGATTTTCTCTCTACTGCTCTGTTAGGTCGACAATTTAGAATGTCAGCTGCAATCTCTACCATGTAACTTAACTTAAGATACGAAGGTTTCTTATCTATGGTGTCCACCTTTACTCTATCTCTAGGTATTGACATATACTTTTTTTAGAATATTTTCTGGATTTCCATTTTCTTGCAGTTTCAGCTTACGCGTTTCTTCCTTAATTCATTCCTCTGAGCATATCCGTTTTATCTTATAACTAAGACACCTAACTAAGTTTCTTTTGTATTGAATCGGTGTGAAGCTACGAAAATGGATGTGCTGACACGTCCATAAACTTATAAATAAGTTGCTTTTCAGATATACATCTGTCTTCATGGTAAGAGTGATGTCTATGAAAGGTACACTGTTATTATCTTCTTCCTCAAATGTAAACTGAATAGCTGACTGAACGCTATTAACAGCATCCAGTAGCTCATGTTCATTACAATTACTATCACGAACGATGAAGGTATCATCTACGTATCGACAATAATAGTCAATCTCTTTAATCGTTCCTTTGAGGACACTTTTCAAGCCAGGAAATTAACCGCTAACATAAGGTCCATACATTATCCCATGACAAAACCATCAACTTGTCTATAAAAATCATTTTCCAACATAACTGAACATTCATAGTGCATTTCAATAATAATTCCCTGACTTTTTCCGGTGGGATTTCTACACCGATCTTTCGTTTTTTCAGTTGTTCACATAAGTAGTTGACTGTTTCGAGCAATGGGATTTCGGTGAATAATGATGCTACATCCAGTGACATTATTTTCTTTCCCTATACAATCAGGCTTCTGGTAGTTTCTACACAGCCACTTAAGTCTTTTACACTGAATTTTACTAATTCACGATGTAACGGTTTCAAGGCCTTAAACAACCACTTTGCTGTAGAATGATATGGAGATTAACATATATCTATGATGAGATGTAGTGGTACTCTCGGCTTGTGGACTTTCGGTGAACCATAAATTCTTGGTATTTGCGTACCCAAGGGTTTCAAGTCGTCGAGTGTATCCTTAGGATTCAGATTACTCTCAATCTGTGATTTTAGTGTCTTAACTATTTGGCGTTCAGTTACCTCAGTTGTGCCTTTACAGCACTCACTTTTTAAAATTTCTTATGGTCGCTTAGAAAGAGCTTTATCTTGTCGACATAAGCACTCTTTTCATGATAATTGCACCAGATACTCAGTCAGGTCTTGTTGTCATCAGATTTTCGTTCTTCTTGAGGTCACGAAATGCTCATAATTGAACAAAGGATTTAGGTCGTGTGTCTTGGCAAATAGGTTTTCAAATCTAACATCAGTCTCTAAAGTGTCATCCTGATTACGTCTGTCACAGAATTTTAAACCGAGAGATGAAGCTTCAAGTTGTCTTATCTAACTTTATTAACGAAGTCAATCAATAAATCCTTCAAGTTCTGAGGAAGTTCATCAACGGCGTAAAGCCTTTGAGAAACATTACCTTCGGCTTCAAATATATGTGTTTGAAGAATTTGGTTAAATCAACCAATGTTTTCTTCAAAACATTATGCACCGTGGAGAAGTTGATTAAAGGAGTGTATGTCTTTTTAGTCCATTGGGTGCTCTGGAACAAATCCGACTCCGTATATCAAGTATGAGTAACTATCCGGTACGTTTGTACCAGCCTACAAAGTGTAATTTATTCTTCCTCACTTGAAGCCATTCACATCATATCTGTTTGGCTTTATTATTATGTAGGTGATCTTAAAGTACTGAATTGGAGGATATTAGAAGATGAAATGAGAACCTTTATTCGCAATGCCAGCTGCAAACAACAACAGTCTGTAAACGAAACATTATCTCAGATGGCATCATCGTCGACTTTTTTATTTCCTGGAGGCCTTCATATTACTGAATGTTAGTAGGTTGTATACGATACTAAACACATGAAATGGAGCTACGATAACACTGAATTTGTCATTTGAGTGTTGAATTTTTCACCAGGACAAAAACTACATGATCTCTTACTTTCCATCACCTGTGAACTGAAATTCCTCCCATAGCAACACTTATGATATGAAGAGAAAATGACTTCGTTTATAATGTGGTAATCGTTCTGTGATCACAGTATCCATGGCCTCTCTTGAAATGTCATTCAGTTTGTGAATTTCTAATGATATCAGTTGGAAAAATGGATTGTTGTCAAATGACTGTCTTTGGCTGGTACTGAGCAACTCAACAATTTCATTCGATATGAGATGTTATTGTGACAAGAGACTGGAATTCTTGTTTGAGAAACGGATTTCTGTGACATGTTCCAGAACAGTCTAATCATTTGATTGGTGTAAGGTCTCTGAATATTCTACATGACTTCATCAAATTACAGTAAACAAAGTTGATTTCATAACTAGGTTTGACAAAGGTGTCAATTACACATCTCTTATGAAAATCGAATTGAAGCACTACAATATTCTTACATAAGGAAATAAAACTGCTTTAGTGTGGACACCATTACTGTGCTGGTCTTCAGAGTTTATTACATAAATGTATTGTAGCAAAGAAACGATCATAATGTCATGACAAATCGTTGACATTTCTTTTTCGCTCGCTATGACTGCTTCATGTACTCAGCGAATAATGATGTTGCGTAAACCTATGCTTTTATCAATTCACCTGCTCTTGTGAAGCTAGGTTTATCGGTCGTTCGACTCGAGTTTTGTCCAAGAGGATGCAAGAACATTATCCTGCATGGCTACGAAAAGGTGGAAGTGGAGCAATGAGAAGCGCGATCATTGAGCATCTGGTCAATAATGATCACCCTATCTCTATAGACTCCGCCTTTGAAGTCATCTACAACGCAAAGAGTAATCTACCCAAATCCCCACGTACTCGACTGATCTGTATTTCTGAAGCTTTGGCTATCGAAACAGAAAAGCCAGATCTCTGTGTACGGAAAAAGTTCGTTCAACCCCTCCAACTTTCATGGTCCTAATCCCTCTATGCTAAAATATGGTAATCCCTAATCATATTTTAGCTCTAACAATTTTTTAATTTTGTCTATTCAATTTGTATACTCTTCCTATTAAAGTCAATTGTTATTATTACTATTCTCACTTTGAACGGTACCCGGTATTATTTCACTTGTTCCACTTGTCATTCTAAATAAATTCTTTTTTAAAACGATAAATTCTATGCTATTAAATTTCACACAATATTACGTAACGCTTTTGTATTTTCGATTTGTCTACTAATCCTGTAATAGCACATCATTATTCAAGATCTATCCATCCTATGAATTATTCTATAAATGACGTTAATTTGCTTTGCCAAATGACATTTAACAACGATTATAATCGCACATACTTTAGTTTTCTTAAACTTCATATCGCTATAATTATTAATGCATTCACAATTAAGATTCAATTATATTTCCGGATAAAATTAGTTAAAAAAATATATACTTACGACTACACAGCTTGATGACAAATTCCCCTTCAGTCAGAAAATATTTAGCAGAATCGGTCCGAATTGGCTACTAGTCACACTTGGTTTTATAGGCAGGATGACAAGACATGACACACACGAGGAAGAAGAGAGATTGTGTGTAGTAGAAAATAGTCGTGTGGTAGGAGAATAGTGAGCGAAATTCACACACACGAGAGAAGGGGAATTCGCGGAGATCGAAATACACCTATCGTGTAAATACAATTTTCATTCATTCATTCAAAAATATTAATATTAATAATAATCAGACAGCAGGCCTGGTAATAATGCATTAATTGAATAATTAGTTTACCAATTAATTATTGATCAATTGATTAATCAGTTAAGAGAACTACAATTAGAATTGGACATTTTCAACTGAATGGGAAGAGGAGAGTCACAGAGGAGAGAGGGAGAGAGAGAGACGGGCAGCAAAACAAGCCTTAGTGAGTAGTGTGTTCACGTGAACATCACTCGCTGAAGACGTGTTCAACTGGACAAGCACCTACCTAGTTCACACAATCATTACTCAGTGAAATAAGTGTTCTATTAAAAATCTGGACATTTCATTAGGTAGTTAGTTGCATAATCACTTACTTGCTTGCTGGCTGGCTGGCTCGCTCGCTCGCTTGCTTGCTGACTTACTCAATTGCTTTCTTAATGACTTGATTAATACGTGATAACGTGCTTACTGACTGCCTGGCCGCCTGCCTGACTACTGCATGGCCGACTGACGATTTCGGATGGATGGATGGATAGATGGATGGATGGAGGCTGGTTTATTTGGTCGAATATCTGAATCATATTTTCGTATGCTTTAAATTCCATTCAACAGAGATTTATGCCTCAATTCACCTCATGTGCAGAAATCAACACGCCGCATCATTCACTGCCTAGCTGACCAACACCCTCCATGACTCACTCACTGACACTCTCACCTACTCATTTGCTTACTCACTCCCTCTTTCCCTCCCTTACTTAGCCACTTACTGGCTTTCTCTCTCTCTCTTTCACACTGGCTGACTGGCCGCCTACTCGACTGACCAACAGCCTGACGAACTGTCTCACTGACTAAATGACCAACCGATGAAGCAACGAAGTATCTGATTGAAACACAGAGGAATTTACACAAGATGGTTCGATGCTGATTTAGGTGAGCGGGAGGGTAGGGGAGAGGAATGGAGGGGAGGGGAGAATCAGGGCTTCGCTGATTGACAGACAATTGACTGGAAAAGAAGAAGTCTGAAAGGTGTGATTTGGATAACACAAATGTATTTATTATTGGAAAGTTGTATAGACGAAATGTAAGTGTAAGAGCACATAGTTCGTCGTCTTCAGATCAATGATGACAGGATTTTCTTCTCGCAGGAAAGCTTGTATGAATGAATAATGAGGTGTTGTGTTTAATTAATTAGTGTCTGGTGCGTTAGTGTTTAATGTCTTCGACAGCCTTTACAGCAGCCTCCCGGACAATTTCCACCTCTGCATCCACGGCATCCACAACACCCTCCACGGCGTTTAGGGCATCCACCAGGACAGCCAGGACAACCACTGTTTGCTGCGCTGCCGCCGCTGCTGGTTCTGGAACTGGACCTGCAATAACTGAAATCAAAAAATAACAAAACACCACAATTAAATACTCAGCCATTACTTGCTTCATACATTCACCCACCCACCCATTCACTCACACACTCACTCACTCACTCACTCACTGACCCACTGACTCACTCTCTCACCAACTCAGTCACTCATTCATTCATTGTTTCATCAACTAAGGTAGCATGTATTGACATCATTTCTACTGAGTGAATGTGGTATTTGTCTGTCTGCATTGTCTATCTCTTCTATAATGTGAACGCGGAGTGATCATGGTCATGATGATGTTGATGATGACGTGGAGTAGGAAGAGGAGCAGGAGGTGGAGGGGGAGTAGTAGGAGACGCAGGGGGAAGACTTACCTCCCATTTCCAATCCCAGTGATGCAACGAGCACAACTAAGACGAGCTGAAATGGAAATGCCCATCAGGAAGGCATATAATATTATACAAGAGTATTCTAACATACAGTGAACATATGCATTGTCGTTTACTGTGAAGAACTGTTCAACTTGAAGCTACCTACCTACTCACATAGCATACACCGTGCTTTATATACTACTCGAAGTTAACCTGTCGAGCGAACCCGTGGTCACACTCGAAGAAGTCAGCTGATCAGTAAGTAATCAATCAGCAGAATCAATGATTACGCATAATGTGAAATGGGTTGATTGACGTGGTCAGTCGAACGATCGACCGCTCACTCGTTTGGAAGATCGATGACTTGTTCGCCAGGTGGCTGAATCGCTCGCTTGCTCGCTCGCTCGCTCACTCAATCGCATGCCTGCCTGTCTACCTGGAAATTCGTTTTTCCCTTTCACCTATTCACTATGTGATCAATAATTAAGTCATCTTTGTATTTGCGACTCAATCCGTCATTGCATCTGTTTGGTTGGTTGGTCGGTTCGTCTCTCCGTCCGTTGGTTGATTACTTCGTCAGCTCGTTGTTCATTCATTTAGTTAGTGAGTTGATGCATGTGTCTTAATTCCCATTTTGGAAAAGTTTCAATCAATTGATTGATTGGTTGAGTCGTTGACTGACATGCATGAATTGGAAAGCACTTTGCATTCTGCAATTCTTAAATATAAACTTTGCTCAGTCGGCGTTATTCGGTGGACAAAGTGAGATAGCTGGCTAGCTGGCTAGCTCGCTGTGTGAAAATTCTCAGCGAAATCTGGGATCAGACAGTCTTAATAATTCTAGTATAAATCAGATGCATTCCAGAGCTGTGAATCAATCTCACATTCACACAGACACACATACACACACGTTGACTGCTCTATCGTTTCCTCTCTACATCTCACATTCATCGACAAACTATTCACACACTCACCACATCCTTCGTATTCTCTGTCTCTCTTTCAAAATCTGTCTCCCCCTCTCTCTCTCTCTCTCTCTGTCGCTTGAATTCATCGTAGTTATGTGTCAACCTGTAAGCAATGAAGATGTACAATGAAGACTCCCATCGATGTGGAGAAATATTTGACAAGATAATGTGTGAAGATGATGAGTGAGTAGAAGGGAGAACAGTTGAATTGATTGATTGATTGATTGTTTGGTTGATTGATGTAATGTGTGAAATGCTTCCTGGATGAATAAATCGAAACATGATAGAGGCTGGTGCTGTTGCAGCTGCATTTATACAAGGATGGTTTTGTTCTGTCATGTTTATGTAGTGTAGTATTGCTGCTAGCTAATCAATGCCTGGCACACCACAGTGAGTAAGCAACTGAGTGAGTGAGTGAGCGATTCGAGGTCGTGGGATTGAGGATTCATTCTACGAAACCTAGTCAATTCGTCGTAGATAGATTGTCTCAGTCAATGGCGGCACATGGGTAAAATGAATGTGATGGGTGGTATTTGCAAAGCAAATATCGCACACCGCCGCCGCCACCACTATACTTACAAAAATTGCAGTAATTATAAAATTAATATGAATAGTCCTTACAACTATCTTCAATCATGATCTTTTTGTAACAGCACAAGGTAAGACACGGAAGCCAAGGTATATTTTCATTGGTCACACCCCTGTTTACATATATGTAGAGTTTATATTCGTTGACCAATCACTGAATTCACTAGTACGTTGAGTGTGCACCTTAATAACATGTCGAATTGAACTGTGGGAACATGTGAGAATAACATTCCGTTGGCACCGATTGTCTCTATCACACCACGACAGTATGAAGATGACAGTGGAGTGCGTTGCTTTCGATGACATTTGAATTAGGAGAATAGAGAAATTGTATGTCCCAGACTGACAGACAGCCTAGATGAGGTTGACATGACGAAAATTCCAGTGTCTGTGTCTGTGTGTGTGTGTGTGACGGAGAGAGAGAGGAGGAGGAGGAGGGAGGCAGTGAGTGAGGTAGGTAGTGAGTGAGTGATAGGATCCCGCATGAAATAGTATATCATCCTTTCTCATGCATATTGTCACTTATTGTGCCATCGATCAATCATTTCTCACGACTGTCAGCCAGCCAACTTTATTGTGTTAAAAATGTGTGAATATCATGTGTAGTTTTCGTAATAAATGTACGGTATTTTACACTCATTCACAGACCAGCCTTTGTCTTTTGATATTTTCGTGGCTCAGTGAATCGGAAGGTACAACGGACAAATAGGCGTATTAGCGTACCGGTCGAGTTGATTAGCGTTGTACAAATTAACAGCTCAGCAGATAGATATAACAGCTAGGCAGGGAGTTTGGGAGTAAGGTGATCGAAGTGATTCATGATTAGATGTTTGTGAGCATTTCACGCGTCGTCCATGCTTCTTTGTATGTATGTATATATGTATGTATGTTAGTATGTAAGTGTGTATGTATGTGTGTATGTTTGTATGTATGTGTGTATGTATGTATGTATGTGTGTGTATGTATGTAGTAGGTATGTGAGAATAGGAGACTTGTTTGTATCGATGGATTGGTGTGGAGCTAAGTTAAGCTGACCTGAGGTGAGCTGAATAGAGGTGAGCAGAGCAGAGCAGACTAGAGCAGAGCAGAGCAGATTGAAGAAGATCTGACGTCTTCTGGAAAATCTAGCTGTCTTCAACTGGTGGTTGCGTGCGTGCATGCGTGCCTGGGTGCGTGTTCATGTGTCTATCTAATGTATGCTCCCCATGTTTGTTGACGTGAAACGGCAGCAGCAGCCGCAGCAAGGCGGTCGATTAGCTGGTGTCATTGTGAGTGTCAGTCAGTGTGTGTCTGAGCGAGAGCGAGCAAGCGAGCGAGCGAACCAGCATTCCAGGTATGGACAACGTGAGAGAGAGAGAGAGAGAGAAGAAATGAGATTTGGATCGTTTGGATTGCATGGAAGGTGTGAGTCTGCAGAGAATTCCGTGTGTCAGTCAGTTCATCTTGTATGTGAACCTACGTGGTATGTATGTATACGCGGACATATTCTTACGTGTATGTGTGTGTATGTCTACGTGAATGTTCATGTACATGTTTATGTGTATGTTCATGTACATTTATTATTATATATCTATCTATCTTTCTATACATATGCATAAGCGCAAGGGATTTAAATAAACAGGATATTTCCTATACAATTGGTGGATGGTGGCTAGCAGTGGAATCCAGGATGCGCATTTCGTCCTAATTGGGACTCGTCAGCTGGATGTACCTGCATTTCTCAGTGAGTGATGATGTTCCCACCGAGGCTCGAACCCAGTGCCCATAGTTTCAAACGCCAAAGGGTTATCCACTAGACCACTTGGGCCACGAGAGCCACCTCTTGTGCAACGGGTCATATATTAATTATTGAATTGAATTTTTGATTTTCCCGTCGATTGAAAATCAAAAATTCAATTCAATAGTTAGGATATTTCCTACTCTTTTGTAGTTAGTAGATGTTTAGTAGAATCCGTCCGAATTGGCTACTAGTCACACTTGGTTTTATAGGCAGGATGACAAGACATGACACACACGAGGAAGAAGAGAGATTGTGTGTAGTAGAAAATAGTCGTGTGGTAGGAGAATAGTGAGCGAAATTCACACACACGAGAGAAGGGGAATTCGCGGAGATCGAAATACACCTATCGTGTAAATACAATTTTCATTCATTCATTCAAAAATATTAATATTAATAATAATCAGACAGCAGGCCTGGTAATAATGCATTAATTGAATAATTAGTTTACCAATTAATTATTGATCAATTGATTAATCAGTTAAGAGAACTACAATTAGAATTGGACATTTTCAACTGAATGGGAAGAGGAGAGTCACAGAGGAGAGAGGGAGAGAGAGAGACGGGCAGCAAAACAAGCCTTAGTGAGTAGTGTGTTCACGTGAACATCACTCGCTGAAGACGTGTTCAACTGGACAAGCACCTACCTAGTTCACACAATCATTACTCAGTGAAATAAGTGTTCTATTAAAAATCTGGACATTTCATTAGGTAGTTAGTTGCATAATCACTTACTTGCTTGCTGGCTGGCTGGCTCGCTCGCTCGCTTGCTTGCTGACTTACTCAATTGCTTTCTTAATGACTTGATTAATACGTGATAACGTGCTTACTGACTGCCTGGCCGCCTGCCTGACTACTGAATGGCCGACTGACGATTTCGGATGGATGGATGGATAGATGGATGGATGGAGGCTGGTTTATTTGGTCGAATATCTGAATCATATTTTCGTATGCTTTAAATTCCATTCAACAGAGATTTATGCCTCAATTCACCTCATGTGCAGAAATCAACACGCCGCATCATTCACTGCCTAGCTGACCAACACCCTCCATGACTCACTCACTGACACTCTCACCTACTCATTTGCTTACTCACTCCCTCTTTCCCTCCCTTACTTAGCCACTTACTGGCTTTCTCTCTCTCTCTTTCACACTGGCTGACTGGCCGCCTACTCGACTGACCAACAGCCTGACGAACTGTCTCACTGACTAAATGACCAACCGATGAAGCAACGAAGTATCTGATTGAAACACAGAGGAATTTACACAAGATGGTTCGATGCTGATTTAGGTGAGCGGGAGGGTAGGGGAGAGGAATGGAGGGGAGGGGAGAATCAGGGCTTCGCTGATTGACAGACAATTGACTGGAAAAGAAGAAGTCTGAAAGGTGTGATTTGGATAACACAAATGTATTTATTATTGGAAAGTTGTATAGACGAAATGTAAGTGTAAGAGCACATAGTTCGTCGTCTTCAGATCAATGATGACAGGATTTTCTTCTCGCAGGAAAGCTTGTATGAATGAATAATGAGGTGTTGTGTTTAATTAATTAGTGTCTGGTGCGTTAGTGTTTAATGTCTTCGACAGCCTTTACAGCAGCCTCCCGGACAATTTCCACCTCTGCATCCACGGCAGCCACAACACCCTCCACGGCGTTTAGGGCATCCACCAGGACAGCCAGGACAACCACTGTTTGCTGCCGCTGCCGCCGCTGCTGGTTCTGGAACTGGACCTGCAATAACTGAAATCAAAAAATAACAAAACACCACAATTAAATACTCAGCCATTACTTGCTTCATACATTCACCCACCCACCCATTCACTCACACACTCACTCACTCACTCACTCACTGACCCACTGACTCACTCTCTCACCAACTCAGTCACTCATTCATTCATTGTTTCATCAACTAAGGTAGCATGTATTGACATCATTTCTACTGAGTGAATGTGGTATTTGTCTGTCTGCATTGTCTATCTCTTCTATAATGTGAACGCGGAGTGATCATGGTCATGATGATGTTGATGATGACGTGGAGTAGGAAGAGGAGCAGGAGGTGGAGGGGGAGTAGTAGGAGACGCAGGGGGAAGACTTACCTCCCATCTCCAATCCCAGTGATGCAATGAGCACAACTAAGACGAGCTGAAATGGAAATGCCCATCAGGAAGGCATATAATATTATACAAGAGTATTCTAACATACAGTGAACATATGCATTGTCATTCACTGTGAAGAACTGTTCAACTTGAAGCTACCTACCTACTCACATAGCATACACCGTGCTTTATATACTACTCGAAGTTAACCTGTCGAGCGAACCCGTGGTCACACTCGAAGAAGTCAGCTGATCAGTAAGTAATCAATCAGCAGAATCAATGATTACGCATAATGTGAAATGGGTTGATTGACGTGGTCAGTCGAACGATCGACCGCTCACTCGTTTGGAAGATCGATGACTTGTTCGCCAGGTGGCTGAATCGCTCGCTTGCTCGCTCGCTCACTCAATCGCATGCCTGCCTGTCTACCTGGAAATTCGTTTTTCCCTTTCACCTATTCACCATGTGATCGATAATTAAGTCATCTTTGTATTTGCGACTCAATCCGTCATTGCATCTGTTTGGTTGGTTGGTCGGTTCGTCTCTCCGTCCGTTGGTTGATTACTTCGTCAGCTCGTTGTTCATTCATTTAGTTAGTGAGTTGATGCATGTGTCTTAATTCCCATTTTGGAAAAGCTTCAATCAATTGATTGATTGGTTGAGTCGTTGACTGACATGCATGAATTGGAAAGCACTTTGCATTCTGCAATTCTTAAATATAAACTTTGCTCAGTCGGCGTTATTCGGTGGACAAAGTGAGATAGCTGGCTAGCTGGCTAGCTCGCTGTGTGAAAATTCTCAGCGAAATCTGAGATCAGACAGTCTTAATAATTCTAGTATAAATCAGGAGCATTCCAGAGCTGTGAATCAATCTCACATTCACACAGACACACATACACACACGTTGACTGCTCTATTTTTTCCTCTCTACATCTCACGTTCATCGACAAACTATTCACACACTCACCATATCCTTCGTATTCTCTGTCTCTCTTTCAAAATCTGTCTCCCCCTCTCTCTCTCTCTCTCTCTGTCGCTTGAATTCATCGTAGTTATGTGTCAACTTGTAAGCAATGAAGATGTACAATGAAGACTCCCATCGATGTGGAGAAATATTTGACAAGATAATGTGTGAAGACGATGAGTGAGTAGAAGGGAGAACAGTTGAATTGATTGATTGATTGATTGTTTGGTTGATTGATGTAATGTGTGAAATGCTTCCTGGATGAATAAATCGAAACATGATAGAGGCTGGTGCTGTTGCAGCTGCATTTATACAAGGATGGTTTTGTTCTGTCATGTTTATGTAGTGTAGTATTGCTGCTAGCTAATCAATGCCTGGCACACCACAGTGAGTAAGCAACTGAGTGAGTGAGTGAGCGATTCGAGGTCGTGGGATTGAGGATTCATTCTACGAAACCTAGTCAATTCGTCGTAGATAGATTGTCTCAGTCAATGGCGGCACATGGGTAAAATGAATGTGATGGGTGGTATTTGCAAAGCAAATATCGCACACCGCCGCCGCCACCACTATACTTACAAAAATTGCAGTAATTATAAAATTAATATGAATAGTCCTTACAACTATCTTCAATCATGATCTTTTTGTAACAGCACAAGGTAAGACACGGAAGCCAAGGTATATTTTCATTGGTCACACCCCTGTTTACATATATGTAGAGTTTATTTTCGTTGACCCATCGCTGAATTTTCTGGTACGTTTATTTTTAACCGTAATGACATTTCTTGGCTATATGCCGTTGATATTTCGATCTATCGATTTTGTCATGTGTCTCTGCTGAGCTTCTATTTCTTTTCCCTGATATAACTCAAAGTTTATTTTGCATAATTTCTTCGGTGCTTCTTTTAGCTATTTTATTTGTTGATTTTGGCAAGCCATAGGAAATATACAGAAGATTCGTCTCAGCTAATTTTGAACTCTCGACTGTATTTGCGTAAATCTCTTACAATGATTGACATTTTCCCCACTGCCATTCGAATTCATCACTCATCTCTCTACCCTCCTAAGCTTTGTTCACATATGTTACCTGTTTAAATAAATTCAAGTAGTTCAGTACAACTAAACATATTATCAGGGAATGTTATGCTTACATATTTCCATTGGTACAAAGGACTATAGACAATTTACCTTCAATTAAACTGACTTCAACATATATTTAGAAACTTTTTGACTACATATTTTGATGAATAATAAAACCTGAATAAATCTGCTGAAAAGGATGTGGTTGCACTGCGAAACGTTCAGAAAAATCATGTTGAGATTTTTTCTTAAACACGGTGGGATTAATTTGAATAATTTATAACGTTATGATCAAATTTTAAAAAATAATTGAAAGACCTTTCAGTCTAACTTAGGGGATTATTATTGTTATTTGTCAAATTTAACTGGTCATACCACAGTGGGCAAGCGAATGATAGTTTTTGATTCCCGTTGCCTCCTATCTGTGAGGAAGATAAACCGATTACTTTTAGAGAGAGAATTTGTACGGACTAGAATTGTTTTAAGTTTGACCACAGATGAAACTGACCTAAAGAAACCATCTAAGAACAATTAAATGCGACGTGAAACATTACACTGATATCCCATATTCTGGTAGATTCAAATCAACGAAATATAGAGGAATTTTGAAAAATACAAAATAGGATTATACGGAGATCTCAGTGCCTAAAAGGAAAACGATTGTGAAGTAATCTAATCTAGACTAACGCTATATTTTTGTGAGAATGCCGCTTGAACTTGTAAGATATTGATAAAACATAAGTAGGCAGATGAAAATCACTCATCTTTTTCAAATGATTTGTCATGTAGTAATTACTATACACTCTACCACACTATGCCCTAAACTCCTCTCTCTTCTTTCTATTTTACATAGCTTAACTGTTCACTATAAAATTTCGGTAAGTTAATTGAACGGTTATTAGAGTTAAACAAATAAAATCCATCTATACATTTTTGAAACCTTTCAGAACGAATTTGTTAAAATTGTTGTTATAAAAGCGGTTAGTAAGCGTGAATAATGCGCGTTCGGATTTGTCAATGGATGAAGATTCACTATCCTGACATCCCACGCCCAATAATAAAACATCGAAACAGCTTCGATATAAGTATAAATCTGTTCCATGTATTCACATTCATAAGTAAAATTGTAATATAATTTAAACAAAAATCAATAGCATAGTCACTTACTGATTCGAATTTGTGATAGAACAGAGTGACATCTACGTTTCAGTTTCTGGAAGTTAAGATATGTGGAAGCAGCTTCACTTGTTGTGGTGCAAACAAAATGAAGGTGAAGAAATAATTTCATAAAAATATCACACAAGACCCCTAATATTATACAAAATATGTTCAGAATCCTCAGAAGTGATTCAGCAAAACTAATTTTGGATGTGAGTAGTGTGAATCACAGGCAGGTGATAGAATCTCAAGTGGTGACCTAAATTTTTGGATTCGTTTTCTCTGAGCTAAGATTCCACTTGTTGATACAATCGTAATTTATTTTTTCAACCTGAGCAATCGCTTTTCACAGTTCAAGAACGCAGCTGATGAATGTGTGTTAACTGACTCAAGTAATGCTGTTTCAGATGGACCATGGAGAGTGGATCTATAAGTGAAGGTATAACGTAAACAGCTCATTATTAAGAAACTCTGAAATTTGTGGATTTTTTATTTCGTTTTCGATGAAGAGTGAAATTGATTTGAAAAGTACATTCTGAATCTTAAGAATTACAAATTCTTCAGGATATCTACTGAAATACGACGTTTCTCAGAAAATGCCAAGTCTGTAGATTCTAGTGAATGTCGTTCAGTGATGAAAACTTTTGGGAAGAAACGTACAATTTTAATAACCAGCATATCTTGATGTTTGTACAGACGAAGGAATAAGGCTGTTGAAATCTTGACAATATAATCTGTCACCGTTCATATTTCAGCATATGTATGGAGTTGTATGAATAAACTGGATAACCTATGGAGTTTAGAAAATTCATATGTCATCACTAATACGAATTTAAAACAACACTGGACTGTACTCCTTCACTGAATAAATAGTATTTTACTCAGTGATTTGAACATTTTCATATGATATTTGCCTAAGAAGTATTCAGACAGAATTTCAAGCAGAATGTGTACTGGATTTCACAACACACTTTTATCTAGGCACTTAATGGATATAAATGATGTCTAATAGGATTAAGTTTTGAAGAAAACCTGATGTACTTTTCTAATGAACGCCATTATAATAATGAGAAACTATTCATTTGTGGTACATAAACCGATCCACTTACCACTTAAATAGTTAAGAATTTATCAAAAAGACCAGATCAGCTTCAGCCATAATAGTCGACAAAAGACGTTTGAAAAGAACGACACTGTCTGTGTCTATAGTTTTCATGACGATCCATTAGAAACTAAATTCCTAATGAATAACTCCCCTTATCTTCTGGCTACAGCGCCATTCTCGACCTAAAATTCAGTTTAGCATTTATTGAGCTAATTCTTTTATAACGACATACTTCTTATTTATTTGAGATTACTTTCAGTGCCAATAGTGTCACTACTCAGGAACACTATTTCTATTTTAACTTCAGTGCATTTATTCAAACATTCGTCAGTTTGTTGGTATTACATTTGAACATTTATTCATCGATGTAAGTTGTGAGACATCTCGAAAATGCAGATAAACTGTCGTGCTAATATTTTCTAAATGTACGTGGTTGTAGAGGTCTTACATTTAGTTTGGGGAATGCGTGAGAAATCCATCCAACTTGATGCCTAAATTTTGAAACTACCTAATAGATCTTCGATTGTGTTTTGCGTACTTATGATCAATCAAAGGTGAAATGACACTGCAGTCATCAAATCTCACACGATTTAAGTAAATCTCGGGAATTATACATAGTGAAAATAAACACGTAGTTCAGAGAAGAGTATCTTTTCGGTAAATTCATTTTCTTACCTGTACAGTCTCAATAAATATTTTTTTATTTTGTATGTAAGTGAACATTTAGTTTGTCAATCAAAAATACAATTGGTTGTGGTTATTTCTACTTAACATATGAAGATTGTTAATTGGAGTTACGTAATACAAACTCGGCCAAGATAATTGGGTGTTAATGCAATTAGGGTAGTAACAAATGTGATGAGTTTTCACAAAGAGTTGTTAAAGGGGAAGTTATGTAATAATGTGAATATTTTGTTTTTTGAGTTTTACTCAGGATACACATTGGAACAAAGTAGAGAATACGAAATCACGTAAGAATTCTAAATGAATACAAGAATTATAAGCAAGTAGAGAAACAGGCAAACCAACAAATTACTGTCATCAAAATCAACAAAGTAGTTGCCATGACAGTAGAAGTGGTTGAGTATTTCTCTTTTGTATGCATAGCTCCGATTTTATATGTGAAGGACCAGAGCTTCAGCTATTACTTTTAAGGAGGCGTTTGTTGAGATGGAATTATCAGTGTTAACCAGGTGTTCAATTATTGCACTCATTACTGCACCAATATTGCCTTTTCGCAATCATGCTGGATAATGCTCTTGAACAATGCTGGAAAGGGTGCGCGTCGAAAAACCGATGTACCTACCTCCACAGCGGCAGGTGAACTCATATGCGCACACGGAATTGGTCAGATGCGGGATATCGTACATCGTTTACACAAATGTTTGTGAAAACTCATCACAATTCTTAATACCCCGATTTCATTAACACCCAGTTAACTTGACCGATATTGTATTAAGTAACTCCAATTAACAATCTTCATATGTTAAGTAGAAATAACCACGAACATATGTAAATTTGATTGGCAAACTAAACATTAAAATAAATAATAAAAATTTAAAAATAAACATGCAAAGCACAGATAAGAAAATGAAATCACCGAAGAGATATTTGCGATTAAATACTTGTTATACTATCAGCAAAATATATGGCTGGCTGCGTGGCGGCTAGATACACAGCATTTCTTTCTTCTCCCAATTCAAATGTCCTCGGAATGTTGCACACCACTGCATTGCACTGCGTTTAACCTCACTGTCTTCAGCATCATCTCACTACTCACTGTGACCACTAGCACTGTCACCATCACTTCGTTGCAGACTGAGTAGATCAATCAGTCAACCAACTGTTGAGGATTACAACCAGCCAAGATTTAATAATAATAAGATTAGTAAGAAAACGTGTAATCACAATAAAAACAACAACAGTATTAATAACGATACTATTACTATTACTACTACTAATAGTAATAATAATAATACTAACAAGCGTAAATATAAAAATAGAAATCACAGTCTTGGTTTTCATATTTCTTTCAGTGGTAATCTGGTAATGATGACAAGGTTGAGCATGTCAATCACATAATGAATATTAATAAATCACTACCACTACAACTACCATTGCCACTGCCACTGCCACTGGAACAGCAGAAGGCGAGACATGGAAGTCAAGGTATATTTTCTTCAAGTGATCAAACAGCTATTCATATCTATACAGTTTATATTCTTTAACCAATTAATCACCGAGCGTGTGAATTTCGTTTACTACACTAAACGACATGAAACAGAATGTTCAAATACACATGTAGTATTCTGTTATTAATGCACTCACTAGTCAAGTGTGTGATTAGTATTCACACATTAACACCAACAAGTACAATGACTCTTCCTGTCAGAATATTATTTCGTTGGAATCCATTGTCTATATCACACCATCACCACACTACTACACCACTGCTTCTACTTCTAATCATAATATAGTAGTAATAGTAATAATGGCAATGATGATAATACTGACAGTATTAGAATTAATAGTAATGATGATAATAATACTGCTTACTATCATGAAAATGCTAGATTCAATGTAGACAATATTAAAAGGGATTAGAATGCTGATGATGATTGAAGATAGTTGTACGGACGACTGTTGTTGTAATTTTTGTAGGTGTAGCTGTGACGGTGAGCCAAGTTTGTATTGCAAATATCATCCATCCATCACATTGATTGTCATCCTCATGTGCTGTTGGTCGAGCCAATGAATCTGCCAACAATGAATCGACTAGATTTCGTAGAATGAGTCCTGAACGGCACGATTTCCAATCGCTCTCTCACTAACTCGTTCACTTACCCACTTACTTACATAACGAAACCATCCTTGTATGTATGCAGCAGCATCATCTATCATCTTCTCATTTTATTCATCCAGGAAGGATTTCAGCCAATACATCAATCGATTCAACTCTTCTACTACTTACTCATCCTTTTCATACATTTTCGTGTTTTATCTTGTCAAATATTTCTCCATATCGATAAGATTCTTCATCGAACATCTTGATTGCTCAGCTTACAAGTGGATGCATGAAAACGATGAATTCGAGAGGGAATTAGACAGTGAGTTTGAGAGAAAGAGAGAGGGAGAGAGTTGGAGACAGAGAGACTGAATCGGGAGGATGTGTTGAGTGTGTGAATAGTTTGTTGATGCATGTAAGATGTGGGGAAGGGGGAGGCGAGTCAGTGTTTGCTTGTGTGTGTGATTGGTTCACAGCTCAGGAATGCTTTCAATTCACACCACAATTGATAAGACTGTCTTTTCTCATATTTCGCTGAGAAAATTTTCACACATCGAGCTAGCCAGCTAGCTAGCTGTCAGTCAGTCAGTCAGTCAGTGACAAAGTGTGACGCGATAGCAGTCGTCTTCTGGTAGTTCTTTGACTGCAGTAATTTGATAACCCCCAAGGGATAACTGCACCTATTTGCCTATTACAAAACAAAGTGTTTTTGATCAGTTGCAGATTTTGCTTCTCCAGACCAGTTGATGACTGGAGATCACTGCCTTTAGCGTTCCTGTGAAGAATATTCTTTTCATAGATGATGAAATTCTTCTCTCCAGAATATTGCTGGTTAAGTTTATCCTAAATTGAAGGTTCATATAAATTTCTTTCCGAAAGAAGTAATGTTTCGTTCCTTTGGGATTTGAGATTCTTTTCAGTGAATCTTGACAGGCATCCATTTGAGATGAAGGTTTCTTTCGAAAGATCTAGTTCTTCTTCTAGAGTGTCAGGATTACAAATGCATTAGACCTCGGTGCCAAGGGATTCAATTTAATTTCGCCGAAAAGAGACTCTTTGCTGAACTACTTATCTTTTGGCTATTAATGTTCAAATGGGAATTGTTCATGAATTTCGTTTTTGTACAGCAGGCAATGAACTGTATAAACTCCGTTGATTTCCGTTGGGTTTCCCGTAAGCTGACCTTATTATGCTTCCATCGGATTTACTTGTTACTTGCACATGAAGAAAGAGAAATTCAGGTCCATTTTCCATTTCCAGATTGAATTTTATTACCGGAAGGCAAGTGTTATACATTTGTTGCAATTGATTACAGTCATAACTATTGTTGCGAATGTTGAAAATCTGGACGGGAAATCTAGAAAGCGTAATTTATCTGAAACCTATATTGCATTTTCTTGACACATTTCGTTCATCCTGATCACACACTTACCTATTACACACATTGATGCGGAAGCAAACAGGACATAAACGATGTCCCTGTGGCTGAAATCATGAGCAGATTCATGTCGCAGAATAGTTTAGTTATTAGAAATTTGTTTTCTCGGAAAAGAAGAGGGATAATGCGAAAGTTAATGGAACACGAGTGAATGATACTTAGTATATCTATCAAATAGAAAACACACTGAAATGTATATTCTCGGTTTTAGAATATGAGAATGAAAGTCTGAATTGCCTGGTCAAACTGCCATAGATGCTAAGGAATCAAGACTGAATCGCGTTCATATTTCCAAAGCTATATACACTTCATGTACATCCTAATATATATGAAATCAGGTATAATATATTCCTACATGCATGTTTGCGTGTATAAATATGAAAAATTCCGATATAAACACGAGTAAATATTTACTTGTGTGTTCATGATTTTACATATGTGCTTTAGACATTGACTAATCTGAAGTTACTATGGAAGTCCACTGCACTCAGCATAAGTAAAAAGAGATCCACCAAAGCCAATCAGTGCTTGAGAGACTTGAGTGGCATATCACTAATTGCATTTCCAGCAGTTTGCTGCAGATAATCACTGATAACTGACCTCACAGAGCACTGAACATCAGATTTCTGGGCAGCAAGAAAAAGCAACAGGTATCTCTAGCAGTGCAGCAAACAGACCAAGAACAACTGGCCTAATAAATATCCTTAAGGAAGTGAAGATGGGTCGGAGAGACCTTTATAAGACTGTTGAGTAACATGCACGTCTGGCCATCCCTCGAGTAGAACCTTAAACGGAAACGATGAGTTGTGCGTTGGTCCGATAATGCCGTGTAAGAAGTTGTTTGAGTAAAAGTTAGGAGGTTCTCATTAGTCACGAAGTCAGGTGTAAAGGACTACAGTGATCGAATGAAATGGCGACATGCTTTGAAGCCTTATTTCCCCCTAGGGACTCATGGGTACAAAAGCAATATAGTTTATGCTGTTTCATAATCGGCGACCTGCTAAAATCACTAGACTATCAGAATGGTTTTGCCATCCATCAGAATTTATTGTATTTACTGCCTTTCATATCGGTTCAACCATCCAGCTACTTTCATGAATCATAACCTACTCTTACACATTTTCAAGAAGGTTCCAAATAATTGCTTGGAATTTCTTCAAGGAAATGGAAGAAAAATCTCATGGAGTAATATGGGACTCTTTGGATGGAACAATATTGTTTCATATGGTGTGCCATCTAGTACTATTACAGTACTTTAAGATATTGAGCATCAAGTAATTACCTTGCAGTCAGTAAGCTGAAAACGCCCTACTGCATTTAAAGTGGAGTCTTCATTATGAAACTGTTAATATTAAAATATATTCAAAACATTTAAAAATTACTCACTGTTCTCATTAAATGAATTCGTCTATACAACACTCAGGTTAATCATGGTGTGCTTTTTAATAAAGACTAAATACCTAACCAATTCTATTATATAGTTTGTTCACAGTGAACTTTGAGTTGTTCAAGTGAAGATATTTAAAATTATGGTAATGATTCTACATAAATATTTTGATGAAACAAAAACTGGAAATTCATTGAAGTTAGTAAGAATCAGGAATTATTCGTTTGTTTTATTTTATTTTATTCCCTGAATTTAATCACTCCAAAGTACAACTATGAGAAACTTTGAACTACACAGTTTCACAGTGAATACTTCGTTTTTTCTGATATTTGCGTTTATCAAAGAACAAAGAATAATCATTTCCACGTACAGATGAATAGTTATGATTAATTATTATTTTAAATTCTTTATTGTTTTTATCACTAATTGTTAGAAGCTAGAACCTGTGAAACATTTTATCACCTTAATTCAGTAGTATGTAACTCTCTGTCATTTGTAAAGGAGACATTTTGCACACTTCTTGAATATTATGTCAAAACAGGCGCCTAGCACACTAGGGATTCTCAGTGGTTCTCTGACTGATGAAATTTATTATTTTCAACTTATCTGAGTTTGAAAATCCAATCACTTCGGTTATAAAAGCTTCATCATAAATGGCTATTATGACTTCACAGAATACTGTGTAACAATTAATAACAATGGTCACTCGTGACCCTACTGGAACATTGTGATTCAGCAGTATGTTCTCTGTAATCCCTTTCAGCTGAATCCACGGTTGTCCGGTATCCATAGGCTCCCATTGCCTCTTCACACTGTCTTTTCCATGTCATCACACGTGTCGTTTAGATTTCCACTTGATGGATTGTCTGGTTCGTTTTGTCACTCATTGGTCTTCTCAAACTGTGTCTTATCCTGTCCTAGTCATTTACACTTGTTTGTCGCCCGATATACTATAGTTTGGTTTGCATTTAACCTGTCGCTTTTCCTTCATGACCGGCTGTCTGAACTTTACTATTGGGTGAAGATATGTGTTGACGATTGTCTGCAGAAGCCCGCGGTAAATGTTTTGCCAACGCTTAGTGAAGCCTCTGAAGCATTCAGAAACACTGCATGACTTGACATTGGTGTTGAAGATCCGAATCTATTTCCTCATGTTATTTGTAGTAGATTTTCATCCAGATTGCAGAGAAGTCAATGTCTGTCTTACTTGTCTAATCCTGCCTGGCATTTACATTTCTATCCACGCTACCTTTAACTAAAACAGAGCTGCCCAAATAAGTGAAGGAAATGATGTCGTTTAAAATTCTCCTGTTGATAGTAATTTTTGCTTATTTTTTGCAATCAGGCATCTTCAGGACCCATGTTTTCTCTATATTCTCTTATAATCTCTGTTCACTGCTTCTGCAGCTAATTTGTCGGTTGCAATTTTAGACATATTCTACTGAACAGAATCGTTTCATGTTGACTGCATTATGATGTATTCGAAACTGGTAGTCCCATAATAATTTCTAATAAAGAACCTTCCACTTACAGATTAAGCTTTTAGATCGTTCAACTGCTGGATCCTAACTAATCACCCATGAATACAGCTGCTGTCAAATCTAAATAGAGCTTTAAGAAGTAGACATTTCGAGATGATGTGACTTTGTCGTCTCCTTACGATCTTTTTATAACTAGCATCATTCACAATAACAAAATAAATTTTTTATTAATTAATCCAATACTTAACAAATAAAAAGTGCATGTTAGTAATCAATCGTAACTAAGTAGGTCAAGTAGCTTATGGTAGGAACTATTTGAATTACCTACCTCATTCAGAGGATTAATTTTACCTATGTGCAAGGATTCGGATCCATTTTAGTGCTGATTTATTGACGAAATGAGATCAGTGAAGGATGATCGAAAACCTGGACAACTATTCAGTAATGTTAGTGGAGAAGAGAACTCGTTGCATATTAATTTTAGGTAATAGTATACATCGCATCCATACGATTCTTATGAGAAGGCTGGAAAATGTAAGCCTGATAGTCTGTGAAGTGTCCCTCAAACCATTTATTCTCCTGTCTTCATCCAGCCCTATCACGATTACAATAAGTTCGACAAGAGCATTCAAATAATCTATGCAGGAATTATTGTAGTCTCTCCAATTAAGTGGCAGTGCGTATTGTTAGCGACTTCAGTCATGTCAAATTGCGATTAAAATTAAACATAAAGAAGAATTTATCACCCTAAAAAGAAAATACTACCGCAGATTCATAATTGGTGATTATATAAACTTTGAATGTACAAAGAGGCAGTTAAGTCATTTAAATTCAGTTTCAGTAGTCAATACACTGATGTTTTCATGAAATATCTGATCCTATGACGGGTAACGATGAATGTACTTATAAATATTTCTCGTACCCCCACTCTCTCCTGACCCTCATCACCTTCATCATCAACACCGTTATCGTGATCATGGTGAGGATCTCTAGTTCACATACGAGAAGCTATACACAATGCAGGTAGATGGGGAGACAATCAGACAGACAGACAAATAACACATTCAATGAGTAGAAATGACATAATTAATTAGTTAATTGATTGATGAAACAATGAATGAATCAATGAATGGATGGATGAATGAATTAGTTAATCAGTGAATGAATATTTAATTGTGGTGTTTTGTTGTTTTGTGGTTTCAGCTATTGCGGGTCCAGTTCCAGAACCAGCAGCAGCAGCAGCAAACAGTGGTTGTCCAGGCTGTCTTGGTGGATGCCCTAAATGCCGTGGAGGGTGTTGTGGATGCCGAGGTGAGAATTGTCCAGGAGGCTGCTGCAAAGGCTGCCGAAGACAATAAAAATTAACGCAGGAGACATTAATTAATTAAACAGAATACCTCATTATTTATTCATACAAGCTTTCCTGCGTGAAGAAAATGCTGTCATCAATCATTTTAAGATGGAAACCAATGTACACTTTCAGATCTCGTCTTTATAACTTCCTAATAAAAGACAGTAACTCCTGAGATGGATTGGAAAATAACTCCACGCGTAAACACTGGTGATAAATAATTGTATCACGCCAAATAGAAATTATCAGAATTATACTCTTTACTGATATGAAACACTGATTCATATGATAAATGATCATTATCGAATTATGATCATTATTCACTGTTGGCGATTGACTGACCACAGGATGGGCATCGAAGAGTTCTGAATAGAAATGGCACTCAGCAACATCAAGTGGTTCGAGCGTCAGGATGAACACTCACCTGGAGCAATGAATGGTAGTTGACGTAGATGACAAACTGTAAGCAGGTGAAATTTATGGACCATTGGACTTTACCTAACTGACTGATGTGCGTCGTATTCCTCTGTCAATATCGTGTTCTTCGTTTCCAACTCTGGTGAGGTGATGTGTGTGAACTATTAACACTGACAAGGTGGGTCAAAACAGCGGTCGACTTGAGGTGGTTCTTCAACTACTGTCCTTTCATTAGCTCTCAAACGATAACTGCATCTCTTTGCCTATTACAAAACAAAATACTTTTGATCAGTGCCAGATATCGCTTCTGCAGTCCAAAGGATGACTGAAGAACACTAACCTTAGCGTTTCTGTGAGGAATATTCTTCTCGAAGATGATGAAATTCTTCTCTCAAGGATACTGCTGGTTAACTTTCCTCAAAATGAAGGTTCATAAGAATTTCTTTTTGGGAGAAGTAATGTTTCGTCCTTCTGTGTTTTGATATTCTTTCCAGTGAATCTTGACAGATATCCATTTTGGGTGAAAGTTTCATTCAAAAGATCTAGTTCTTTTCCTATGGCGTTAGGGTTACAAATGCATTAGACTCTAGTGGCAAGGAGTTCAATTGAATTTCGTTTTTGTACAACAGTTCACCAAGTGTATACACTCCATAGTTGTCCGTTCCAAGTGGGTTTCTAGCAGGTGACCTTATTATGGTTCCCTCAGATTTTCTTGCTACTTGCACATGAAGAAAGAGAACATCAGGTTCGTTTTCCATTTCCAGAGTGGATTTTATTACCGAAGGCAAGTATTGCACATTTGTTGCATTGATTAAAGTCATAGCTGTTGTTGCGAATGCTGAAAATGTAGTCTCCTCGCCTTGTATACAGTTGTAAACTGTCAAACAAATCTTCACGCAAAAAATGATACATGAATATCATGTTTCGTTTATTCACAAACAGAACAAAACTTCAGTGTTCACCTTGTCACGCCGTTGCTTTACAGTAGTCTGTCAAAAATTTACACCAATGAATGATTATTCTGAAGCTTTACATAGGTTAATTCCTATGATGCCATTTTTTTTTTCCTTAGGTCCAATTTATGCTACTTGTCTCTAGTAAGTAGTCTGCCAATGTGTTGTATTATTTTCTCTTGAAGTTAAACTCTTAATATATGGTGAATAACTTCTTATAGTTAAACAGTAGCTGCTGTACGGGCTTTATTTTTCTCTGGCAGTCACACACTGTTAATTCTTAACCTGGATCATCTATGACGAAGTTTTCTGTGTTTTCTATTTTCTGCCTATGTATTCTACAACCCTCAGGCACAGACATCTCATTATTTGAGGTTTCTATACTATATTCCATTAATCTATGCGTGGCATGGTACTTATTTCCAGACAAATCCTGTGTGTTTTGGATTTTACGAGTAAATCAACGTGTGGTTCAATTAATCGATTGGTATTATCGCTCAGGATTAGTTAGACAACATCTGCACGAGAATTGTCTCGTAATCTGGACCTGCTGCATTTATGAAATTTACACTTTAGAAAGGGGAAACAGATGACACTTTTTCCTTGATTGGTAACTGTCGGACCCGATGAATCCCACAAATCTCGCCTTCGCATTATATTCTACAAATAGTGGTTTGATTGTTTTTGAAATTGAATCATATATTCATTCCTTGCAGAAGTCAAATGTTTTATCATTAATAATCACTTCAAAATAGATAAGGCATGAAATACTGTAGCACTTGCATGGGGTAACACAGGTTGTATTTCACAGGAAAGCAATTTTGAAAGCTACAAACAATTATCAATAAACACTATCAGGACGAAAATCTCTTCAATTTTTATCTGCAATTCTAACTTGGACGGAAGTGGGATGAATACTAAAGTCGGTGACGACGTCTGTCGCCAGCTGACAGGTGATAACGAGTAATAAATTATCTATTTACAGAGTTACTTCAAACCAAAAGTACTGGAAACCGAAAACGGAACAAACTACTCCACCACATGTGAAATCCTAGGACTTGAAACACTATGGTTAAGAAGAATGTTGCTAAATGTGTTACTCTTCTATTAACATAGTGTAAACCCGCAGTAATCGTCCTCGGTTTTTTCAGGACATTGGATATAACCTTAGACACACTCAAGGTACAGTGGCTGTAGAACAATGTAAAACAGCCACTAGGCAAAAGTTTTTCTTGATTAGATATGCATAAATATGAAACAAACCACCTATGGAAATGCAACTAGTGAGCACATTGTCCTCCTTTGAAACGTACTTGATGACACACTAAGTGAGTTTGCAAGCGATACCAGTGGCAATTCCCATGTAGGAGCTTAAGAAGTCATAGGCCCATTCAAAGTATGAAATTAGAGACTACACCTGATTTTGTTTTGCCTCTATTTATAATTTCAGATAAACGCAGCGATCATGACAAAACCCCCAAACAAACAAGAGTCGTCAGTATAGCGTCTGCATGATAAAAGCAGTGAAACAAAACAGACACACAAATGAAGTATAAGGAAATAAGTTTGAAACTTACCACTGTATCACATGGAAAGATGCCTCTTTCTGAAATGAATGTTATGGTGATACTCTATCCACAGTGGTGAGGTATTATATAAATCCCCAGCTCCCGTTGTATATAATCAGCGGTGTAGGAGTAAACGAAATGATGCATTTAAAGGAGCAATAAACTCTCTCAGGCGGTACTTTGCGGAATATGTCAAAATGGTAGAATAATCAAAATCCATACGAAATGGAATTAACTGAATCCGGATGGCAAACAAGCTGTAGTACACATCTGGATATTATTCCATATAATAATACTCCGATAAATGCTAATAAATAACTATGCAGCACCAATAAATCATGATTTCTAATAAGTAATGTAAACGTTCTGACAGCTGCCTCTAAAATCCCACTGACTCATTCTATGGTAATATTCTGACCCGCATTTTCCGTTCGACATTTTGTGTGGATTGATTTGCAGTCGTTCTGGTTCCTGACCGAAATCAATCAAAAATTTCACTGTGTGTTGATTATGCTGATTCACTAACACTTCTGTGCATGTTTAACTGGATGCTAACTGCTGTGGTGAGTCTCTTGCAGATTATTGTATCAATGAAAACATTGTTGTCGGCAAACTAACCAACGTTTTACAAGCCATTTTTATACTTCTGCAATAGCGCACCATATCGACCACATGTAACGCAGCCTTCAGTTGTGTGTTCATTTTCGACAAATTCAAACAATAATGGTGCCTAGGACTATGTCATGTAAATTGCTTTTACCCATGTAGAGTATGTTTACTGTCACCATTCCACTCTCATTTCTTGTATATACATCCTGCGTTAGTGAAAATTTTGGTGTAGGGTCCACCGCTGTCTCTAGAAGTCTGAAACGAAGAAAACGCGGCAAGTTAGCATGGATTCGGTAGATGATCTTAAAGCATGATCAGGGTTGGCAGCGTGATTAGAGTAAATCAGGTGTTCTGGAATAGAGCTCCGCACACACTTCCTTTCACCATTGTAAAACCATGCTGGAATATTTCCTCGTATCCGTATGGAAAGCATCTCTGGCACGGCTAATGTATCTTGCTCCACAAGAGTAGGTGAACTGATAGATGCAAATGGGGGCGTCCAGATGGGTGAGTTATCTTTTACAGAGATGGAGATCAAGTTGATGCGGGTGAACGTCATTTGTAATTTTGCTGCAAAGAAACTCTTACTGATTGCTTCAGAGAGTCGGATTTCAAGCATATCTGAAGCTTGATCACCTTTGAATTCCAAGTTCATGAATAAGGTTTGTAAATTACATTTTTTTATACATTATTTTTATTGAATATTTTATTTTATTTATTCTATTTTTAGTTAGATTCGTTCGTTTTAACATGGCGCGAACCCTAATATCTTGAGATTTCTTCGAATCGACTCTGGTGTATAATTTTTTATGGTATTGTGATTGTTTTTTTGCCTTCCTCCTTCGTTTCATCCTCTGGTTTTATCGTCTATTTTCTCTTTTTTATAGTATCTCTGATAAATTCTTTTGTGTAGTTGTCATAGAGTGACATTTTGAAAAAGACGTTTATTTCTTTTCGCTAGTCATTTGTTGTTGTTGTAAGTCTACGTATTCTGTCTGAAAGACCTTGTATTAGCCTTCGTTTTACCGTAAGTGGATGAACTGAATGATAATCAAGGAATCTTTTACGAGTTCTTTGAGCTGTGAATGGCAAATATTCGTTGAAAACTCCACGTTAAATGAATACAAACCGTTTTCTCCCAATTATCAACTCGGAACAGAAACATACTAATGAAAAAACTCTGAAACTGGTTAGGTGGTTGCTAATTATATAGAGGAAGACAGATCTCGAGATAAAGCATGACAGTTCAATACTTTATCCTGAGTTCTACGTCATTGTTATAGAAATAGTCTAAGGCAATGGCGCTTATACCTCAACACAGAGATGACCGAATAATGATGTACAGATGTTTTGGTCGATAGAATGGACAAGACACATATCTTATGCAAAGTCACTATACCTTGTAGAATATAATAACTGTAAAGCTAAACAAGTCTAGTGATTTGATCGTGTGATGTTAAGCGTAAAGGTGTATGAATATATTTTATATCGATTTGAGATGTTACATAGGACATATGTAGCAACGGTTGAATCCCTATTGTCTAGTTTTTTTGTCTATATTATGAAATCACTCCATAATGTTTAATCACACTGATGTGTGCTAGTCCTCTGTTCATCTTTAATTACTAGGATTTACCGCAGTTCGATCCGCATTACAGTATCCAGGAGGTTTTTATGTCGGTGGATTATTCATATGCATGAAGCATTCTGGTGTAGAGATAGTAGCACTTGTAGTTATTGAACTATCAGTATTAAAGTCACAAGTTCACTTCATTCATGTATGATGTCATTAGTAAACAAATGAATAGTATAGTAATTATAGGCTCATCGCCAGTTTAGTGCCATTAATCAAGTAGATTTTCTCTTGTGATTTCTTCCTTAAATAGATTACATTGTTCAATCCACTTCTGTCTGGCTTTGAAGTTCGTGGGTATATCAGAATTTCAGTGTTTTTGTGAACTACACAAAGGAATAGCATTTAATGGAATACTCTCCATGTGTAATTACTACCTGACATATAAACACACTGATTCGATATAAATTTGCATTCATGTTCATACATGTTCTGCGAAATACATTTTCTGTTTGAGGATGCCTAACATTTCATTGCAAACAGTTTGTACTGATGCCATTAAACGTAATAGAGAATAGAGGGCGAAGCAAACAATGGTTGACACTTATTAGAACAGCAAAATTGTAAATGTGATAGCAATGAGACCGTTTCCAATGTAACTAAGGTATATATGCCATAATGACACAGTTAACGCCTAACATCATGTATTAAAAAAGTTAATTTCATCATACCACATCATGAAACTTGTAAGGCTTCATTAAACATCATATCACAGTTAGTCAGCTTTAGAAATGTGCCGTCTTTATTACATCTTCAAACATGTATGCATATAATTATTTTGCCTACTTTGAAGCCCAACTCTATTAACAAAGATTGTTTCAATGAAAAAGACAATAACTTAAAGATTAAGACGAAAGGAAATACTGTTATGCCGTTATATACTGTTCATTTATTTCATTAGTACCCTTCTGTTCTGAGCAGTACGCATTGAACTTAGCTTCTCCTTCTGTTGTCTATCTTCGCATTGAGTCATCTTCTTTTCACCATCCTCCCCTTCTCGATTAGCATCGAAGCATACTTTGAGAGCCATTCATTGTCTTGTCTCTTCTTTCTCCGTAGAGCATTTGTACATGTTTCCTTGAACATCACCTTCGGAGAATTAGTTCTAGTGTTCTCCCACGCTGGTTTCCCAAGTGATCCCATGAAGTGTGTCTGTCTTTGCTCTGATTTCTGTAGTGAAGGCATCTCTTGTAGTTTTTTCTTTCAGGTTCTCAATGCTGAACTTGAATTACAGTGGCCTGTCTCCAGTTTTTTCAGGATTTTAGCTTCGCCTTGAAGGTTCCCTGACGTAGATGATGGTCTGAGGCCACATCTGATCCCATTCTCGACTTTGTATCCAACAGGCTGCATCTCCACCACGTTCAGCAGTATTGAGATGAAATCTATCTGGTCTGTTGTGTGTTCGTCAGATAAAAGCATTTCGCTTTGTGTTTATCTTTGTATCTCTACACACTGCCTCCAATCACCGAATCACTGAAAGCGCAGAGGTCTGCGAAGAGTTCTCCGTTCTGATTCATTTCTGAGCCAGAGTCTCTCGATTCATGATGAGTTCTCTTCCTGTATTATATGCTCTCAGTTCTGTTGGAATTCATATCGGCCAAGAGGATTTTGATATCATCATTCGGGATGTTGTCCATTACTGCTTGTAATTGTCTGTTAGAATTTCGCTCCTTCTCTTGTTCCGCGTTGTTTGTAGCAGTGTGCTTAGCATTGGATAATTGTGACCTTTTCTGCTCTGTGATTTGAATCTTGATGTCATGACCCTGCATGAGGAAATTGATTTCCATCGCATTAGGGATTTGGCTGCCACTTGTGACATCATAATAGCCACCCACTGTGTCCGTGGTTGTCGTCTGGTTGACCAGACCGGAGTAGATTACTGACTCTGCAGTTGACAATTTTGACAATCTTCATCCATTCGATCTACTCTCCAAGATTTTCATGACTCCTAAGCCATCTACTTGCATTTCATTGACTACATAGGCAGCCTTTTCACCCGACTTCGTACACTGTACGGACATTCCAGGTTCCCATTCTTATTCTTGCTTCCACTAAGAGAGAGAGAAGACACATCGGCTGGCTGATTGGCTTCCCGAAGGCTTTCACCAGTGTTTTGTGTCACTTCTCCTCTCCCATTCCAGCAAAGATTAAGGTCGTCCTTTGATTTTTTTGTATTTCTAATATATTTTCTGTGCGTAGGTGTTTCTCTAGCAGTCTGATAAGTTCAGTGATGTAGGTTTGCTAGCCCCACGCGCAACTCTCCATATTTACTCGGGCTTGAGACAGGCTAAAAAACTAGCAAGCTAGCAAAATAGGCGAGATCGACCAAAAACCATTAAGACAATTAAATAAAAGTTAAAATTATATTATGTTAAACAAAATCATATGATAGTAAACTCCATGAAATTTCTAATTATTCACTGAATAATTTGAACATGCAATGACAATGAAAAAATAAAACCGTGTTCAAAATGGAAAGTTATGATTTAGCAAGAAGTAGGAATAACAACTTTGGAAGAAAGTACGAATTTAATGTCCAAAATAAGTCAAAATATGTTGGTTTCTATTAATTGTCAGTTCACTTGGCAGAAATTTTGGTTGTAGTTTCAGAGGATTTCTCTTCGACAATCTAAAAAGACACAGCAGAAGGTTTTGAAAGCTACAGTGAAGGATTTAGTGCAGCGTGTTGTTGCGACAGAAATACACAAATGAATATCGTAATTTGCATGCTGGAGAAACTAACTTTTAGTTTTACTGTTAGACTGCTAGTAACACAGTACGACAGCTGGAGTGATTCTTCAATGAAGTGCTACTCTCCCCATTTTTCGGTTAACCACTCCTTAATTATTATAACTTACCCATTATCTTATCTAATTCTTACATGGTTAGCTGGAATAAATGACTTTTTATCGTGTGATTCATCTGTTTGGGTTTTATGCATGAAGCACTACAGAAAATGAATCAATTCACTTGATTTCACGAATATACATCAATATCAATACAGAATACATCCTTGTATTTCGTCTGAATGGAAATTATTACTGAAAGCGAAATTCAGGACAAAATCCCCTTTGATCCTATTTTTATTCTGTTAATTTCAAATCAATTATATTTTTTGAATTTCAAGTTTGTCTAACATCATGTTTCTGATGGAAGGAGTAAATAATCTACAAGTCAATCTGATACATGTCTTGCACTATCACTATTACGGCTGCGTAATTCCTGGTCAGGAGTTGAGCACACGAATGCAGTGATAACTGCATGACATCTAATTATAATATTATATATTAAAAACCTTGTCTGTGAATTGTGAAGCCACATTTATTAAATTTATAATCAACCTACCACATTAGATTCTTTAATTCTCGCGGCAAGTTATTTCTGGAAGCGAAGGAGCGATAACCATTAAGAGTTCAATTCTATAAAAGTAAATTTGACCACTGTGGAAAAGACACAACAATATTCAGTAAAGAAGTCCCAGGCACTCATTAAAAACTTACAATAATTTACTCACATAAGCTCTTGTTTTTCCACTTGTTACTTTCTCATAACAGTATGATACTAGCGGTATACCACGATGATTCTCAGTCATTTTGTGTGCATATGTATATATGTATAAATACATATAGTTTCACTTCAGGGAAAGAGTTTGGGGTAAGCATTTTAATTTATTTGATAGCAGTTGTTTATGGAAAGTGAATTAACCAGGTTTTCATAGTATATGGATTATTTTCAAGGTTTGACAATCTGGTAACTTTAGTTTGCAAAAGTCAATACTAATAGACCATTTTAGTCTACTCATTGTATTCAGAAAAGTAGCGTTATTAATCTTCAACTACTTCGGTAACTAAAAATCTCTTGTTGTTTCTCAGTTTCGTGGTTCAACACAATTCTTTCAACTTTCATAGACGTCTGAGCTGAACTCATTACTAATCTTCTAATCTACTTAACTGTTTCTTACGTAATAATTTTATTTTAAATTGTCTTATCATCTCACTGTCACTCGCTCCTCTCGACCTTCTCATCATATTGTGCATAAGTAAACTCAGGTTGTTAACTATTTTGTACTCATGTCTCTGATTCTGCTGTTATGTCCTTCAGTTGAAATAATTTTTGCATAATGCTATATATTTCCATTTCGTATAAATTATGTCCTATTTAGGTTGTTAGCGGTTGAAGAAAACCCAAGAAATAAAAAAATGATTCTGTTCTGCAAAAATATTTTTCTCTTGGTTTGTTTAAATTCAGTTAATCAGTACAGCGTTACTGAAATTCGTATGTTTATGATAGTAGGTAAGATGTACAATCCTCACTCATGGCCTTTCATTCATGTAAGTTCATCTGGGTTCGCTGACTTCTGTGTATGAACTTGTATATGTGGATTTACTGGCTTTACTGACTTGGTGTCATATTCTTCACTTCTTTTAATCATCATAAATTATGTGCACTATGGATTAATCATTGCCTGGCTACTCAATGTCTCCGGTTACCAGTGTTCTTCAAGTCAAGACATTGCGATTTCGTACTTTTAACTCTGTCAAGATTTCGCTTACATACCAGTAACTATGATAAGTGTCAAATCCCCTTCTTCTGGCGTCCACATTGTCTAACGAGTTGTGTCAGCTATTTTCATTGAATAGAAGAAGAGAAAAAATATTTTGAGATGAAGCTTACCTTTCCCATCGGGAAGTTTAATGGTTCCTATATTTTGAAACAAATTTTGAATCGTTCAGAAAGAAGACATTTCTGTAGAATGACGCAAATTCATTCAAAGATCTTAGTTTTTAAAAGATGGATTTAATGAGGAAAATGTGTTTGAGCAACACACTTTGAAGTGTCTCATGAGAAATGTACTTAGTAATTCACCTTATATGAATACAGAAAACAACGGCAGATGGAATAAGATACACAAAACGTAGGATTAATACACATAGGGGGAGCACTTTGAATAAATCACATGCATGCCGAATGATAAGTACAGAAAACAATAAACTTTAACATTTTCCTGTCCCGCATTACTTGACATACTAAAATATGCCTATAGCTATTCATAAATTAAGCCTCATTGTCTGTGAACAGTAACATTATGACGACACCAATCACACTTTGGTAATCATTTCTCAAGTATATTAATTGGATTTGTGCCAGTTAGTATCCTCATCACTCGTGGTACCTTATTGTTCGATTTAATTCATTGAGCTGTTTGTTTTTCTATTTTCGTACAGCTTGAATTGAAAAGCAGATGTGTGGTTGGATGTATTGTAATGGATGGGGCAGTTTTTCATTCTTCAGATGAGGAGACCGTCATTAGATAACACTGTTCAGATTCATTGAAGTTCCCCTATCGTTTTAGATTCAACGATAATGAAAAAAATTATTGTTAAACGCTTATCCTCGTGTCGACTACACGTTTATGTTTTCATAAGCTATTTCTTCTTCTTCAATTTTCCTCTTTTGTTGTTTCTCAAAGAACACTCAAGATTATTACTCTGTCCGAGTGATGAGTTATTAATTGGCAATGTTAAACAATTTCGACATGAAATGTCCATTCTGACGGTGTATGTTAGTTTTGATTACGAAATTATTTATATAAGTCTTCACAGATCTCAAATTAAGAATATTTTTCCACGTTGCTTTAATAATGTCAACTTTGGTTATACAGTGGAAACATCATAACGATACGATAAATTATACATACAGTCAATGTAGATGTTGTCTCCAGGTCATTTTGGTAATTTTGTCAATTTGAAAAAGCAGTATGATATATAGAAATCAACTTACTTATTTCAGCATCCCTTTCATGAGGACCTTAATTTTTAAATAAAATACCACGTTTGACTTTCACTCGTGGAAGGCAAATATGGCGGGGAAGTGCATTTTTTACTTTCAGATGCATTTAACTTGTACCGCATGAATGAAAGTAAATGAAAGTTATGATATCTGTATTTATTCCCCTTATCATTTACATCCATCATTCTGACTGAGTTATTCATAAGATAAATTCAGACTGGTCGTATGCTCTATTATATTCCTAAAGATTTATCAATAGGCTATAAAGTGTGTAATTTAGTAGCTGCTAATCATTCAAGATGGTACTGCAGTATTACTGGGGATTCAGAATGACCAATTCCTAACTGCATTTATTTCTTTGTTATTTCAATGATTCCAAAGCCTCAGGATGGTCGGGGGTGGGTGCCTTGCGCTGCGGTTGGCCACCCCTCCGCACACCTCTTGAAATGCTCCCATATGACCGGGCGTCTTACATAGCCTCTCCTGAGGAAGTCCTACTAACTGCCTTCACGTGGCGGAGGTGTTTCTCACCAAAGTGAGAGGGCGAAAGCGGATGTCCGGCGCTCTCCACCCGGTTGACTGTCCATTGGATGACGGTCTAGGGGAGATGGCTAAACCCTGATTCCAAACCTCCAACGACTGGCGTATGAAGCTCACTGGAGCTCACCGGCAGACGTATGGACAAAGGGCTTGTTGGATGTCCTGGATGTGTGGCCCCATTCAAAAAGGCGTATGAACCGAACTCCGGTCACCGGCTGCCAATGGATAGTGGACTCCTTACTCCACTCCTACTGCCTTGTAGGTCACACTTGGCTGTGTAAAGGCTAGAGCTGCACTCTCAAACAAAAGGCCGAGCGATGCTGGGGACATCACTCGTACCAAATTCCCATGAAACTTCATGAACTCTCTTACAAATTGCCGCGCCTGGGCAGCGATGATTCGAGACGTTCATGAAGCCGGCTCATCCTCCCGTAGGAGATAGCCGAAGTAAAGTAAAGTAAGTAATGGGATAAGAATGCGTTTAATTACAAATGGAAATAAAAAAGAAGCAAATCGAAGAAGTCAAATATAGATGATAATTTCGGAAACAAAACACATGCGCTAAAACATTTTTTAGTCGAATTTAAAACTCAAACCCGACTATGATTAGTGATTGAAAGGTGAACTCATATGCTTTGTACTACACGAGATCACAGGTCATGCAGGGAAATGCATCATTTTACAGCAACCACTAAACAGAAGTTATACATTTAAGTCTACTTGTTACGGTTTGCATTTACAAAAGAATCTGCTGTAGTTCATTTGTCCAATTTACTTCACATAGTGATGCAGCTGATTATTGATGTCAGCATTCGGCAGCACGGCTTTTCTTTGTTATAAAAGTGTACATTTTCAGCTGTATAGTATGTTTTATGGTTGCTGAGATTTTACTCCTTAATTGAGAGTTGTTGTCATTTGAAGACATGAATGCCTAATGTGACTTTGGTAATATTTGCCATCAATAGAAATATGGGTGATGCATTATTACTGACTCACCTCTTTCAGCCGGCACTGAAGGACTAGCTAAATGGTCAACATAAAACAGAATATGCGATTACAAATTGTTGTTCGTAGAAATACATAACAACTTTAAGAAGAAAATATTTCTTCCTTCCTCTTTCCTGCTCCTCTATCTAATTGTGAGCATGTTCACTTTATTTACTGCACCACAGCTTAGGTGCTTATAATTGATCCAAAGCGCTGCTGTCACGTTTATTAACCCTATTGTTTTATATATTTTATTCTTGTTATCTTGTTCCTCATTTACAGATGAATTCTATTGAGAAGTAAGTGTGTGCTGAGGCTCTTAGTATTGTATTTCTTATTATCTCTTATTAAATCCAAGTTTTAAGAATTGAGATACCTAATTTTCTAAGTTATTCTACGCTTATTTTCTATGAGAAACTGTCAACATAAGATATGCGTTTCAACTGGTGGATGCAACAGAAGTCATACAGACGTCAATTGAATTCAGAGATAAAGTCTGCAAGACAGAGAATCGTGCGGAGGAGCAGATGTGGTCTCAGATCAAAATCCAGTGCAAGAAACTTTCACGATCAAGCTAAAAGCCTCCGAAAAAGCTGGAAACAGGTTCAAAACTCAGGAAAATCTACAAATGTCACAATAATTGCAGTTATTAGAGGAAAGTTGAAAAGTGTAGGCAACATTTTTGAGGAAACCTGCATCGAAGTGCACTGAAACACTCTGAAAGTCAAGTTGAGTGAAATCAGCATAGCCCTCTCAGATGAAAAACAGATAACACAGAAGAGGCGATGATTCTCCACAGACACTTGGAAGCTAATACTGTTCAGTGTGATGATGCAGCAGAAGACGACACAGTGCAAAGACAAATAACGAATGGAGAAGCTGAGTTTAATGCTCAGTGTACTGAGTAAAAAAGTCAGGAAGGGTGCTTTTAAAGACAGAAAATTCTCTGACTACTTGACGGTGGAAGCAGAACACGCTGCAGGTAGGTGGACCTCAGGACATTATATCGGATAACTAAGGTACTATCTTAGGAGAGGTCAGCACGCATAAAACCTCATCCGCTCATTCTCCTTCACGAATTCAAATAAATTGAGAACAGCAATTTGTGTAGAAGTACATGGTATCATCATTTATTTAGTCAGCTGCAAATCAGCAGCGTACCGAAATTAATAATTTGATGCACAGAACAATTTTGGTAATGCCTTCAAATTTTGCATAATATAGATTGACAGCATGCATCAAACTTAATAAGTACTGAGAAGTTATACTCATTCAGCAACTGCAGAGGAGGTTCAAGTTTAAACGAAAATAAACACCTGGATTTAATGGCAAAAAGGGCTGCATAATGAAGACAGGAGATGCATAAGTTGATGAGTAACTAATTTTGGTGAGAGCTGTCTGCTAGCCAAAATTGGTAGACAGTCATTTATGTCAATGTTTATGTCCCAAATATTGGTCATGAGAAAAACGAAAACAAATTGTGCCAAAGGTATAATTTTGAAGTTTTGATTTAGTCAGACAAAAGGTTCCGAAATCTGTTTCTAAATGTGTGAGGACAGAAAACACACAGGTATTATCAGTGACCTGATACATTGATACTTGATAAGGAAAAGCCACGACCAGCCTCTGAGTTTTTGTTTTCGTATCTGGTGATGGTATTAGCTGAAATTGATTTATGAGTAGCTATCAGCTATCCGTGTAACAATTTACTTCAATTACGATAATCAGTTTAGTATCATGCGCAGAGATAGATGAAAAATATACAACGTCGGGAATATGGGCGAAAATATTCTGGCACATAGTTGTGTTACAAAAATAATTTAGCTTCATGAGTTATTCAATCTTAGTGGAGAAACCACACTTCCAACACATCACGGAGATTGTATCAAGAGTTTTTGATGATTTTTGAAGAGAAATATCAGTCACTTCTATTGCAAAAACAATGGAATTTTGTGTCATCTAACTCCATGGAAACAGGAAAGGCATTCACGCTTCGTTATTCTTCGAAGTAATCTATGACTGATGCTGGTACTTTTATTATACTTATAAGTTTAATTGGGTCTCGATGGGAATACGAATGGGAATATATGAGTTGAGGATCCGAGAGCGAGATGGAAGCAGTCATGGGAAGAAGGAACATAAGCGCGTGGGTAGTTGTAGAACCGACTGAATATGCATGCAAGGTATCGAGTACAACTGAGACGTGCCACTAAAATCCTTTGTTCTACTATGAAAAACGGTTAAAACAATAGTAATAAAATTAGCCATTTCAAACAGCAATTTCACGTGCGGGCGCAGATATTTATCAGAATTGTTTTTCGAAATTCATCAAATAAATGGAACATTCTTATCTGTTCTTAGATGGACACATTTTCTCATTGTGATTACATTTCTACTGTGTTCCGAGTGAGATGTAGAGCTTCAAAAACAGGTGTGGACTTTGTACCATTTGGTGCTGTCCTCTTCAACTGGGTCCATGATCTCCTCGATGTCATGATTTATTTATTTACATTCTAGACTTCAACTGTTATATAACCAATAACATGTCCTTTTTTAATTCTTAAGGAACTATATCAAGGGAATTTATGATTAAGTTATTAACATAAGTTCATTTAATTGTGTATTAACACCTGTCAAGTAAGATAACATAATACCTTATTGTCATAAGATAATTCTGTTAAGTTCCACTTATGTCTACTATTGACTAAGAAGTAATTTGGAAACTACTTCAACACTACGGCTTAAAGTGCCTAAGTCTTTATCAACTTCATTCAACAGCTGACTATATGACAACGATATGTGTCATGTGATGCACAACGGAAAACTCAGCGAAGCGTTTGAAGTGAATACAGGAGTAAGCGAAGCCTGAACACTATTATCACCGGTAATATTATTAATTGTGGTGGGCTGGACTGAGTTTCAGACTGTGTGGAGTGAGAAGGCAGGAATACGTTGAACAGTCCTTTAAGAAGGCTCTGGAAGATCTGGATTTTGCACTTGATATACGTCTAATGTCACAAAAACTCCAGGACTTGTGGGTAAAAACCAACAAACTGGCTGAAGATGCAGATATCAAAGACAGGACCCCAGGCGAACACAGGGAAGACGGAGGTGATGAAGATAACCAACGGACCGCCACAGCAACCAGCACCAATCACCATTAACCGGAAAGATTTGAGAATGGTTACTTCCTTCACTTATTCAGGCAGTAAGCATTGTTTCAACTGCAGGCAGAACGGAGGGCGATGTCAAATCTAGAATCGGAAAGGTGAGACAGCTTCTATTAAACTCAAACAAGTTTGGAAGTCTTCTGCGCCCACCATGAGAAGCGAAATTCGGATTTTCAACGTGGATGTGAAGTCAATCCTCCAATACGGCTCACAAACTTGCATTGTGCTTCACGAAAAGATTTCCAAGAAATTGTAGACTTTTATCAACAGCTGCCTTAGCTCCATACTGAAGATTAAATACGCAGAATGAATTAGCGACAAGAAAATCTGGCAACAAACCAACTGAGAGCTGATTGCTCAACAAATATAAAGAAGAAAATGGAGGCGGAACGGGTAGAGGTTGAGGAAACCGTCAAATTATATCTCGAGCAATGCGGGCTATCCCTGGAGTGGAATCCCAATTATAAGCGACGACTAGGTCGTCCTACGGTGATAGGGAGGAGATCATTTGGGAAGGATGAAATGAGAGATTATGGACTATCGTGGAGCCAGGTGAAGAGTAAAGCACCAAATAGAACAAAGCGGAGATGCGTCGTTGAAGCCCTATGTTCCACTCGGAACCAAAGGGAATAATAAAAAATGTTACTATTGCATGTCATATTGTTTTGTCTACTTTATCCGGCCTTTTATCTACCAATTTCCATATAAACTGAATTAACAAAAAGATGTGTGGTCATACTAACCGAAGTGTATTGCGTAATTCTTCATTCTTCAGGTAATGTTCCTCATTAAATAATGCTACTCAAATTTATTTAGATTTTTAATGTAGTCAAGCACTTATCCTACTTTCAGCTAAAAGTTTAATTTTATCAGTGTTGGTTTGATCATTCGCTTTGTCCCATCAGTTGTTGATGGGGTCTATTTTTATCACAGTATGATTTACAAAAATAATGTGGAACTACATATCCTCATGGTGTGAAATTTTTGTATACATAATAATAACTGGGATTTACGTGTGGAATTGAATAGATGAAGAAGACAAAACATAATTCTAGCTGAGACTTACGTTTCTCGTCGAGAAGGTGAATGGTACCTACAATTCAACACTAATTTCCAATCTAAAGAAGAAGAAACTTCTGTAATAAATTAAAATTATTGAATGGTCTTAGTTATTAGTCCATGGATTGAATCAGAAGATTCTGTTTGCACAACACATTTCAAAGTGTCTCATCACAAATGTACTTCCTCATTCAGCTTATGTTGAGAAGAAAAACGACAGACATGGACAAATTGCAAAACGGTGGGCTTAAACAAGACGATGGAGACACGTTGAATTAATCACATGTATCCCAAATAATGCGTACAGAACACAATATAATCAAACCTTTCCCTACTTCGGACTAATTGACCTACGAAAAAAGCTGTGCTAATGAAGCCGTCATGGTCTGTGAGCAAGTAATTTATCATGCCACCTAAAATACTGTGAGAATTCTTATCCCATAATATTAATGGAATTTGTGTCAATCACTCTCCTCCGTATTCTTGTACACCATTATTACTTTGTTTGCTTTATTCGTCATTTTATTTTCCGATTTCCATATAAGCTGAATTTACAAATTTATACATGGTCAGACTTACCAAAGTGTATGGTGCAATTTTGTATTCTTCAGGTAGGGTCAGCCATTAAGCAATGCTACTCAGGGAATATTCTGGATTGTTCTATGAATTGATGATTTCAGATCATTTCGACAGGAAATGCCTGCTCTGTCAATGTGTGTTTTTTCATTCCGAAGTCTATTCCGTTATTTATAATAGTTTTCACAGATTTACAACTGATTCCACATAATTACAATAATATCACCCTTAGCACTTTTGAACTAGCTGTATTTGTACAGAGAAAACGTGAAAACAAAATAATAACTTATGCATACAGTAAAAGTAGATGTTATCTCTTCAGTCATCTCGGTACTTTTGTTGCTTTGAACAAACAGTATGATATTGAGAAATTGACTTACTCGTGGCAGCGGTTGGCGTTTGTGGAGCTTGTTTTTTAAACAGCACATCATGTTTTACTTTCAAGCATGAAATCCACATGATAAATGATAAGCAAATAGTCACTATATTAGGAAATTACATTCTTCAGTTTCCGAGTCTTTTAACTTGTACCGCATGAATGCAAGTAAGTGAAAGCTCGATGTATACATTTAATCCCGTTGTGATCTGTTTCCATCATTTTGACTGATTTATTCATAGGGTCACTTCTGAGTGGTAGGTCGTATGCTCTTTGCTGTTTCTGAATATTCATCAATAGGCTTTACATCAAATAATTTAACAGCAGTAGACACTTCAAGTTGGTCTTCATATGGCTTAGAACATGTCGATCCCCGTTTAACCCTACAGGAAGATAGTCTGATAATTTTGTTGGGAATTAAGGGGACTGATACATAATGCACATGTTTATTAGTAATCTTAGAAATTCGAAGTAATTTTGACAAACGATGGTCTGTATTGCGCTCGTTCACATACACGTTTACGAGTGTGTTTACACTTATAAGTGTGCTTCGACTGGACCACGAATGGAAGTAGACTAGTTGAGGATCCAAAAGTGACATGGACGTGATCATGCCAAGAAACAATGAAAGCTCATGGACAGTTGTGGAACCAAATGAATATGGTGCAGATTATAGAGAGCAGTCAGAACGTGTTACTAAAGTCCTATGTTTTGACATCAAAGAAAGTATTAAAACTATAATGATAATAGTATTCTCTCAAAGGTACCATTTTATATTTGAGCTCAGGTATTTATCATAACTTCTTCGATATTCACAAAGTAAATGAAGCATTTTTATCTATACCAAGACAGATGAATTCTCTCATACTTCATTTTAAAAATACGACTTTTGATTATGTATCGAAATGTGAAGCTGGAGTTGATGTAGGAAAATATGCTGCATCATCTTTGAAACTCTTCGATTCATAGTTCAGCACATGAATAAAGCTATTTGCTATGACACTTTGCTTAGAAACAGTTTCCCTCAGGCATATGATACTGATAAATTATCGTTCAAATGGCTCCAGTAATAAGTAGAATACTGTAATTCTAGATGTATCAAATAACGCTACCCCAATTGTTGCATTGAAACATCTTTCAGAGCTAACTTTGATGTGGCTACAAGTATAACCTTGATAGCAAACCTCTTGTTTAAGTCACCACTTCGATTGTTTTTATTATTACTTCGATTTGATTGCTGCAAAAATAATTTTTTTTGATAGGAAAATAAGTTGAAATATGTGTCTATGTTGGACTTCTCTGAATGACAAAAATGTGCAAGTAAAAGTTTAAAGTAGGAAGAAAACGATGAATTATTTCACTCACTCGTCGTAATCAACGGCCTAACTATTTTGTGATGAGAGAGTTTTAATTTGTGGGAAACATAAAAAGTGGGTCTAAAGTCTACGAATCATTTTAGTTTTGACAGAAACGTAATAGCTTCAACCAGGTTATTAGAAAACCCTAATATATATCCACCAGAGAACCAGATATTTGTAGAAAGTTTGGTGGGAGATAAACAGGCGGCACAGAACTTGAGGAAGTGATAAAAGTTGTCGGTGATGATTGAAAGCATCTTCTGACGTAAGTGAACGGCGGATTCTAGTGAAGTGCTCCACATCAATAAGCAAATAGCACGTAAAAGTCAAAAGCTGTTGACAGTAGTCTACAAATTCCTTCGGAATAAAGGCATTGTGTATGCACATCAACTGACTGTATGAATGATCTACTAGAAGTCTAATTATGTAGAAAAATGTCACGCTAAGTGTACAAAGAGAAAGTATCATACATTCTGCAAAATGACCACAGTACACGTGCAGTAATTTTAAACTTCAGTTAAGAAAGCCAATGAAGTCCTTTAAATTTCATTTAAATGTAAAATATTTTATGAAGTGTTTCAATGAGGTACTTGAAGAGAACATTGCTAAACACAATAATTTATAATTCTTCAAACTCAGGCGAACCGCAGTCAATAGAATTAACTTTGGCTTACTTTTTTCCGCTACAATGATAAAGTGCACCAATGAAAACGTAGACTAAGATATCCACACTCATGGGAGAAAGCAATGTTAAAAATGTTATGTTTTCTCATCAGGAAACGATGGAAATTCACTATTTGCTTCCATCATCGTTCTGTTTAATGAAAAAATGATAACATGAATAATATTCACAGCTATATGAAATTCATCGTTACTGATGTAGTATTCAATTAAATTTCATACCTAACTCATCTGAGAAATTAAAAATTTCCGAAAATGTCAGGAGTTGGTTGGTAATCATCAACTCACAAAAAATGTTAGAACAAGCTTTCAGGATATTTAGATACAATGATAGATAAACGGAGACGATGAAAGAAGGTCAGAGAGAGCACATGGAAATATTGAATTATTTCTATGCATATATACAGGTGTTTATAAATCAGCATTAAACTGAAATAACTCATTTTACTGAATAGTTTATAGTGACAGGTAAGTTCGTTTATTTCCTTCCCTAACTCATTTCAGGAGCTCTGCTTTCTGGATGAAAATCCTGGCGGACAACCTTGTCAACAAGCAAAGACGTGCACAAATTAAACTTGTTGATGTCACTAATTTTGTAAAAGGAATCATTTTTAGTTAGAAGTGAAAATCAACTTCACATCACTCCAAATTTAATTAAACTGTCGTTATATGGAGTACACTCAATACGATATACTGAAAGGCAAATGAATTGGAAATTGGAACTATTTAATTCGACATCACATTATAGAAACTCCATTCAAGTTCGCATCATTTAGACGGCGAAAACAATTTCACTTTCTAAGAAGGATTGCGGCAGTATTCATGGGTTGTGTATCAAGTTTGGTTAACGTAAAATTTGAATGAAATACACTGTGTTCAAACACAGTGTCAGCTTTACTAAACGCAAGCTAAGTCAGAAGACAAGTTGTGTCCGAAGCAAGGAAGTTGTCACAGCTATATCAAGTTTCAACACAAATAATTTTGCAAAAGAATATTGTTACTAACATGGTTGTGTGTCATGAATAGTCGGTTCACACATAATTTTCACCAGTTATATGTAAAATAATTCCTAATACTTATTTCATCTTTGTGAAGTTATTCGCTACGTAGGTGAACATTATGGTGTTTCATGTACCACAATAGACTTAAAAGTACAAGCATACCTAAGAGTCCTATATGCATCCGAAATATTGAAGTTGATAAAATTAAAGCAAAGGTGTATTTCAAGAGAACGAAAGAGGACAAAAAGTAACGGACATTGTTACATTGAGAACTGTGAAATATACTCAGAAAACCGACGTGTGACTGCATTTTTGAAAAAAATGCGTGATCGAACATAAACGGATTACTTCTTATGGCATAACAGTTATCCTGAATGAGAATAAGAGTAAGTAGAGTAAAGTGCAGTTTCCTAGTCATATTCTTAGGTTGTTTCAGTCTGGTTATAGATATGTTTGCCACATAAAATGAAGATTATGGATTCAAATCATAGTGAGCAGATTGGTGGTGAATAGTGTGTATATTTATTTATTTTATTTTTTATTACAACTTGATTCCACACCGTATTTTTGGTACAAGTATGTAATTTGGTTATTTCCTTCTCTCAATGAGTGTCATGTTGGTGTAATTTTGTGATGAAGGATACGATTCAAATTGTTTACTTTATAAACGGAAGGATTCAACGTGAAATTATAAACAATGTTTCACAAAACTGCGGGTGGAACTGTTTCTGAGATGTGAAAATCAACTGTAAATCATTTCAGTGGTTATTTGGAATGTGATTAACTAACTGCAATAGATTAAAGGGTTAGAGAAATGGAAATTATAACTAATTGATTCGTTATTACATGATTAATTAATTTAATAAACTGTTGTTATATCGGGTACACTAAATACATAATAATGCAAGGCAAATGAATTAAAAATTAAAACTATTTAATTCGTCGTCAAATAATAGAAACTCAACTCAAATTTGCATCATGTAGACGGCGAAAACAATTTCACTTGCCAAGAAAGATTGCGACAGTATTCATCGATAGTGTACTACGTTAAGCTAATGTAGAAATGGCATTAAACACACTGTGCTTAAAACACAACGTCGGGTTTATTAAATGCAAGCTGAACCAGAAGACAACTTTTGTCCGAAGCAGAAAAGTTGTCAAAGTTATACCATGTCTCACCATAAATATTTTGCAAATGAATATTGTTACTAACATTGCTATGCGTCATGCATAATCCTTTCACACATAATTGTGGCTGGATATATTGAGGATAATTTCTTATATTCATTTCATCCTTGTGCAGTTCACTATGCATGGGAACCTTATGGTGTTTCATATACCACAATAGACTCAAAAGTACAGGCATACCTAAGGGTCCTATATGAATAAGAAATATTGAAGTCCATAGAATTACAGTGAAAGTGTATTTAAGGAGAACGAAGGGTAACAAAAATGTGAACCGTATAATATATTATGTTCCTCAGTGGTTTGTAAAATTATGAACACACCTTTCTCTTCCAAATCGGCTGGCAGTATGAAAAAAAATAATAGGCGAAGACTGAATTAGAACTGAGAAATATACTCCGACTGAGTTGTAGAATAAGATGCGCCTTTAAGCGTCGGTGGCACAGTGGTTAGGACTCTCGCCGACCATGCACATGGTCCGAGGTTCGATCCGCTGCCGACGCACACCTGATATCTATGGTCGGGCTGCAAAATTTGAACTACCGATATCCATGCTAAAAATTCCATACTTGTACCAAAAATACAGTGTGGAATCAAGCTATAATCAAAAATAAATAAAAATAAATAAATAAACGGATTACTTCACACAGCATAGCAGTTATTTTGTAAGTAAATAAGCTCTAGGATATTAATGTGTGGCTTCCTGGACGTGTTCTCCGGTTGTTTCACTCAGGCTGTAGATAGGTTTGCCTCGTAATATGGTGTTGGATTTGAGACCTGGTGAGCTGATTAGCGATGAATATTGTGCATCTTGGAGAAAGCAGTTATTCGATTACTGAATACTTTCAGTGTCTGTCAAATTGGTGTTATTTTGTGATGAATGAAACGGTTCAAATCGTTTACCCTATAAACGTGTAATTATAAACGATACTTGACAAAACTGTGGGTGGAGCTGTTTCTGAGATGTGAAAATCAACTGTAAATCATTCCAGTGGTTATTTGGAATGTGATTAACTAAATGCAATAGATTAAAGGGTAATAGAATCGGAAATTAGAACTAATTAATCCGTGGTTACATGATAGAAACTCCATTTAACTGTGCATCATGTAGACAGCGATGTTAAGAAGGATTGCGATAGTATTCATCGATAGTTTAATACGTTAGGTTAACGTAGAAGTGGGATGAAATACACTGTGTTAAAAACACAATGTCAGGTTTACCAAATGCAAGCTGAATCAGAAGATAAATTTTGAGTAAACCAGAAAATTTGCCACGGATATATCAAGTCCTCTTTTGTAAAAGCCTTCAAAGGGAACATGTATAATTACTGACTGAACAAGATAAGCTTCAGTCTTCCTTTATACTAGAGACAAGTGGATGGTACTCTTATTGTTTGTGATTTAAACTAGTAGGTTGCTGAACTTCGCAGAAGGTTCAACTGTGACCACCCATATAATATGCTTTGCGATCGAAGATGACAGACTTTCTGCGTTTAATTCTTTAGATGCTATGGAGAAAAGTAAAGGGTGCACAAGGAATATCAATCTAACAAAAGTTAATCTGATATGGGCAGGCAGGTGAATGCTAAATTCTTCTTTCTCTTCAGCTTATGACATTTCAGCATGCACAGATAATCCAAACGTATGTAGATCACAGTGTGTGAGTTTACCATTTTCGAACACTGTGTGTCATGCAAATTTCGGCCATTGAATTCTTGGATAGAATGGTTATTTCGTTACTACACCATTTCGAGCTCACTTTTAATCCTTATCTCCGTGAGGCTCCATAACTTCCCTCCTCAATATATTTTAATTTCTGACCTAGGATGTCATATTACATCAAATTATCAACTTTTGTTTATATATTCATCAATGTACTTACAACCTGGCATATGAAACAAAACAAAATTCGTAATTACTTGTCACATGTTAATATTTAATATATCTCAAAGGAAACTATATTTCCGGTGTCATGAACAAAATGTGATAGCGTAACACAGAGTTGAACAGATGATATTGGACGAAAAAATACTAGTTTATACATCTAAAAATAAAATCACTAGAATTTAAGGCAAATTTATGTAAAATAAATGAACCTCGTTTTGTACACCTCACGCAAATATAAAGTCATTGAACTTCTTCAATATTTATTTCGCAATAAAAAATCGGAGACTACTGTCTCTTTTTCACTTATCAAATGAGAGAATAAAATTCGAATTGGTACTCACTCTGTGGTATTTCTGTACTAAATAGTTCTGTGGAAAATATACGTTAAATAAGCCTATGATTTCTTTTAATTAATCCAATAAATTATTATCTATGGTTAATAGATTATTTGATTGTATAAACATATTTCGACAATATATTAAGTCAGTGGCAGTATGTAATTCCATATTGGCTCTATGTCATATCAGTTGACATGATTGTGGTCAATAATTTATGTTGGAAACACAATCGAGTAAATAATACTCTTTCACCTTGGGATATATCCGACAGACAAATTAATCCTGCGTATTAGGTGAATCAGAAGCCCAATTTTCTAATGCATTCAAAGAGGTACATTCGAGTTTATTTTATCAAACAAATAACAGGCAGGAGATTGAAGTGTGGCTCCGTTTCATCATAATCGAGTAGAATTCACCTTGAAAAGTTAACATGTTAATCAAAAAGATACATGAATTCCAGTCGTTTAAGATGAATAACTGAACGATGTTGTCTTCATTTTCTTGTGTACTAAAAATAAATGGATGATACTTGTGCTGTTTGTGATGAGGATTGCTCGACTGGTCAATTCCATAGACAACTCAGCTGTGGTCACATATCCATAGGCCTTCCAGTTCATGAAGGCTTACGTTTCACGTTTGGTTTCCTGAGTGATATGGAAAAGAAGAAGTGCTTCAGGACGAAGCTCGACCTAACAATGGGAAATCTGATCAGAAAAATACACTGAATACGACAGTTCACTACCAACAGGTTTATATAGGGAAAAATCAATCTGAAGTGATGTAAATTATATTAGCCAGATGCAAAGCTTTTCTAAGTTTACGATTCCCTAAAGGCATTCTGTGTTTGAAGCTATTAGGTTAGATTTCTTATTGCCAGAATTTAAAAGGGAAAACACTTGCTTTAGTGATATGCTGAGTCGTATGAGTAAAGAAATTCATATCAATATCAATTACATGTGTAATATGCCAATTTTCCCCAACCTATCGTCATGATGGCAGTGCGTCAAGTGTTATGGTGTAGTATATCACCTTCGAAATGCTAAATGTAGTGTTCTGTTTCTTGATTAATGATAGATTTGAAAGGAATACTGTGGAGAGGATTTGATAGTAACCTTCATAGATCCTGCCTGAAAGGACTAAATTGGAGTAAATGATTTTCACTGTGTTCATATTTCTGAAGAGTCAAAGTTCATCTTTGTTGGACAGATCAAACGGAATCTTCTGGAAGAAGTGTCAGACGATGAGTTCCTTATTAAAATGACTAGAAGACTAATTCATTTGAGTAAAATGTTTATAACGTTTTAAAACTTGTAATAATTATTTCACACAGCACGCTTTGGTTTTATTGCATAAGGAATAATAACTGTTGAAAAAACTTGCTAAAATATTTTCACAGAAATTCATCAACTCACTTTCGGCAACTATAATGTGGAAAACACTTGTATATTAATCAGTGAGTTCAGTGAGTTTCATGTTACCGATTTCTAAATGCGGTTATATTTTTTTCACATTCATCTCTCAGTCATAAACACATATGCTTGTGCAACCTTCCGTTTTTCACAGTAATCAGGAAATCATTTACTCTATTTTCTTAATTAATGTGCACTGCCTATTCATGAACCTCCGCTTTGTTAACATACACATAAATGATTATATATATATATATATATATATATATATGTACACCTGAATTCGCGGCCTGGCACTGTAACCTGTATGCATTAAGAATAAACTGCCAGTATAAATAGACTATTCGATTTCAAGCAGAAATACAGAGGATACATCGATTATCACAGTTTTTTGCGATAGCTTTTACAATGTCTTTACGCCCAAAATACTTATATAGTGATGTTTCTCTTTGAAGTATTTTGGCTTTTTGTAAGGGCAAATTTTAGTCTGAAAAATTAGTTCTATACTTTCTAAGCTTCCAAGTCATATTTTATGATAATGTAGTCTCAAGGATTCAGCTCAGTAGTTAGAATACCGCTGTTATTCTCAGCTTTAAATTTAGAAAATTTCGACTAGCCAAATTTCAATTTATCGGTACTTTAACGAAGTCACAGCAATTACGGGATATATCGGAGACTGATATAGTGTGCCGCACTTCAACTTCATTTTCACATTTTAACTAGTGTACATTTCATTGAATTATTTAGCTGGAAAGCAAAAGACTATCCATATGACGTCCGCTTGATAAAATTCAATAAAGTGAAACAAACCAATCATACAATAACATGTGCATTATGTGATTGTATCACACTTCTACGACCACATCTCAGATGACAAGATGACATTAATTTACACGTTTAGAGCAAGATGCTGTAGGATAAATAATATGAGGTCTCTTTCTGCACATCGCACACAAATGTAAATTGTTTGTGATCTTCCAACCATTACTTTATTATAAATGATCAAGAAATACTCTTTCTATTTAGTGTAGAAACAACCAAATTAAAGTTTATATTCTACATACAGTCAGCAACTGAAAGAATGACAGTGGACGAAATTCGTAAAACAAGCTGTTTACAATAAAGTGAATAAAATATCATTCAAAGTTAGTAGATCATTTCCTAACTATGAATGTTTCTCAGTTCTTCTCATTAGTTCACTATCGAAATATATATTGAAGGCAGACGAAGACCATAATGTTCGCTTGCAGCTTATTTTTCGTTAAAATGTGCAGCTGTCAGAAGGACGATTCGATCTGACACTTGATTTTAGTGTTTCGCTTTACATGATTTTTGGAACATTTCTTTTGGTTCAGCGAAAATAATCCTTAATTGAATGTTTAGGATTTCGCGTTTTTGTTCATCCTAGAGGTTTTAAGTTCTGACTTTTCATCACTTCACTAGTGTAGCATTATGTGAAACCTCACACTCTGTAATTTCACCCGACCTGACTACCTGTGTGCTGATATTCACAGTTGATACAATGTCAGTAATTCAGTCTTAGATGTTTGGACCTTTACATAACACAATGAAATTAACTCAGTCAGCTCGAATGAATTTTACCCAATCCAAGAAAGCTAATCGCCATTTCGTAGATATTTCTTGTTCCAGAGAAATCTCCTATGATTTTTATATATTCGATGGAAGATAAAGTTAGTTTCCTATTTTGGAAATTCTATGTGGAGTCCTTTTTTCATTTATTTTAGCAGGTGGTATTCGAAAACATCCTATAACAAGGTGTATTAACCTGAGATTAGAGTGCACATCCACCGTGAATCACTGAGCAGTAAGTTGTCAAGTCCATATCTGATAATTTATCTCGTTTAATGCAGCTAATAACAATAGCAACGTAAACAAAAATAACTTACGAAATCCCACTAAAGTGACAAAAATATCAGTGGAGAAAATAATCAAAGTTGTGAGTATATTTTATGATACGAACTCCTTAAGGAAATAAAATTACAATAGACCTCACTACCTCAGTTTCTAGGAAAAACTTGGTACTGTGATATTGAGACTCATTAAAAAGTGAACTTTAAGTGTGAGTTAATTCGATTATTGCAGATAGCATCAAGTTTATAGACTTTAGCTTTCTGAGAATTTTACACTATTTGAGTGATTATTACAAGTTTACACGTGCGAAAATTTATAATCATCTGAATCACTGTTGTCACTAAGGTCAAATAACCATGATAGAGTTGTTTTGTTCAAAATGTTATCTGCATGTTCCTGATAGCCATTTACTTTTCCTGATACTCTGTAATCCGAATATTTAAAATTGGCCGGTAGACACACTCACATGTGACATCTGATGACATGCCGTTCTATTCACTTACTCAAAAAGCAGAAATTATGAACCCAATGAACAGAAAGTTAGTGACTGTATTTAAGCATTGCACATTCTACCACTTGATCCTTTCCACTGTATCATCAGCAGTAATGGTAACAAGAACATTAAAAATGCGGATTCAGTATATCTCTTTATTTGGATAATCTTGTGGGAGCCTCATCAATCCTCGTCAGTGAGATTTTGAGCATTGTTCAGATTTTGATGTGCATATTGTGTCGAGGAAATGACAGAGGAAAATTTACCAACGCTGAGTAGTCTTATGTGAATTCCTAGCCATTCTTCATTCACGATATTTAATATTTCTCCAGAATTAATATAATCGAAGTAAAAGCACGACAGTGTAAGAGCAATCATTCTGTTTTTGAACACATAATGGAGTTGTAAAGGATATATGTGATGCAGTGACACTTCTGATCTTAAAGCTAACTGACATTCGCTTCTCTAGCCACAACAATCCCTGATATACTTCCACTTGCTTGATGAATCTCTATGCACAAAATGCTCACTTACAAAAGACATCTGAATAAATGCAAAATTTACTAAGCAATAATCCATTGCCCGTTAACCCAAGAAATAATTATGGGAAATATCTTCATGCATAAAATGATTTGTCGAGTATGCAAGCTAATCTGTTTGATGATAGGTTGCAACTCGCCGTACCACCATATACGTATATCACTTTAAATATGTATTGTTCAGAATCAAAACATATGACTGAGATCTGCTGGAGAAGATGATTATATACGTTGCGTAATCTGTCACATTTTTGTTTGAAATTAGGAGGTTTAGCATTACGATGAAAGTTTCGAATATTGTGTCTTTGTGAGAGACTTAGAACTTCAGGTATTTAGATTGTTTGTTGCCTATAAAGTGGTTATCATTCTTTTATTATTACATCCACTTGAAGAAATGTTAAGGGAGTGGTCGCATAACAATGGGCAATTTTAAAAAGCTTCAAACCTCCTCTTTACTCATAATATGCCAGCCTATTCCACTGCCATTTAATCACAGTCTTAACAGGTTTGATACTATAATAGTCAACAAGCTTTTCTTCGTTATTCTTCAAGTTTAATTTCATCATTTCTAAAGTAATATACAACAGTGACTACAGAAAACATCTACGAGGAAAACATTTTGTCTGATATTTCAAATGGATCACTGTCACTTATTGCATACGCTTTCGTTCAGTCATTACAGACTGAGAGCTGTTGCAAGATATTTTGCTGCATGCTCCTGAATAAAGGTGCTATGGTAATTCCTTACAGTTTGGTTTTTGGGAAAACAGTATCCTGAATTGACTTCAAAGTCTCCGGTTAGCCTCTTAACTACAGTAAATTGTCCACAAGGAGGGCACTTTTCTGCTTGAACCATGTCATTTTTTCGAATAAAGTGAAGAGCGTCATCCTAATCTAGGTAATGATTATTTTACTAGCCTATGCACGCTTACCGCTTTTTTCAGAGAGCAATACACTGGATATATTTAATTTCCTTATTTTCAATTTATCCTTAACATGATGGGATAATGTGTTATATTCCAAATGATAATTGCTTGAATATTTCAGATTTAACTCAAACTATTAGGTCATTCATCCTTGACTTTATGCATCTTATAAGCTGGTAAATAAAGCAGTTAATCACACTTTTCTCATTTTACCTTATTTTAAATGGTTGTCGACTTCAGTAATTGTTTCGGAAACATTCTGATAGTGTCATAAATTGATTTGAAAGAAAGTGATTTCACCAAAACCATAAGCTCACTTTGTTCTATTAGAAAGATAATATTTACAGAGGAAATAAGAGCCAGTAAACGATGATTATAAATTACGGAATTGTAGTAAACCGACCTATGAACAGGCTTACCTCATTCGTAGCCACACACATATGCATGGATAATAAACCGGGAATTGACGGACCACAGTTACTCCAAACAGATATAAGACAAACCAGTAGTATTTCAGTGCATAATTCCTAATATTGGAGGTAAACAATCAAAATCAAGAATAAAGTTGCTCTGAGAAAATTGTACCTCAGAAGCCACACCTAGATGCTTGAAAGAGACTCCGTTCCAACCAAAGTTTGCTTATAAAAAGACCAGATTGCCAGCTTTGGTCTCATTATTAAACACAGTTAACTAAATGAAAAAGTTTAACAGCATTGCACGTGACAACAAAAACTCAAAAAAGCACCTAAAGGCAAAGATGGTGCAGAGAAAATGTAAAAAGAGTTATTCAACAACCTGAAAACTTCAATGTACACACATAATCTTTTCTCAAATATTTGTATAAACAAGTATACCTAGATTGCATGAGTACCTAAATTTCGTAAGCCAAACATACTAGTACGTGCAGTTTTATACGTAATTAATACACCACTTCACGAAGAAGCAAGACGCTTGATGGATACACCGAATTCGCCGAAAATGAAAATGATTGAAGATGACTTGATAAGAATTCGTAGCAAAACTGAGATAAAATAATCATCGATGAGACATTGATTTCGCCGAACGTCAATTCCGTATTCACTGAAATCGCTTCTTTAGAGATCATGAATTTTATCTGTAAATCTCTGCTACGAAAAGATATGAGACTATACAGAACCAACACAGTCAGATTAACAACAAAACTCTTTATCGAAGCTGAAGGCGTGCAAATGGGGTCCCTTGTTTTCATTCCTCTAACTGATGTGTTTATGAGAACCATTCTCTGACAAATGCAATCAACAAATACTGTTCTTTTGTGGCTACAGAGATATGCGGTGTACACAATAGTAATAAGAGCTCAAATTTAAAGGTTTAAATTAAAGTAGCTGTGAGTAGATGACTGTGGAAATGTCTAAAGGATTCATTACTCTAAAAGAAAGAGATGTCGGAAAATAAGTCGACTTAAATATCTTTCGTTGGAAAATGAAAATTTCTAAATTACTCAAACAGTAAAGCGAAATATGACTTACGTCGCCGCACTGCAGTGAGGATGGATATCAAGATGAACTCCCAGTCTGTGTTTCCATTTTCCAACTAGATTCATGAAACACTCCAGTATCCGTCAGGAAAATGAAGCTATTGAAGGCTGAGATTGTGTTATTTGGAGTACATAAATCGAGGTTCTTTCCCTCCACATTTCTTCCCTAGTGTTAACTAGAAAGGTACTTCGAAGAAATAATTAGTTTTCTCACTAATGATTAGAACGTTTAGAGACCATTCCAAAATTCGCAGAATAATTTTTATTCTCTCTCATTTATTCGAACAATAATTTGCACAATTTATTCATTGTACAATCACATGTGGTGTATGAATAAATCTGAAACATTATTTATATATGATTTATGTACATTTTCCTCTGTTGAAGAATATAATTCAAAATAAGCTTTCACTCAATGTTCATGCTGCTGTACTTCTCACCTTCTTCTACTACAAAATAAATACAAAAACGCCAGAGAGAAATCTAAGGTTAGTCATGACACCTTTTGAAATTCACGAGTATACAATATTCGAATAGCCTGAATGTATGAATAAATTTGCATGGGGAAAATCTAAAGCAGTCGATTGCTTTGTCAGCAGTATTGCGTAGAACCATGACAAAATATTTGGCTGGTGATGAATCATCACAGGTAACAAGAGTTCTTCGTGCAGGCCATATAATTCAGTGGGACAAATAGGAAATGTTCAACATGTTGCCTTTCCTTTGATGTTTTTCAACATTCAGTTTAATATGGACGGTTAAAATATGCTTGCAAAAATTCTGACAGAAGTTTTGTTTCGTCAACGGAGCGACGGAGCATTATTGTGGCCAGTTGTCGGCAGTTCTCCACAGAATTAATCAAAAACCAAAAGACCAAAAGCTGCTTCCCGACCAAAAGCTGCTACCTTGACGTGGTGGTTGGGCTTGAACACCGGAATGACCTAATCAAGCTATACTGGCTGAGACTTATGTCTCTTGAGGTTCTACCATGCCAGGCAGGTTGTTTGGATAGCGGTTAAACAAAAAGCAGCTACCCAATCCAACATCATGATCAATACAAAATCACAAAATTTCATGCCGGATCGGCCGTGGCCCGGATTAACAACGACCACGCTTCCTGCTGCCGTGTCACAGGGCAGGAGTGATAAGTATGCTACTGAGGCACACCAAACAAAAGAGAACGAACAAAAACAGGCCGCATGTGACCGGCCTCAAGCAGTTGTCCCCTGGGCTCTGCGGTCACGCAACCAACTTCCACGGTGTGGGCAGCCGGGAAGTAACAATCGCCCTCACAATCCGAAACGCACGCGAAACCTCTCTATTACTCACTCATCTTTGTCTTCATCTTCATCTCTATCATCTTGCCTTCCTTCCACTGATGCAACTCCTCGACTTGATAGCTCTCCACTTCCTCCCCACTCTGCATCCACTAAAAACGATGGAAGCCATAAAAACACCACCGACAGCCTCTTAAAGCCGCGCCACCAATTTCATATAGGAGCATTTAATGTTAGGACACTTTGCCAAAAAGGACAACAAGCATCACTAGCCAAGACCCTGGCATCCCGAGCCATTGATGTATGATGTGTTTCAGAAACACGCATACAAGACCCAAGTGTGGTTATTCACCTAACCCCACCTGGCCAACAGGTTGAATCTGCAAAATTCACCTTGAGGGTGTCAGGAGATGCCACAGCTAGTTCACGAGGATTAGCTGGTGTAGGGATAGCTTTGAGTACTAGGGCAGAAAAGACATTGCTTGACTGGATCCCGGTAGATAGCCGAATGTGTGCTGTCCGTCTGAACGGATCAGTAAAAAGGAGGAAGGACTGCACTACTCGCCGATGCCTTTTCGTAATCTCCGCCTACGCCCCCACTGACTGCAGTTCAGATGAAACGAAGGATGAGTTCTACCAAAAGCTGTCTAGTTTGGTGGAAAGGCTAAACGCTCAGACATAGTCGTTCTAGCTGGTGACTTTAACGCTCAAGTAGGGAAATTGTGTCAATCTGAGAAGGATGTCGGTGGCACCTATGGAGTTCCGTGCCAGCGAACCGACAACGGTGACCGTCTCCTACAGTTCTGCTCTGATAATCATTTGTTTCTTGTAAGCACTAACTTCAAACACAAGGAGAGACACTGTTTGACTTGGAGACCCCCTTCATCAAACCAACGCTGGACACAAATAGACCACATAGCAATAAGCTATCGTTGGCGTGGGTCGGTAGGAGATTGTCGCTCCTTCTGGAACACGTGTGTAGATACCGACCATGCACTGGTCCGCGCTCGGGTGTGCTTACGACTGAACGGACGTAGGAAACAGCTGGCGGTAAAACCATCACGTCCCCAGCTCGATCAGGAAACTAAATCCGTATTTGAGGAAGAACTAGCTAAACACATATCTGTGTTCGACAGCTGTGCTCACCCTGAAGAAGCTTGGAAAAATATCCAGGCAGCCATAGATACAGCTGTAAAAGCTGTGAATAAGGTAAACCCAAAGGTGAGTAAAAACCACTGGATTTCCACCGCCTCATCCGAACTGATAGATGCTAGAAGACTTATTCCGGCGAGCTCCGAATTCAATGAGGAGCGAAAGCTGCACAAGAGGAAACTTACGAAAAGTCTCCGCAAGGACCGTGAACAGTGGTGGGTGACAAAAGCCAAAGAGATGGAGAAAGCTTCGAGGATAGGCAACACCAGGCAACTATTTAGACTCATCAGGGAAACGGGTGGGAGAAGACAAATCATTAGTGAAACAATCTCGGAAAAAAATGGCACTATAATTAGCTCCCAGGATAGACGACTGGATCGTTGGAAAGAGCATTATGAGGAGCAGTTTAATTGGCCCACAGCCACGCTCAACCTTCCGAGCATCCAACACCTCCCTGAATGGGATATAGACACAGGTCCTCCGTCACTAACTGAGGTTACTAAAGCTGTCACCAATCTGAAACTAGGCAAAGCAGCGGGACCTGATGGAATGACTCCAGAGGTATTTAAGTACGGTGGAGACAGCTTACTGTCTGCATTAACTGAGGTACTAGGCAGCGTCTGGGAATCAGAAGAAGTCCCATCGGGTTGGTGTAAGTCACTGATTATCCCCATATACAAGAAGGGAGACAAGTCTTCCTGTGATTATCACAGAGGGATTAGCTTGACTAATATAGTATCTAAAGTCTTAGGCTCAATAATCATGCGTAGACTGAGTGGTGCTCGGGAAGCACAAACACGAGAGAGCCAGGCAGGCTTTAGACCAGGAAGAGGGTGTATTGATCATATCTTCACCCTCCGACAGATTCTAGAACATAGGCATTCCTACCGGCGTCCAACAGTCATTATATTTCTTGACCTAAAGGCAGCATTCGACTCTGTCGATCGGGAAGTTCTCTGGAGATGCTTGGCTGTAAAGGGAATTCCAAGAAAATATATTGCACTGATTAAGGCACTCTACTCGTACTCATACAGCCAGGTGAGGGCTTACGGCGAGCTGTCATCTGAACTGGTGACGACCAGTGGTGTCCGTCAAGGATGCCCATTATCCCCTTTTCTATTCAACTTCATCATAGATGTGTTAATGGACTTAACCCTAGGTGACTTCAGCGACTCAGGGATTGACTTGCTACCTGGGAATAATCTCGTTGACTTGGAATATGCAGACGATATAGTCCTTCTAGGCGAAGACGCTGACGAAATGCAGAGTCTTCTAAACACCTTGAGCCGCAATCTACGAATGTTTGGCATGCGATTCGCTCCCGCCAAATGCAAGATGATGTTACAGGACTGGACTACATCGACGCCTAGTTTAAAAATAGGAAGTGAAGTGGTAGAGCACGTTGACCGCTTCACTTATTTGGGAAGTACCATCAGCCCCAACGGGTTGATCTCTGACGAAATCTCAGCACGAATACAGGGGCTCGTTTCGCATTTGTTAGTTTACGCCGACTCTGGCGTAGACGAGATGTTCGACTATCGACCAAAGGGCGGGTGTACTGCTCATCAGTCCGCTCCGTCCTCCTTTATGGTTGTGAGACCTGGCCACTGAGAGTGGAAGACATGAAAAGACTAGCTGTCTTTGATCATAGGTGCCTGCGCTCTATTTCCCGTGTAAAGTGGCATAATAAGGTGAGCAACATGGTGGTTAGGCGTCGAGTTCTAGGTAAACAGGGGAAATCAATCGACGAAGTCGTGAAGCTACAAAGACTGAGATGGTTAGGACATGTGTTACGTATGCCAAGCCATCGCCTCCCTCGACGAGCAATGTTAGCGGATATAGGGTCAGGCTGGAAAAAAGCTAGCGGCGGTCAAACAAAAACTTGGCACCAGTCAATGAAATCCACAACAGTTGGTCTAAGCCACGTAGGAAGGTGTAGACTTCCAGGCTGGGGTCCTCGGGACGGTAAAAATCTATGGTTGGAAACAATTGGTGACATGGCTCAAAATCGTTCTCAGTGGCGCAGATGCATCCACTCCCTGTGACTTATGATCTTCAATGAAACTGTTTTGTTTTTCTTTATTACTTCTTTGTCTCACACCTCTGCTCACTGTTTCTATTATGCTTTTCTTGTACTTTCTTCTCTTGCTTCGCGTGCTACACGGAATGTGGCGACTTGAACTTCCGCACATTTGTGCAAAGTTCTATGTCGAAAACAGACAGACAGACAGACAGATAGTTTGTTAGCAGAAAACTGCAAAGAAACCAGTTCCAAAACATCAGTTCGAATTTAACTTGCTCTGTCCCACAGCCTGCTACATGCTAAAAGAACTAAACATATTTGACCTTTCCTTTAGTCCGACCAATAGTACATCAGAACATTTCGTCATTACAAGAATTATTGTCAGGGTGTATTCGAATCTAAAGTAAGCGTGATCAAAACCAGGTGAGAAATTTTAAGGAATCAATAGTGATTGTAACATCAGTTTCAAACTACAACGTATTTAACCACAGGACATACAGAATATGTCTAAATAGATAAGAAAATCAAGCTGATTTTTAAACAAAGATTCAAAGTGAAAATAAATTCGGAGAAAAAATGAGAATGAACATATTTTACTGATCGTCGTAATACATAACTATTAACTGAGATTCACAACAAACTTCAGTGGTAACGGCATCTGTGCACAAAAGGTTAGGGTGAAAATCATATTCCACTTCTATGCAGCTGAGCCTAAGAGCATTTTCCTGATTTAACAAGTAAATGACAGACATTTGTAAGTTAAAAATTAGCTTGATAACCACAGGTTTTGATTCAACTCCCCAGCTATTCGTAATCATGTGTAGTGATCAAATGCATTACAGAAGTTTTCCGTCGGTCGGCCACTATCAGAAACTAATTGAAATTGATATTCAAACAAACTAGCACTCATTTTGCCAGCTTGAAATAGAAGTCGAGAAATATTAAAGTAGTTAACACTATATGACTTTTATCTTGTCAGGCATTTATCCGGTGAGATTCTGACGAAGGAAATGAGAATTGTTGATTGATCAGCTCCACAATTAATTGAAAGTAGTCAACAGCTCTCATTATAGTTAAGAGATTGATAATGGACTTTAAACCAGTTAGTTTTGGGTTCTAATCCGCTCCCAATCACGTCAGTCTGCTAATTTTAGCAATGTCATTGGCCCTCGTAGAGTAAGTGTAGCTCATGTCATGCTATGTAAGAAATCTACACCAAGTTGCTGAGTTTTATCATTGCTATCAGTCTTCCAATGCGAATCCGAAACATATTCTTCATACATTCGATATACTTTGTTTGACGAGACAATGATCTAATTTTCACATGTCAGCAGTACATCATCATCTCCGTATAAGTTCGGTCAGCTCTTAGAATATTCGAATTTCTTTGTATGTCTCAATGTTTTGAAGTGATTTATGGTGAGGAAATTTGCTGGTGACCTGAATATCCTATAAGATTCATTAGATCAATAATACAGCGTCATACTGGTTTCTTCGGCTGCACCAAACGCTTTACTCAGTAATCTCGAGTAAACTTCCGTAGGACAAAAGACCGTCATCTTTAAAATATTTAATTGTGAGCGACATTTCCCTCTATGAAATGCACCCATAACTTTAAATGTGAATGCTCAGAATAACGCGCAATCACTCTTGAAATTCTGACCGTCTAAATATCAACTGTGACTTTATGCATACTTCTTTCATCTGAATAAATCAAAGAAAATGAACACAATTGAAAAATGAGGTGCATTTCTAAGGGAGTTACTGGTAATGAGGCCTTCGGTTGATAATGACTAGTTGTGAAGTCCTAGGTGTGAATTTCATCCTACTTTGGACTGCTTCGTACTCAATAGCTTCAAACACCGATACAGTACCGACTAGACAGTCAAGTGCAATGTAAACTTCTACCACTAGTCAACATGAAGCCTAATATTGTGACGTCAATCCGTCAGTATCGTAGAATCGTACGTGCTGGGTGGCGCTGTGTGAGAGCTACCAAGCGATTCGTTCCAGCATAATCAGTCAACGGGAAATACCAATTTGCTTACAGACAAAAGCGACTTCATACTAGAGTAATTCACCTTAACATAGTTTTACTCACTTTCAGATAAATACAATCTGATCGGGATATCAAAGCTGAACTTGTACATAACTGTCTAAAGTAGAATGAGAACTGTATCACTTGGTGAAGGAAACGAAGATTTCTGTTCAGTATGTAATCTGCAAGACATATTGCAACTTTCTGCAGATACAAATATTAATTTTTCTCACTTATGTGACTTAAAACTATCGGAACAACCCTTTTATTAGAGTTCCGTTTGATGAGTTCCAGCCTTCAAGAAGTCCATATCAGTTGACTCCCCTTCACGTCTCTTGATTGTAACACTAACCAAAGATAAACAAGACCATCATTTTTGTTTCGGCTTCCTTGTGTTCCCATATTCCTCCACAAATACGTGTCCGTAGTTTATTTCATAATATTTTATCGAAATAAGTGAGACATTTCGCTTTTCGAACATATATCCAATAAATAGCTGAAATGAAATGCGTCCGAAATATTATTGGTCACGTATTCTGAATTAGGTAATGAATAAGGTTTTGTGACACAAATGTGTGTTTTTGATGTCAAAATTAACTGAGCTCCTTTCAGAAGGAAGTAATAATTTAAGTTAGAGCTGGTGTATACTGCTCATAGATAGATGTAAGTAGTTGGGTACTATGCATGTCAATCATTATTGCTTGTCAGTCAGATGCAGGTGATAGAAGCAATGGATGAATGTTTTGTGCATTCCCTGCCGAGCTCCTTGGTGGTGTACCACGTTTGACGTAGATAACGAATTCGAATCAAATTAAATCACTCAAAAATATAGGTTTGTAAATTTCATGTTGATCTGCGTAACTTGCAATTTGCGAATTTGAATATAATGAATAACTTTCACGGATAAACTTGAGTGAAACATAATTAATATCACAATAATAGCATTGTTTGAAACTCACCTGGTTGGACTTCAAAAGGCGAGTATTTTGAAGCTGATTCTACCAGCTTAACAGTAAACATCCTCTTCCATGGTTTCAAAAACTTATAAAACTCAAAAAAGAACTTGAAAAACTTATAATTTATTGAATTCTGTAATATACGTCTTGAATCTGTTAAAGTTAAGATGAGCGAAGTTATAATATTCACCCTTACAAGTAAATTATACAGAACAGCAAGTCAATCCATCAACATAAATCACCTTCTTTATGCATGAATTCATATTAGGACAGTTACATTGCAGAATAAAGAATTCATCAAATTCCTCTTAATGGAATATGAAAAATAATCACATGACCTTGGAAGATGTGAGCGAAACGGCGTTTTCATCTCCATGAAAACGGCGCGAAAATTCATCATCCCAGTAAGAAAAGCATCCACAGTGCCTAAAATAACACTTAGTACAAAATAACAGATTTGAATAACTCAACAAAATATCAAGAAAAGGATCCTATTTGGTTTTAAAAATCTTCATCATTAACGCTCCAATTAACATAAACTGAAGCTAAGAACACCAGTCAGATTTTTCGTTTAGATGGTTTCTCGTTCGTGCAGAATCAACTGTACTTCCACAAATGTGATCTCCGCTATCCTTACGGTCTTTCAAAGTAATCATCGTGACGATTGCTTGCAATGAATGGATTATTTCGGTATTCACCAGAGTTATCACAAGTGTACATCCAGTTAGTAAGCTGTTTACTTACGTTTAACTTCAGCGTGAAACATATAAATGGATTCAGATTTTGTTGTATTACATGGATTGTCATAATTGCTGACAATTATATATCACATCCAGTTCGCTTCTGTGTC